>VDFB02271358.1:232248435-232477433 GCA_007258455.2 Sequoia sempervirens
TCCTTTTTATAGATTTTTATAGGCAAGAGCCTAGCTAGCAAAGATCAATGGCTATGAGATTGTCTGCTAAATTTGAATGGTGAGAGATGGAGAGGTTGAGAGGAAGATGGAAGATGTTGGGAGGTTGGAGAGAAGAATGGAGGTTTGTCTTCAACCCACAGGAACAACTTTGCTTAGAAATAGAGAAATTTATTAATTTTTCTATTTTGAAGTTGTTTCACAGTTGTTGCAAATAATCCAAATTAAATAAATAAATTTATTTAACTTTATGTATTATGTGGGTTGAGGGATTTTTAAAAAAATTGAAATATTTGATGTGAGTAGACATTAGAAGATTTAATTAAATTTTTGGAATATTTAATTGTGAATAGACTTTAGAAGAAATTAATTAAATATTTGGGATATTTAATTATGAATGGAATTAGAAGAACTTTAGAAGAGAAGAATATTTAATCTTTATTTGAATAAAATATTCAAGCCAAGATTATATGATAATTAATATAAATAAATCATAATGTTTATTTAATTAATTAAGAAATGGATAAGAAAAGTGATTAAATAAACTTATTTACTTAATCGAAATGAAAGAATGAACAATATAAATAAATTATTTAGATTTATTTATACACAGATTGAATTCAAAGATTTTAATTAAATATTAAAAATATTTAATTAATTACCAGACTATTGTGATGTGACCATTTTTAGGTGTATACAGTGGTAGCAGGCTCATGTGATGGAGATGAAGCAATGGAATCTTGAATGAAAAGGGGATCATGGAATGGAATGGATGGGGGACTGTGATATTGAGGTGGACTAGATGGGATGGTAAGATCTTGATTTGGAGAAGGGGATATGTTGGCATGCTTTGGATCAGGCTCTTGGCATGACTCATTGTGTGTAGGAGGCATGATAATGGAGTCTTGGTGGGACTCTTCAAGTGGGGAAGATGGAGGGATGGATTTTAGTGACACTAGGAGTGGAAGAAGTGGATTGGATTTAGGTGTCATCTATGGGTTTGACGACTCTCGAAGTAGGAAGTGAGTGTTCAATGGATTCGATAGATGTGATGGTAGGAGATGGGGACTCAGTGGATTTAGAGGATGTGATGGTTTCAATGGATTAAGTGATGCTAGGGGTGGTATCATCAATGATAGGTGTTGTGTGGGGAAGAGTCTCACCACTAATGACGGTGGGTGATGGGTTGGGATGGCATGATTCCACAACTGCAAGATGCGGAGTGGGGGATGTCTTCTTTTTTATAAGTCCTTGGAGAACTTCTAGATTGAGAGACTTGAATACTCTAGGATGAGATGGCATGGTAGGAGTGGATGAAGGGTTATGGATTGGTGGGGGATTAGGACTAGGCATTGGTGGACTAGGATTAGATGGGGGAATGGGATTGGATGCAAGACTAGGAATAGATGGGGGATTAAGATTAGATGAAGGGTTAAGATAGGGATATTGGAATGGTGAATTAGGACATGAGGATGCGGGTGGTGGATTAGGATGGGAAGATTGAGATGATGGATTCAGATAGGAAAATGTGGATGTCGGATTAGGATAAGAAGATGTGGATGTTAGATTAGGATAGAGAGAAGTGGATGTTGGATTAGGGTAAGTTGATGGGGTTGATTGGTATCGAGGATTAGGATAGGGGGACATGGATGGGGGATTGTGATAGTAATACTGGGATGGCATATTAGGATAAGATGATGTAGGTGTTGGATAAGAGGATGATGTGGATGACAAGTATGCGGACGGGGAAGGTACTAGATATCCCTTGTCAAAGGTAGCATAGGGAATGTGGTTAGGCATGGATGAAGACATAATGGGATAACTCGAAGGGGTGATTGGATTTTGGAAAGCGGGTGGAGAAAGCTTACTAGTGATGATAGTGTCAAGAGAATTTATGTCATATTCTTCTTGATCGACAAGACTTTCATTATCGTTGTCGACGTAATTAGGTTTTCCCTTTACTATTGATGGAGGATAAGGATTCATGATGATGAAAGGATAAAGAAGATGGATCAAATATTTTGGATGGGAATAGACTAAAGCTCAAATTGGGATTTAGGTCAAGCTCAGATCACGATTGGATGATGCGATGGGATTGATTCTAATGATCGGATTTGATTATCAAAGGATGATTACGACACTAGATCTGCTTTGAGATGGAAGTAGATTGATTGGGTCAAAGGTGATTGGATAGGGATGGGACTGGATTGGATTAGATAACATCGAATGATGGATTGGATGATGAAAGGGATTGGAAAAACCCATTTAGAGATTACCCTAGGTGATGTAGGATACTGATTGATCAGATTAAAGGATAAAAGGACTATTGTGGCACTGAATCCACTTTGGGATTGAAAATGGATTGATTGGGCCAACGACAATGATTGACTGACTTAGGACAAATGAAAATCCTAAGCAGATGTTGATGATAATGATCAGATAAGACACTTAGGTCAATTTGGACAATAACCCGGGACAAAGTTCAATTGATTTGGATGGGGAAGATGATGATTTGATTGGAAAGATGGATGATTGAAATGAACAAATCACTGAGAGGAGGTTCAGAATAGATGAAAGATTACTCAGAACAAGTAAACAGATGATCAAGAGGGATGAAAAACTACTCAAAATAAGTAAACGACTACTCACACCAGATGAATGATTCTCGAAGCAAGAAGATGAAGGTTTGGAATAGATGAAAGATTACTCGGAATGAGTAAACAATTGATCGGGATTGTTGAACAAGAGTTTGAAATGATTAAAGGAAGTGTCAAATGGATGAATGTTTACTCGAAACGATAGAATGATAGTTTGAAATGATAGACGAAGGTGTGAAATGGATGAACCTTTATTCAGAATGAGTAAATGAATAATTGAAAAAGAGGGAACGAATGTTAGGAATGGCTATATGAAAGATTGAAATGAGTGGAAGATTACTCAGAATGAGTAAACGGATGATCAAGAGGGATGAACGACTACTCGAAATGAGTAAATGACCACTCACATTGGATGAATGATTCTCAGAGTGAGAAGATGAAGGTTTGGTATAGATGAAAGATTACTTGGAATGAGTAAACGATTGATCAGGATTGTTGAACAAGAGTTCAAAATGATTGAAGGAGGTGTCAAATGGATGAATGTTTACTCGGAATGAGTAAATGAATGATTGGAACAATAGACCAAGAATTCAAAATGATGAAAGGAGGTTTGAAATGGATGAATGTTTACTCATAATGAGTAAACAAATGATCGGAATGACAAAATGAGAATTCAAAATGATGAAAGGAGGTTTGAAATGAATGAACATTTACTCGGAATGAGTAAACGAATGATCAAGATGACAGAAGTGAGAGTTCAAAATGATGAAAGGGGGTGTGAAATGTGTGAACGTTTACTCAGAATGGGTAAATGAATGATCAGAATGGTAGGATGAAAATTTAGAATGAATGGATGAAAGGATGAAATGAGTAAACAATTGACCAAACTAAATGAATGAATGCTCAGATTGGGAGAATGACTCTCAGAATGGATGAAAGGATGAATAGGAAAAAATTGAAGAAGATGAAGGGAGGGACCTTAAGATTTGTTTTGATATCCAAAGACCTTGACTGCAAATGGACTAAAGCTCATATTAGAGTTTCATTAAGCTCAGATTGGGATTAGATAAAATCTCATATTAGAATTGGATTGAAGCCTAAAATGGTTGGAGGATGTGATGGGATTGATTCTGCACCAAGTTCTTGGGTTTAAAGGATGTAAGGTGTTGACAATCAGATTTTTCCCAATTTGGCAATTTTTAAAAATTGGACTCTCAAAAGTATGTTCGTGAAGTTTCCTAAAATCGTCAAATTTTGCCATTTTAGGAAACTTCACGAACATACTTTTGAGAGTCCAATTTTTTCCCCAAAAATATCCAAAACTAAGATAGGATAAATTTCCAACTAACATCCCAAATCTGAGACATGCATTCTGAGTTATTAATGAAAACAATTTTTCAAAAACTGAAAAAAAAAACACTAATTTGCAATTTTGAGGGTCAAGATGAAAATTTGAGGCCCCAAAAATGTGGCGAAATGGGATCGAACCCACTTTAGGTGGTTGAGAATCCACATGCCACCTCATAATGCAACCACCTGTAAAATTTCAGCTCAAATGGACACCCGAGTCAAAAGTTATAGCATCCAGAAGTTTCGGCATAAAAATCAAAACTCTCAAAATGAACTCTAGGTGATTGGGATGGATGATCCGATGATGGATATGGACTATAATGATGTTCCAAGTAGGACTTATCTGATTTTGATGGTGAAACAATGGCTTTTAGAAAAGTGTTAATGATGGGCAAATGAGTGCTTGGAATGACTGAACAGAGGGTGGAATGATGAAGCAGATAATAAAAATGACTAGTCAAGGGTCAGGTCCACCACTAGGATGGGTCAAGTCCACCCCTGAAGGGCAGGTCCACCTATCTAGAGGTCAGGCCTACCTATTGGGAGGGCAGGGCCACCTGTTGGACAAAAGTTGGTCAAAAATTAGTTAAAACAGGCTAAAAAGTGTTGGTTCAAAGGTCAAGTCCACCACTGGGTGGGTCAGGTCCACCCCTAGATGGCAGGTCCACCTGTTGGGAGGGCAGGTCCACCTGTCGAACAAAATTTGGTCAAATTTGGCTAAAATAGGCTGAAAAAGGCTGGTTCAAAGGTCAAGTCTGCCCCTAGATGGATCAGGTCCGCCTGTGGAGGTCAGGTCCACCTGTCAGACAAAAGTTGGTCAAAATGGGCTAAAAAATGCTTAAATGGGTTGGTTCAGAGGTCAAGTTTTCCCTTGGAGGTCAGGTCTACCCCTAGACAAGTTTAAACTTGACTTTTGAAAAGATGACTAAGCAAAGGACCTAAAACATAGCAAACATCAATTGAAAGGATATGGTTGAACAGAAAATTATTGGTTTTGCATAAAGAAGACAATTCAGACAACACAATCCTAAGATTAGTAAAAAGGGGTATGGCTGACAAAGTCTTCTATTCTAGGATGAACATGGTTGCTAAGGAGTCCTCGATATACACTTGGTATGTGAGGCCCAAATCATGAACACCAACCCATTACAAGCATGATTCGAGAACCTTAGTGAGATACTAGAGGCTCAGAACAACTCTTCACATCATCCTGACGCTTCACCAATTACAACGTTGTTGGATTGAGGTATGCATGGTTGGAATCATTCCTTGGGGTGATGAAATCCCAAAGCAGGTCATGTTAAGCAAAGGATAGAGAGGGTGACTCAAAAGGACTTGGTAAGCTACGATTTCTCATCAACTAGGATCGCCAAATAGTGCAAGGGGATTGGATACATCAAATAGCTTACCAACAAGCATGAAAAACAAGATTAATTGACACCCCTAGTTAAACTATGTCTAAGTTATGCAAAACAAGTAATGATTAATAAATAAATAACCCTGTAAGAAAAATTGTTAGTGAATCTTGTCTTTTTTATTTGCCAAATGTTGATTGAATTCTTGCACAGACTCAAACAAGACACATTAGGAGGTTAGAAACACTTAAAACAGCCTAAAAAAAGTGCTAAAAACTAAAATTTAACCTTTTAAAAAAAGTTGTTCAGGTCAGGTCTGCCTGTCTAGAGGGTAGGTCCGCCTATTTAGAGGGTAGGTCCACCTATCTAGAGGGAAGGTCCACTTGTCTGGCACAGAGGTCTGCCTGTTTGGAGGGCGGGTCGGCCCCTCTATGAACAATATGGAAAAAATAGTCTTTGGAGTCTATGGAGGGCAAGTCTGCCCGAGGGAAAAGTTGGATCTACCTCTGGAGGTCAGGTCCACCTGTTTGTTAGGTTAGGTCCACCCCTCGAGGTCAGGCCTACCCCTGGATCATCGGGTCCACCCCTCTGCAACCCGCACCTACAAAAAGTAAAAAAATAGCAAATGTGAAAGATACAGACCCATTTGTGGGTCCCACTAGGTGTACAAAAAATGTGATAGGGAAAAAATATGTGTTAGAAAATGAACAGCAAGCAAAAGAGTGCAAACAAAAAATATAAACACCCTAGACCTCAAGATTGGACAAATTATTAACTTAACAAAACAAAATGGAACCTTTTACCTTGTTGAGATGTCCTTTTGGTTGGCCCTTCGATCTTTGATGTAGTGTATGCTCCTTTGATGGCAAGAGATGCAAGTGTGGGATGCAAAATGAATGGAAAATAGGTGATAATGAATGCAAATGCAAGTATTTGGCTAAGTATGTCTCAAGAGAAAAATTTGCAAGAGTTTGCTAGCACAATGATCTCCTCTCTAAAATAAGGGAAAATAGGGGTTATTTATAGAGAATTTTGAATTCTCTAGATCAATGGATGGTTGGGATTAAACCAACAAAGCCAATATGTAGGGATATGGTGAGTTGAGAACTCACAAGCCCTCACATCTTGACATGTGGCATGTGAAGTGGCTTGAAAAGGATGATGTGTACATGAGTTGGAAGGAGAGTACATGACATCGAGGTACTACATAGTACTTTGGGATTGGGACAAAATCTCCTCATAAATAAGGTCCTTGTCTCCATGTGGGTGAAAGGACATGTAAGGAATTAAAAATTCCTCAAATATCCATATGGGAATGAGAAAAAGAATTTATAATTCTTTGGAATGCATTGGGGGATTAAATGTGAATTAAAAATTCACATAGGGAATAGAATGTCTTCTCCAAAAGGAGAAAATTTTTAATAAGGTTGACTTAGGACACATTCCATAAATGACATGGGGATTAGGTTGACCTAATTAAGTGATTAAAGTTGTACAAGTACTTGATTAGCCAAATTAATGAGATATTAGAGGCAAGTGGGAAAAGGGAAGAGTTCACATGTGACTTGATCTGACAAGTCAAAGATCACATGGGGAAGAGAAAAAGGAATTTAATATTCCTTAGAAGGATAAAAATAATTAAAAAAAATTTAAGGGGTTGATTAGGCTAGTTAATGAAGGATTAGAAGAGGGTTAGGTGGCTAAGAGAGATTAAAGGGCAACTTGCAAAAGTTGGAGGATGTGACACATCCTAATCAAGGATTAGGCATATGCACACCCCTAATGATGAGATTAGGAGAATAATTAGAATTAATAAAGGGATGTGACATGTGAGGAATTAAATAAATGTCATATTTATTTAATTCATTTGATAAAAAGGAAGATTAAAGAGATAAGTTATTTATTTATTAATTAAATACTTTAGGGATTTGACAGAATGAAGGATATTAATTAAATAATAGTGATATTACTTAATTAATGCAAATAAGGGGGTGCTTAGATGAAAAGGGATAAATTTGGATAAATTAAGTGTCCAAATTTAGGTGTCTAAAATATTATTTATATAAAAAAATAGCTAGAACTAAATCAACCTCAATGTGTAAACAAGAAACAAAAACATCAAAAATGATCAAACAGCTAAGTAGAAAAATCCTTATCAAAAGACAACCCCAATTTTTTATCTTTTTAAATTTTAAAAAATAGTAGGGGCCAAAAGTCTTCTTGGATAACTTTGTGAGCATGTAGTCATTGCATGGAATGCCATAGGACCTTCATTTCTTTTTGAAATATGGACTAGCCCTCTTATCTATCTATAACTAAGGTTTGGAGGTGTGACTCATCATACAACTTGCCACATCAATACATCTATTGAGAAGTGTCCAAATTTTGACTTTTTAAATATTTGACCAAAACATAATCATGGTACCCCAAGGAGTTGAACAAAAAAATATCTTGTTGTTTGTAGAATAACATATTATTTAAAATAAAACTTATATGGACCCTAAGTGGACCAAATACCTAATTGTGTTCCAAAAATCTTTGTTATCTCAAACTTTTATATTCAACATAAATGGACCAATAGTTGAACACTAATTTATTTTTTTAAAATCCTTCACATTTTATGGGAAAATACAAGGTGTGCTCACAAATTATATTTGTGATCTAGGACAAACAATTAATATGAAATACTCCAATACTTGTACATTGCTACCCCAATAATTGTACATGTAAGAACAATATTTTTTAACCATGATAATATTAGTTGTTTAAATGAGTGCCTTATTTTATTAAATGAGCATTTTTTCATAAATGACACACTTATAAGGGATAGTTATGATATTTTATTTGAGACAAAAATATGTATTTCACTTCTTCATGAATGTATTTATATTTTTTTATATCACATTCATAAATTCTCATGTGTTCAAGTATAGGTCCATCTTGACCAACATTTAGTTATTTTTTATTTACATGTGGACTATTTATTTACAACATATAGTATAAATATGTGGTAAGATTGAGTATTAATTAAAAGCCCCTAGTTTCTAGATATGTGCAGAATCTTCATGGAAAAACTAGGCCCTTAAGTGGTAATAAAATTTAGAAAAATTAAAGTTGGGAAACTTGACGTAAAAATTTGAATAAGTTATCTATATTATTTCAAAAATATATAAGAATAGAATCTATAAAAAACTAAATGTAGTTTCTAAACTACTAGGTTTTTTTTTATATCTATTTGCTGAAAATTTGAAATTTCAATGCAGTAGTACTTAAATTTCAAGGAAAAAATAAGTAGGTGTTTGTCTTGATGTGATGCATATTTTTTTTTAATTTTTTTCCAAGTAAATAATTAATTATGAATTTTTTATTGCAACTTTAAAAAAATATAAAAACCCATATGTCTGACCACCTTAACTTGGTCAAAAATTCATGAAATTCATTTTTTTTAATCCTATAGTATGCAAAGCATAGAATGTGACACATGTTTAGGATTAAAAAAATGTGATATCATTTGAAAGCTATAGATATTTTTCAATCAGCGTATGAATTAGGACTTTAGTCGTAATTCAAATAGAAAATGAATGATAATTATTTATTAAATTAAAAGTAAAGCATAATTTATATTGGTGGACAACTGAGAATTTCCTTTAAAAACCCTTTTCATTTCATCAATTTTTGGTTAAAGAAAAGTTGTCAACCAAATACCCTACACATACCCATCATATCACCACTTTTTGGCCCATCATGATCCTGCACATACCCTACTGATAAAAAATTGTGCAACCACTACCTCCTCAAATCTATTGTTGGCGACAGTAGCTAAAAAGATCATTTTGTATCAAATAGTATACTAGACATTAAAAATAAGAGAAATGAAGGTCAATAATAGAGTGAATGCCACAAATATGAGGTTTTCAAGTGTCAAATGCCCAGAGGTGGATGTGAATCAAGGAAGAATAATAGAGAAAGTTAAGAACTTGTAGATGAGGTTGAAATCTGAGGTAAGGCTTTCTAAGAAATATCAAACCTTGGAACCAAATAGTAACACAACGGCTATGCAGGAGGTATTTGATAAGAAAGAGAGAATCAAAAATGAAATAATTGCATAAATTGAAACTCATGTTTCAAATGTTGGAAAAGAGGAGGAGAATTCAAAGCATTGAAATGATGAACAAGGTAAAACCTTAGAATTATAGCTCCCTAATAAATTTATTGAATGCATTTCTAAAAATTAAAATAAAACTATTATTTTGTTTTTCTTAAGAGGAATCCCTACTGAATTAGACTTTTACAAATGGGCTAAGCAAAAATAGGAAAGAGAGGTTGGGTGATTGAATCAATTAGATCATTTCGAAAAGGTTATGTCTCGCATATTTAGGTTTGTTGAGCATGCTCAAGTAGTTCTACAGTATGGAACATGGGTTATATGTGGACAAATCTATTATCTACAAGCTTGGACATTTGACTTTCATCCTAAAGACCTTTCACGTTCTCACTATCCCATGTGGCTAGAACTTCCTTTTCTAAATTTAGCCTTTAGACCTTTGAAAGACATTGTAACCCAACATAGCAAAGTCATACATGATGCAAGAAAAGTTCTAATAAATTTTTCGGTTTGAGTACATCCAAGGGTATGTGTTGAAATTGATTTGAATAAACCTTTCCAAAATATATTGAACTATTTGGCTCAGGATTTGAATTTCACTAGCCAATATTTTATTTTAATAAGCCAAAGTTATGCTTTTTTTTTTCTCCAGGATGGTCATTTGATTCAAAAATTTAAAGTCAAGGACACCTTTTAAAAATGGAAACCTGATATTCTTTTGTTACAAGTTAAAACCAACAATGAACACTTAAAAGTATCTCTTTTCAATCTTTGGAAATATGCTCCTTTCATTCATACTTTTCATAAGGAGGGTAGTGTTGGAGATGTACTTGGATTTTCTCATTGGATATCCAAACATGTCATTGATAAGGGAGAGGACCCAACACACGACTATGTCTGGGTCCTTGCCTTTATCAATGGATAGCTCTTGAGTTTTTTTTCAATCTATGCTCCTAAGAATCTAAAAGAAAGAGTTATTCTTTAGGATTGGATGTCTAAGAATCTTCTAATCATTGATTGGGTGATGACATGAGATTTTAATACGGTGGAACACCATGAGAATTGCATGTGGTTTAACCATTTTAAAATTATCCATGAGGAATTTGAAAAAGGAATTTATTGTCAAAATGTGCTTGGGGTTGTTGATCCTATCCATAATAAATTCTCCAATCATGCCAATAATTGGTAAACTTTGTCTAGGGCTTTATTAATTAATTGGGGTTATTTATGCCTTATTTGGTACTATTTTGCATCCATAAGCCTTATTAATTACATCTTTATGTGGATAATCCAAACACTTATCAAATAACCAATCATAATTCAATGTTTGAGGTTGTGAGTTCTAGATTTGGTGATTTTGGACTCATACACCATCTTGGGCATATGATTCTCACCTAGTTCTTAGGACCTGTTTCCAAATTGCACATAGAAAAAGACACTCCTACAGATTTGTGCCCCAAGTTTTAGCCACTAGGATTCATCCACCCCAACTGTCATATGAGTTCCACTTTAAATGGGACCTAATTTAAATCAAATTCATGGTGGGATTTTACTATCCTAGATCTGATGTTGGCTTGTAGTGTTGTAATTTCAAGAAATTTGGCATAAATAAGAATAAATACAAGATTATTTCACTTAGTTTCACCTAACAATTTTGAGTGAAGCATCCTAATATTTCACAAGAGCATTAGAAAGTATTCAAGAGCATTCAAGAGCATCCAAGTGAAATTTTGAAGAAGATTATTATAGCATTCAAGAACCATTATCATGTCAAAGGCTTGATGCATCATGCATGTGGTTTTGAGCTAATGTTGTGATGTATTGTTCAAGATCAATTCAAGTAAATTCAAATGTATTATGTTTCATCAAGAATCATGATCAAGATATACATCCATTGTGGCCACTTCATGCTTGTTTGCAGATCTACAAGGTTTCAAACAAGGTTCTAATGTTTCATTTCTCATTAACTTGTTTGATTACCAAAACAGGGTTTGACCAAAGAAAACCCTCATTCTCTAACAAAAAACACTTTTATTCTCCTTCAATGTGTGATTGTAGTTTTATAGGTTAAAGAAAAAGTAGATTTGAAGCCTTCAAAAGTTCCAAAATGAAAAAGTTGTAAAAGTTGCAAATGTTGTCATAAAAAGTTGTCAAGGCTCACAAAAAATCATATCTAAAGCAAGATATCCAACCAATTCACATGAAACCAATGGGAAAGCGTTTATTTGATCAATATTAAGAGGCTCACAAATTTTTAGTTCAAGATTCTACTACTAGGACACTTCGCGAAAAAATGAGACACTTTGCAATAGTCTAGGTATGTGAGTCCCTGTACAACACTTTTACCAGATTTCAACAGATCCAGGTCAATCACTAAGAGATTCCAAATCCTACCCAAAATCCCTAGATTGGGACTAAATTTCCCAGTCTACCATATCAATCCCAAGACACTTCAGAAAGCAAAATTTCTAGTTTTTAAACCTTGTTTTGAGCACATCACTCTTCTAGGTACCTTTCTTTTTAATTCACTTTTGTCAATCTGATTTCATGTTCTTAATTTTCTAGGTTTCATAGTTATACTTCCATATTTCTTTCATTTCTTCTTTATAAGCATTTTCTTAATGGTGAACCCCTCTTTAATCACACCTAAGGAGACCTTGTAGCAATCTATTTTCCTATTTGGATCATTAGGTTGAGATCTCTAGGATTTCCTTGAATGAACTAAGAGTGAAATAGGTCCTAAACCCTAGTTCGATCCCTCAAAAGGTGGAACCCTATTTCCTTGTGTTCATTTTGGTGAACCCGACCTTTGGACACCTTTATTTCTAATTTGGAGAGCATTACATTCCTAGATCTAACTTGCATTAGCTTTGCATTAGATCTTGCATTAGTTAATTTGCATTTAAGGAATCTAAAGATTTCCTTAGTGAAAACTACATATAGGTTGCACTTTTGCATCGTAGATCATTCAAAACCACTAAAAATTTGTAATTGCACATAGTAAAGACATCATACAAACTAAAAATTTGTTGAATTTGGTTTAAAAACCCTAATTGGGACTCATTCGCCCATCTGGGTAATCTAGTCCCTATACAGGTATTTTTCCTAGATTTTTGGAAATTTTGTAATGTTTATTTTTCACTATCTAAACCTTCAAAAAACCCTAACTAGGACTCATTCACCCAACTAGGTGATTTAGTCCCAAATCATACCTAAAACTACACTTTACAACATTGAAAACTTCATTTTTGTCCTTTTCTTTGCTATCATCTTATATTTGTTTCAGTTAGTTGATTTTTTGTCTCATTCATTTAATTAGATCTAGCTTAATGTGATTAATTTCATGAATTTCAAATTTTCAAAATTACATTTACGCATTTCATTCTAGGTCATTGTGTTGCATTTTAATTCTCTTTCCATTTTGAGTTTGTATAGATTACTTTTCACAAATGTTACTAGTATCCATCTTTACCAAGTTTGCAAAGAAAAAGTTCATCAATAAGCATGTTAGTCATTCATTCAATACATTTCCTAGTTATGAAAGTCTCTTAGTGAAAGAAAGTGAAAATGTTGACATTGGCCTTAAATCTACACCCCCTCCTATCTCTCCTATTTTTGGGAATGATGTGATAGAAGAATATGCAAGCATAGACAATCATGATAATCATGTAGCATCGAAAAAAGTAACCCTTTTTAATGCTTATTTTGGAAATTAACAAATAATAATAAAATTTACTTAATTGTGCCTTATTTAGGGTGTTGTAAAGTGTTTTCTTACACTTTCACATTAATCTAGGGCTTCATTAATTAATTGAGCTTAATTGGCCCCTTTAATTCAAATCTAAGCCTTATTAATTACATTTTCCAAAGGATATATCCCGATACTCATTAATGATATTGCATGACATTTAAATTGGTAAGATTTGGGTCCTAGAAAAATTTTCTAGGACCCATTCGCCACTTTCGTCGAATGGGTCCTCCTTATCTAGGACACCCTTTTTTTAACATATTTGAGGTGAGTTTTTAATATTATTTCACCTCCCCAAAGCTTGGTCCTAGAAAATTGTACTAGGACCCATTCACCACTTTGGGTGAATGGATCCTCCTTACTTAGGACAACCCTTTTTAAATTTATTTGTGGTGGGATTTTAATGATTTTGAATCCTAGATTTGATGTCAGCTTGGATTATTTGAATTTCGGTGTTAAATCTTAAATTTAGTATAAATACAAGGTTAATTCACATATTTTCACCTAGAATGTTTATTTGACTTCAAGAGATCAAAAAAAGAGAATTATAGAGAATTCAAGAGCAATTACAAGGAATTGAAGGGAAAATTATAAAGGTTTTATTGCAGCATTCAAGATTATATCATCATATCAAAAGCATAGTGCATCAAGCATTTTGTTGAGCTAGTGTGTTGATGTAGTAATTAAGATCCATTTGCAAGAATTTTTTCACATCCAATTCAAGATAAAGATCTACATTCTTCATGGCTACTTCATGTTAGATTGTATATTTACATTCCAAGACATCATCCAAGGTATCATTGTTTAAGTTTCATGTTTCATTGTTTCATCATAATGTTTAATTACGTAAATGGGGTTTGACCAAGGTAAACCCCTATTCCCTAATAATCAACAAGTTTTTCATCTCCTTTGATGTGTTATTGTAGGTTTTTAGGTCAAAAATCAAATGGAGAACAATATTGAAGCAAAATGTTCAAAGTTGAAAAGTTACAAAGTTGTCATCTACATTGCAAGATCACAAAAAGAGCTCTACAAAATTTGTTTTAGACTTTCGATAGCTGGTCACCTAGGAGCTGGAAGTGTAGATATTGAAGAATAGAACCAAGATTTCAATTTTAGAAACCCTAATAGGGACCCCTTCACCACTTTGGGAAAATGAGTCCTCAGTGACCTCAAAACAACAATTTTTCAACAAGGTACAAATTGTTTCAGCCTTTCAAAATCTCACTTATTGTTGTCATAACAGTTAGGATTGATTTTTTACTGTTATTTATGCATTTATCCCTCATAATTGAGTGAAACCTTGGAAAATTTGTGGTTCATCATCTTGATCATTCATTTTGGTGGCCCTATTTTTCTATGTTTCAAATCGCAATTACTTTTCTCCCAATACCTCTCTTATTAGTAATGAAGGTATCTTGGTGAAATAAGATGTAATCATTGAGAATCATGAAAGTCTTGTTTTTACTTCTCCTTATCTCCCTTGGGAATATATTATGCAACAAGAGAATGAGATCATAGACACATTTCTAAACATCACCTTACCTAGTCTCCATTCATCCCTTGCTATGAGAATGTTTTAGTGAAAGAGGATGAAATCATAGATAAACATGACAATCACATTTTTTATTTTCCTAGAATCTCTCCAAGTTGTAAAGAAGATATTTTGGTGTTAAAAGATCAAACCAATAGCAGTCATGAGAATCTTATGTGTCTCTCTTACCCTGGGGAAAACACTATTAAACAAGAGCATAATATCATTGATAAGCAAGAAAATCCAACCATTGATAACTCCTTTACTTGTGATGACATCATTTTAGAAGAAGCAACCTTTGAATGTCATTAACATCTAGTTTTTAGTCCTCCTAAAAGCTCTCCTACTAGGGTAGATATCATGGTGAAAGAGAATGATGGAACTGATGCATTTTTTTCAAACAATAGTAATGTGACTTCCTTAGATGAAGATGACGAGGTAACATTACACTCCCCTTCACTAAGAGATCATCAAAATAAGGATAAGTGTGTTGAGGTTATGATCATTAGAACTCCCTCGAGTCCTTTAATTCTTAAACCTCCTACAAATCCTTTAATTATCGAACCACCCAATCCTTAACTTATCCTCTATCCACCCTCACAATGACCACAAACTCAAAAAAACTCATCCTTATCCTCAACCCACCTAAGAATAAGACGTCACAACAATCGAATTATAACACCATTGCTCATACATATAACACTAGAAACAATTTTCAACCAAGACAAACACCTTCAACATCCTTCCCATTGCCTAACCCTATCTTTCCTGGTCCTCCTTGTTTACCTTTACAGAATGAAAAGGAGTATAATATTGATGAATAAATAAAGAATACTCCTACTAAGATATCCTAATGGGATGTTATTAAATCCTCCCCTCATTATCATAACATGAGTCAAAGTTCCTTACAAGTTCCTCCCCCCAATGTGTAATCAAATGATGTGGCAGCCCAAATTCAATCTATAACTTCGATCAACTTAGACAATAATTTCCATCAATATGAGTTACCTCCATTAGAAGTGCAAAAAAAAATGAAGCTTTCATGATAATAGCCATATATAATAGGACTCGGATAAAATTAACCCTTGTTGACAATGAATTAACCCTTACCATGTGTAGCATAGACCTTCTGGACAAGATTGGAGTAGAAAAAAGCCAAATACAACCTACCTCTTTATCTATTAATGGGTTTGATAACATGGGAAAATGGCTGCTTGGTGTGATCACATTACCTATTACATTTGGGAATGTAAAATTACAAACCCTGATCCATGTTATGCCTTGTGATCTCTCCTATAATCTTCTTTTAGGAAGACCATGGATTCATGAGATGAATGGGGTTCCTTCTACTCTTCATCGTAAAATGAAATATGTCTACAACAAAAAATTGTACACACTCAAATTTGATATTGAGCCTTGTAGTGTTTTACAACTTGAGAAACACAAGGAGTTTCCTTTGAAAATATTGACACGAACTACACAAGTCAAACCCATGCAACAGAAAGACAAAGAAAAACATATTGAGGAAGTCATGGAGCTATTATAAGATGATTAGGGTTCCTTAGATTTCACACCAATACTCATGGAAGAATACAAGATCATAAACAAAGAGTTTGAAAAGGGAAAAGATAAAGCGGTAATGTCAACACAAAATTTGAAAGCATCCACCTCAACCACTTTACAAGATGAAGAAAATTACACAACAAACTTAGATGAAACTGATTATGAACAACCATTGGATCTAAAAGAAATGAAATATTTTTATGCAAGATGCTATCAACTTATGAAACAACTTGGGTATAGTGGAAAAGGATGTGGTGCTAGAGAACAAGGTATTTGTGTCCCTATAGAGCCTACCATGCAAGAAACAAGTAGTGGTCTTGGTTATTGTCCCTCCAAAAAACAAGCAATCCTTCACTTAATATCAACACTCTTACAAAAGATTCTTCAAAGTCAACTTTAGCATTAATGCATCCTAAATTGATAGACACTAGTGGTCTTGGTCATTATCTTTCGAAAGAAATGAAAGAAATAGAGAAATCTTCACTGAACATAAATATCATCACACAAAACACTAATGTTTGGAGTTCAATAGATTTTACATCTTCCTTTAAAGAAGAGAACATCTCACAATCTAAAGAGTCTTGTGTAAGTATGACACCTTGTACTAAGCAAGAGATATCTTTATCTCAAAATAAAGGAATACCTTCTATTATTGATCAAAAGAGTGTCTTGTCGAGACTCCTCCAAGATCATTTTATATCTCTCCCTCCAAGAACATGAAAGAAATGTCACTACAAGAGTTCATTTTGTGCATATCATAGAGTTCATGGTCATTCTACTAATGAATGTAAGGCTTTAAGTGATAAAATTCAACATCTTAAGGATTGTGGTGTCCTTACTTGTGTTGAACAACCTAGATCCTTTATTTGATACTAATTTTCATGTTTCTCATCAGTCACCTTGGATCACCCTTGCCTTGCACTAAGAAGGGGCAAGGGGATAGGTTATCCTTGTCCTCATATGACACTTGTTGTTGTCTCTTTTAGCTAGTTGACCACCTTCCATGTATATATAAGAGAAATCTTGGGATGTGGAAGACATGCCTTAAGTTAGCTCACATGTGACGTACTGAGTTATCTTTACTATTGCATTCTAGGGACAATCCCTTATTCATGGTGTTGTTTCATTGAGGAACATATGACTTGGCATAGGGATTTCTGAATAAGCTTTCATGTCTTCTTCTACTTTAAAGCAATTTTTCACAAAAATGTTGTCATAAACTACTTTAAAGTGGGGGCATACATCGATATTTGTATTTCACTGTGTTTATTCTTGCGATATGTCCTTTTCTTCGTGATGTCATTGGGCTTGATATCCTCCGAGAGCATGATTATATCTTTGACTTGTCCTCTCTTGGAGACATTAAGCATGGTGCTCCCCAAGAGACCTTACATGAACTAAGCAAAACCCCCTAAATGTACCTTACACTATTTTGTATTTACAATAACTGTTATATGACCACCTTGCATAACACAATTTGCTTGCCTATGGAGCCATCCTATTTGTTCATGCATGTCAAGCATATGAAGTTTTTATTGTCTCATGAATCATGTTGTTTGTGTTTTTAGAACCCTATTGAAGCTATCAGAGTGATAGATTTGGTATGGTTAGTATGATGAGAATCCTAAATGTGGGCATGAATTTCTTATTATACAGTGAGAAGCTAATATAGAGGCATGACTTTCTCACTAAGCCACCCTTTTTGATATTCACCTAGTAGACAGCCTGAAGTTTCGTTGCCTTAGATTAAGTGTACGTTTTGGACAAAAAAATTACATTTGATCCACATCCCATTGGACAAATAGCCAAGCTTGATCAACCTTTTCTTTCTTTTTCTTTCATTTTTTATGTCTTTGACATTGCATGTTTGTGTACCTTGTTTTGTTGCATATCATACACCTTGTGTGTGTCCCTTTGTGCTTATGTTGGTTTGACATAGGATCTTGGATCCTGGGGGCTTGACCAACCTCCTTGATCTCAGTCATCCTATACCATCCACATCAATACACTTGGACTCCTCTTGAATTTCTACTTTAGTGTGAGTTTGAAGCAAGTTCCTCCTCTCACTAAAGTGGGGGCTAAATGTAGTGTAAGAAAAAGTAACCCTTTTTCACACTTAATTTAGGAATAAATAATATTAAAATGAGCCTAATGTTGCCTTGATTTAGTGTTGTAATGTGTTTTACACATTTGCATTAACTTTAGGGCCCTTTTAAACTAAATGGATTTGATTGTGCCTTATTTAGGGTGTTGTAAAGTGTATCTTTATGTTAGAGTAATAGGTTTTTTACTTAATTAATTTAATAATATTGATTAATTAATTAAGTCACCTTTACTTTGTTTCAATTAAGCTAAACTTGGGCCCTTTAATAATTAATTAATAAGCAATTATTCATCCTAGGGTTTTCACTTTAGGGTTTCAATCTTCTTTCTGAAGGATTGATCTCTTTGTAATTATTTAATTCCTAGTTAATGCATTTTTGCTTCATGTTTACAGAGCACCATTCTTGTGTCTCTTGATCTCCTTTGGTGATAGGTTATTTCTTGTAAGTGTTCATTGGGAACCGTGAGGTTGGATTATCAACTTCTACACGATATTAGAGCTTCAAATCTGTAGCTTCTTGTTCCTTTCCTGAGGGATCTTACCTTGAAGCAATTTTTTTGTGCACCTACGGTCAAATCAGACCTCTCCATTGAATCCAGAGTTGTTGAAACAGTCAAAATTGACCTTTGTTTTGTCAAAACTGTCTTTCATTTGTCAAATCTATGAGGGTTTGAAGAAAGGGTTTTTTTACTATATCCAGGGGCTAGCTTTTTTTTTCAGAGCACTTTGGGCCCAAACAAGCATCACCAAAAACCCTAAGATAGACTACCAAATTGTCAAATTCTATGTCGAGAGCCTCTGAGGTAAAAAAAATTTACCACGAAGGTCATACGACCTTCCCAGCAAGCGAACCGAGGTAAACCCAAAAAAAAATCAATTTTTTTCCCCTATGCAATTTTTTCAAAAAATATATTGAAAAGCCTTTTTAAAAGGGTGCAATGTTTTTTTCAAATTTCAAAAAATAAAAAATAAAAAAAATTTGAGGGGAGGTACATAGGTACCTAACCCCTACATGCAGGTTGATCAAAGTACTAGCATTGCCAATCACACTGGCGGCCTTGGGACCCATGCAAGGTGGGTGGGCTCTAGCCCCCCTCCCCCCTCATTTTATTTCTTTTATATTTTTTCTAAAAGTTTAAAAATAAAAAAATTCTCAAAAAAAATCATATAATTTTTTTTATTGGTTTTTATTTTTTTTAAATAAGGCCAATCGGGAAAATATGACAACGGCCATTTGGCCATCAATTTTAATACCATATTTTTGTTGTCATGGCCATATGGCCATCAATTTTTTTCTAGCAAATTGTGTAATTGCTCTTTCAGGACAGTTTTCTTCTAGAGGTCATAACTTTTTCCCACTATGTTGAAATTGAGAAAACGAGATATTGTCAATAAGAGGACTCAGAGCACTTTCTAGTGGTGCAGATATTTTTTGTAGAATTTTTCTCAGGTCTCTGTTATTTCCATTCAAAGTTAGATCTTCTTTTCTATAGTTTCCTTCAATGTTTTCGGCATAACTTTTGCATATGATGTCGAAAATGGGAAAACAAGATATCGTCAGAAATCTAGTTCCAAGCTCTTCACAGTGTTACAAGTGGTTTCTAGATTTCTTTTGGATTTTTCCAAAAATCCTTCTTCTCAGTTGTAGTCCTTTTTTGGACCTTGTGGACTCACAGTGCATGTATTTATCATCTACAAATGCACTGAGATAAAGTGCCTCTATATTGCACCTAAATTATGGGATCTTGCACATAACTTTATGCCTTATTGTACTTGTACTATGATATAAAGTGCCATGGGGGTTTATAGTTTCCTTTTTTTTTCGACATACCTTTCTCATGTGTGTGCCTTGGTTTGTGCACCCTTTATATTTTCTTGTACTTTCATGTCTACACATTCAGATGTTCTTGGTTCTTTATCATGCACTACATTTAGGCAATTAGTTTTAGTGTACCTATCATACCTCTCCCTTGTTAGCATTATGGGGGGGGTTTACTATTGGTGCTAATGCTTCCTTGGTTTTGCCTTGGAGTGAGCTATGTATATAGTATTTGTTCCTATGTACTAGGTGGATGCAGTGGCTGGTTACCTATACATTTTGATGAGATGGAGCACTTACCATATGGACACTCTTGCATTCCTATTTCTGGAGGTGACCTTCCATTTTTAACTAGATTAGTTCTTCATACTATTGGTACTTGTGCCATTTGTATCTTGAGTTCTTGATGTATGACTTGGTTTTCCATCGGATTCAAGTAGTGTCATTGGGGGCACTCATATAGATTCTTATCTTCTTGATCCTGATCATCATATGTTTTAGCAGAGGTTCTTCTTTCAACATTTTAGCAGTCATTCTACGATAGTGTTTCCAACTTCTTCATGCTACAATGGTGTTTTCCATGTTTATCCTTCACTTGTTCCTATTCTTCTTGGGAAATTCTTGTTTGGAGGCTTCTTAGTCCTTCACATGTATTTCTCTCTTTTGGAAAGGATTTTTTCCCACGAGGTTTTCTCCTTTTTTCTTGTTGTCATAGATATTTTACATTTGTACATGGGTACCTGATCAGGCCTAGTTGTCGGGACCCATCTTTGCTTTCATGCACCTGTCCTTTGTTTTTTAGCTTCTCCCTAAGTTCATCTTAAGAGGGTGTTAGAGTAATAGGTTGTTTACTTAATTAATTTAATCATATTGATTAATTAAGTCACATTTACTTTATTTCACTTAAGCTAAACTTGGGCCCTTTAATAATTAATTATTCATCCTAGGGTTTTCACTTTAGGGTTTTGATATCGTTTATTAAGGATTGATCTCTTTGTAATTATTCACTTCTTGGTTAATGAATTTTTGCTTCATGTTTGCAAAGCACCATTCTTATGTCTCTTGATCTCCTTTGGTGATAGGTTATTTGCTTGCATGTGTTCATTAGGATCTGTGAGGTTGGATTATCAACTTCTACACTTTCCACTTTCACACTGATCTAGAGATTTATTAGTTAATTGGGGTTATTTATGCCTTATTTGGTCCTATTTTGCATCCACGAGCCTTATTAATTAATCTTTCCATGGATAATCCTGACACTTATCAAATAACCAATCATAATTCAATGTTTGAGGTTGTGTTCTTGATTTGGTGATTTGGGACTCATACGCCACCTTGGGCATATGAGTCCCACCTAGATCTTGAGACCTAATTTCAAATTGCACATTGATCAAGACACTTCTAGAGATCTATTCCCTAGGTTTTAACCACTGGAAATCATATGCCCCAACTAGCATATGAGTCCCACTTTAACTGGGACATAAATTAAATCAAATTCTTGGTGGGATTTTATTATCCTAGATCTTATGTCGACTTGTAGTGTTGTGGTTTCAGGAAAATTAGCATATAAATAAGTATAAATACAAGCTTATTTCATTTAGTTTCACCTAACAATTTTGAGTCAAGAATCCTAAGATTTCACGACAACATTAGAGAGTATTCAAGAGCATTCAAGAGAAAGGGTAGATTTGAAGAAGGTAATTGCATCATTCAAGATCCACTATCATGTCAAAATTTATAACCTCCATTCTCTATCAAAACAACACTTTTCTTCTCCTTCAATGTGTGATTGTAGGTTTATAGGTTGAAGAAAAAGTGGATTTGAAGCCTTCAAAAGTTCCAAAATGATAAAGTTGTAAAAGATAGAAAAAATTTCATAAAAAATTGTCAAGTCTCATAGAAACTTAGATCTAGAGCAAGATATCCAACCAATTGACATGAAACTAGTGGGAAAGTGTTTATTTGATCCATCTTTAGAGGCTCACAAATTTTTAGTTCAAGATTCTGCTATTGGGACACTTCACAACAAAACGAGACACTTTGCAACAATCTGGGCGTATAAGTCCTAGCACAACACTTTTACTAGATTTTAGTAGATCTAGGTTAGTCACTAAGAGATTCCATATCCTTCCCAGAAACCCTAGACTGGGACTAAATCTCCCAATCTGGCGTATGAGTCCCAGTACACTTCAAAAAGAAGAATTTTAGGGTTTTAAACCTTGTTTCTTGCACATCACTCTTCCAGGTACCTTTCTATTTCATTCTCCTTTATAAATTTTATTTTATGTTCTTAATTTTCTAGGTTTCATAGCTAGACTTCCATATTGCTTTTATATATTCTTTCTAAGCATTTTCTTAGTGGTGAAACCCTTTTTGATCACACCTAAGGAGACCTTGTAGCAATCTATTTTCCTAATTGTATCATTAGGTTGAGATCTATAAGGTTTCCTTGAATGAACTAAGAGTGCAATAGGTCCTAAACCCTAGTTTCATCTCTCAAAAGGTGGAACCCTATTTCCTCATGTTCATCACCTTTAGTGAGAATTTGGAACTCAGTGCCTAAACCTCTTGAAAGGGATTCATGGATTACTTGGTGGATTGTTTCAATATACCAATGTGTTGAATTCCTTTGATCATTTGAAAGAATAATGGCTTGAAAATGTAAACACAGAGAAAAAAATCTCCAAGGGCAACTAGAACATGCTAGAAAAATACTTAACTCTGATCCATATAATGAAAAATTCAGAACCACATTGCTACTATTGAAGCTCAACTATGTAAATTAGATCATTACAAAGAGAAAGGTGCAAAAATTAGAGCCAAAATTCAATGGATAAAGAAAGGAAAAAAAGGATCTAAATATTTCTTTAACTATCTCAACTATAAACATTAAAAAAAGTAAAAAATTAAACTATAAGGGATGAAAGTCAACATCATACTGATAATGTAGAAATTATTATTTTATTCTATAATTTTTATGAAAAATTATTCAAAGAGGAAACCAATTGTAAAAATATCCAATAGGCTTTGGAAGATAGCATCCAGGATTATATTCCAAATATGATTGATCTAGGTAATAGCAAGTATCTAGATTGTATCCTCTCATTGGAAGAAACAAAATGTATTTTGTTCTCTATGAAACTAAGTAAAAGCCTTGGATCTTACAGTCTTCCTATTTTATTTACCAAATTATGTCGAATCATATATATTAAGGATGAATTTTATATGCTTTGTTTAGAAGGCCTTCAGAATGGTTCTCTATGGCCTAATATCAACAAAGGCCTAATTAAACCTATTCCCAAGGGGAAGAATGACAATTTCATTGTTGGTTGGTGGTTAATTACCTTATTAAATACTTCATATATAAAATCATTGCAAAGTCTTTAGCGATAATAATTAAACCTATTGTTCAAATAATTGTAAGAGTTGAGAAAACAAGTTTTCTAAAAGGAAGATATATACTTGTTAATATAATTTTGGCTTGGGAGACTATGAAATGGACACAAAAATCAAGTCAAAATGCTTTGGTAGTCAAGCTAGACTTTGATAAAGCATACAATAGGATTCATTGGAGCTTCATTCTTAAGTGTTGCAATGGATGGGCTTTGGTCTTAAAATTCAAAAACATGTTTGAATGTTGTTTGAAGATGCTAATATCCACCTTATTATTAATAAGGTTATTTCATATTCTTTTGAGTCACAACAATCTATAAAGTAGGGATGTTCACTTTCTCCCTTTTTGTATGTTCTTATAGCTAATGCCTTGGGTTATTTTCTTCACAAAGCCCTCCAAATAAAAAGTATCAAAGAAATTTCTATTCCTCAAAATAAAGTGGTTATCAATTCCTACTTTTTTTATGATAGCATATTATTTTTGCATAAATCTGAAGAGGAGGTGAATAAAACCTTGGACATCATAAAATTGTATTGTGATGTGTCTAGTCATCTTATAGCTCATAATAAAGCTAATTTTTTTATGACTTAGCTTGTTCCTAGACCTTCATGGATACCAAAAGAATGGAGGTAAATCAAACATGGTAAGATAACTAGATATTTGGGTATTCTTTTCAGTTTGGGAGTCTCTCTTTTTGAAATGTGGACTTGGTTCTTAAATAGAATTAAGAGAGTTATTTAATGTTGGTAAAAAAAAAAATTCTTTAGCAGGAAAGATTCAAGTTGCTAATAATATTATCATAGCATCTCGTGTGTACTACTCTTCTTGTTGGATATCCTCCGAGCAAGGTTATGAAGAGATCAATAGAATAATTAATAAATTTTCATGGTCCAAGTGGGATGGTAATGGTGAGTTTATTGCTTATTCATGATCTCATTGCATTCAACCAAAACATAAATGAGGCCTAGGGCTTATAGATCCCTAAACACAAGCGATTTTCCTTGTTGCAAAATGGATTACTAGAGCTACTAGTGGAGAAGAACCATGGAAAATTTTGGTCCATCAACAAATATTGGATGTTGAAGTGTAGAAAAATAGGGTTCACCAAAGTGAAAGGGGAAAAATGGGGATGATAAAACCTATCTTTCTACTTTCATTAGGAAATGAGATCCCCACAAAGAATTGACTTACAACCCTTAGGTGAGTCAAATCAATGAGGGAATCTACCGGTTTCCTTATGATTGAGGACGAAGGGTATCAGTCTAAACAACACTTTTGGGAGAAAAACTAAAAAAAGTAAATCACCACAATTATGCAAGCTAACACTTAGATATTCTAGACGAAGCATAAAACTATGAGAAACAACAAAAATTTGGTAGATATGAAAAGGGTTAAACACTATGTACTTGTCACCAAAATCACTTTTTGAAAAGTTGTTTGGGAATCATTCACCCACTAGGGAATGAGTTCTTTTTATAGGAATTAAAATATGATTTCACAATCCTTGGGCCTTGGGTGTGCACTTCTGATTCCCCCAGGTCCCACTATCGGAAAGCCAAAAAAAAATTGGGATATGAGTTTGTGTATCTTCACAACAAGGTCACAACAAATGCAACTTTACAAAATTGCTCCTTTGAGATCTGTTGGTTGTTTTTCCAAATGTCAACAAAACAATTGAATCCTAAAGACCTAGCCATTATCTTATGCTCAGACTCAAAGGTTGATTTGGCCAACTAACAAGATTTAGTCACAGACTGAGATATGCTACACTTTTGGCTCTATAGGACCAAGGTGGGTCAACCTATACAATGCCTAAAACTTAAATGCAACCATACCCAGACATTGCTTTTTATAGCAGATAACTCTCAATGAAAGACACTAAAGAAAGCATTAATAACCTTAAATCTGGCTAAGTTTTTGGTATATTAGCACTAACTTAGCAATTGGGAAGCAAGTCGTGAAACCACAACCAAACAACAAGGATTTGAAAATGATTTATGATTTAAAAGATGTTTATGAGATGTATCAAATTGAACAACAGATTAGTGCTAATTCTGGGCCATGGAGTCAAACACATGAAAAGAATTCATCAGCAAATTGAACTCAACCAGTGGATTCATAACTGTTAATGTTTTACATTAATAAATCCTCTCCTGTTATCAACCAAACTCTGCTTACAAAATGCAACCTACACATTCTAGTCACAATCACCTGCTCAAAGTATTTTAACTACTTCATTGAAACAGAATCATAAACAAGTAAAACAATCTCATTAAATTGAGATGATAAACTCAAATCTGATTTGTATCATTGAATTTATCTAACTGAAATGTACCAATGAGGAGACAATTTGATGATATTCATGACTTGCATGATTTATATGCACAAAAATAGTTGTATTTGCTCATGAAATCATAATTTGCAGCTCATATACTCAAAAATGACTCAGAATTAACATTCTTCTATCTACCCCAGCCCAATACAGAACCTCAGAACTCAACTTGGAATCTTGAAAAATGAGAAGAGAAAAGAAGAAATAGGAGAAGAGAAATCTCAAGAAGCAGCCCTAAAATTGATTTGGGAATGCCATCTGGAAATGTCTTCACTGTTGATCAATAGCAAGTAAAGCCTCTCTCATCTTTCTTCAACGTCCTGAATTTTCCTCCAATTTTCCTTTGCTCCAATTTCCAACAAGATATTTTTCCATGTGAGGAATTACCAGTAGCTTCAAAATGTCTCTACTTTTTCTCGTAAAAATCCTTTTATTTTCCTGTTCTCTGCCTTTTATGTAATAGCTGCATTTTAATTGCTATGGATGCATTTTATTTTATTCACTTTAGTGGATAAAATATTTCATATGGTGAACATTCAATTAAAATTATTCCCCCTTCATAGAATTTCATGTGCATACAATGTCATAAATATTTCACCTGGGCAGGTAAAGCATTTTACTCATATTTTTACATTTCACCTTTACACATTAAAATGCTACGCCTTTTAAAACTTTCACCGGGCTCTTCAAAATATTTACTCCATTTTTTTTTATTGAGAAAATGCAATGTACAAGAGGAGAAATGCAGTTAGAAACTGCAAAAGAACAAATCAACAATTACAAACCAGCACCAGAAACAAGGTTGCCAACTGAAGCAAATAGCATCACAATTACAGCACATAGTAGCAAGCCGAAACAACAACATGGCCAAATAGAATAGCAGCAACGTAGATCAGCAACATAAGAAGAGAGCTGAAGCAACAAAATCAAAACTGGGACCTCAGAGCATGTGATATATGAGGATCTTTTTTGCTTAAAAGCTGGTTCACTTGAAGTTTGATTTGATGAATGTGACCCTCCAGCATAAGACTTTTTTCAGACTTTACCTGCAATTGCACGAATAAAGAAGCAAGGCAATAAAATGTATCAGAGTAAAGCTTTAAAACTACAGCTTCTTGGTGATTGCAATAAATGTTAAAAATTGCTTTACATCTAGTTCTCCATAAATGCAACAATATGATCTGTCTGATACTAGCAGCAATAACATTATCATGCAGCCCTGTCCCCAAAAGAGCCTCTTTCCATCTTAATTTATGATCAAATATAGCAGGCAAATCATTAAAAATAGAATTCCATTGCTTTTTAACAAATTGGTAGCCCCAAAAAATATGCCAAATATCTTCATTTTTAGAACAATAAGGACATTTACTTGGCTGAATCTTGATACATTTTAACCTGCCCCCGATGGGAAGCTTACAGTGGAGCACTTTCCAAGCAAGTAATTGAGCATCTGAAGAAGCTTTTGATTTCCAAATTTGATTAGAGAGGTTGGCCCAAAAATTTTCACTAAATCTGCAATGCCACTTAAGATTTAAATGAGGATTCAAAGGCTGCGTAGGAAGAAACTGTAAATACAACTTTTTTAAAGGAAATTTGAGAAAAGGATAAACTCCCAGCCAAAGCTAATCTTTAAAAAAATTGCAGTGTAATGGGGTACATAGTTTCATAGACAATTCCACTGGAACCAAGGAGCAAACAAAAATCAAGAATGGTCTAAATTTATTACTCAGCTTAAAACGTGCTTTGACAGTATGCAATGAAAGCTAACTCAAAGTGGAGAAATCCCAAAGATCCCCAACAATACAAACCCCTTTTTTGAACAGAGAATATGACTGTTTCGGAAAGCTTAAGGCTAGGGGCTGCTCATGATAACGAATGAGTTTATTCCACCAAATGGAGGAAGTGGAGAAGCTGAAACCATGTTGAAGAGAGGCCTCTCTCCAATGTACAAGATGACAAACACATTGCCAAGCCTTCCAAATAGATTGAAGGGATGGAGAAGCATTAATTGAGAATGAGGGAGCATGAAGGATTTTGTCAAGTGATCCCACTGATTGCCATTTACCTTTGATAGACGCTGAGCTGATTTTGTGTCTTATAAGGATCTTCCAAGGTTCCTCACCTTTGAAAGCTCTTATAATCCATTTAGCAGCCAAACAAGTACCTTGAGTTTTAGGATCAATTAACCCCAAACCACCTTTGTATTTAGGCTAAATGCAGTGGCTCCAAGAAGTGGATATAAATCCCCTGTTACCATCCCATTTAGACCATAAAAACTGTTGAATGAGCTTTATAAGGTCTTCATAACCTTTGTTGGAAGGAATCCAACAAGACGAATAACAGACGTGTGTGGCAAGAAAAACTTTATTGGCAACTTAGATTTTACCAGCCAAGGAGAGAAACTTATTTCCCCAACTAAAGAGTTTATTTTTAACTTTGTTCAAATACCAACTCCACATATCATAGAGGGAAACCCCAAAACCAAAAGGAATCCCAAGATACCTGATGATTTTACCATGTTTAATGTGCTTCCACTCATGAGGAATCCAAGGAGGAGGAGGTCCTGCCTGAACCATCAAGAATTCAGTTTTATCATGAGCGAGTTTAGACCCTGAAACAACACAGTAAAGATCCAGAATTTCCATGACATTAGAAATATTTTTTTCAGAATTTTGAAGAAACAGTAAACTATCATCAACATAATGCGAGTTAATAACATCAAAATCTTTTGGAATAGAGATTCCAACAATGAGCTTCATTTTATTGGCATTCTCAAGAATATAGCCCAGTGCATCAGTTGTGAGGGCATAAAGATATGGAGCAAGAGGACAACCTTGTTGAATAGATCTTTGTAAGGGGAATGAATCTATCATCATATCATTAATAATAATCTGAGCATTAGCATCTTGGAACAACATTTGAATATGTGCTCAAAATTTAGGCTTGAACCCCAACCATTGCAACATTCTAAGGATAAAGTTCCATCGAATTCTATCATAAGCCTTGTCGAAATCAAGTTTAATTAAAATCGCATTTTGTCCTGTTTGTTGGGCCCAATTACAAGTTTCCCAAGCCAAAATCAGATTGTCAAGAATAAATCTTCTTGCAATAAAACATGTTTGCTCAGCTCTAACAATTTCTTGCACCATAGGTTTAATCCTGATTGACAAGGCCTTTGCAATAATTTTATAAGAAGTATTAAGCAAAGTGATAGGGCACCAACCAGATATAGTGTCCTCCTTTCTCCCTTTGGGTAGAAGTTTAATTATTCCTCCATTAATATTTGGGCCTAGAGATCCTTTTGTAAAGGCTTCCAAATATAAACAATAAAAGTCATCCTTAATAAGATGCCACATAGCCTGATAGAACTCCATAGGCAGCCCATCACTACCCGGACTTTTGTAAGGGGCCATAGAGAACAGAGCATTTTCTAATTCCTCCTAGGAGAGTAAGTTGTCAAGGTAACAACTGTACTCAAAATCAATTCAAGTAGGAATATAATCCTTGATAATGTCCTCAAGTACTTGTTGGAAGTCCTGCCATTGATCATCTTAAAAAAGGTTTTCATAAAATTGTTTGAATAGGGTGCCTATTTTAGAAGGCTCGAAGTGTAGAACATCATAATCATCCCTTATAGAAATGATTTTTTCTTTTTTGTGTTTATAACTGAGATAATTAAAATAATATTTAGTGCCCTTGTTTCCTTCTTTTATCCAATGTAGCCTGGATCTAACTTTAGCCTCTTTCCCTTTATAACTATCAATTTTACGCAATTGCGCTTCGGTAGCAGCAATGGAGTTTTGCAGTCTTATATTGCTAGGGTCCATATTAAGAAGTTTTCTGTCATGAACAAGTTTTCCTTAGAGGGATCTCTCCTTACGTTTGCATTGATGTGTCATTTTTCTACCAAAAGAACGAAGGAACTTAGTACATTGAGCAATGGTTGTACACCACCAATCAATCCAAGAACCGCCTTCATCCGGTCTATGTAGAGACTTCCAAATCGCCTCAAGGGTAGCCAAGCACGAAGGATTCTTCAGATGAGAAACATTTAGTTTGAAAGGAAGAGAATTGTCAATGTGGGGATTTTGAGATAAACTTATATTGCAAACAATGGGGTAATGATCAGAAAGAGTAGTAGAATAGTCAACTTGGACACATTGACCCCCAGAGTCATTGATCAAATGCAAAGAGGGAGCAACATAGAATCTGTCAAGCCTACTCAATTTTCTGTCATCTTCGGATCTATAGTTGGACCAAGTAAACTAGTTTGAGGAATGACTAGCAAATTTATCATAAATTGGATCTATCACACCCAAGGAGTTCCGATAAAACAGCCAACTATCAAACTCATCCTTGCTGAGATTAGATTGTTTAGACCAGCTATGATCTTGATAGTGTTCAACCATGTTAAAATCACCGCCAAGAATCCAATCTACATTGGGTAGGTTGTTGACCATCCAATCCCAAAGTTGAACACGTCCTTTAGTATCATTGGGGGCATAAATAGAGCAAAATCCTATTAGTTGACCATTGATAATAGTGAGAATCCAAACACAGTAGTGTGAAGGGTCCTCACCCTTATCAATGACCAACTTTGAAAGCCAAGATGAAAACCCAATTACAGCTCCACCTTTGCCATCCGGATGAGAAGTGTGCAAAAAAGTAGTATCCCTCCAGATATTATTTAAAGATGTCTCAAGTCTTATGTGACTGAGTTTAACTTCTTGGAGGAATAACACATCAGGTTTCCACTTTATCACAACCTCTTTAACTTTGTACTTACGATGAGGGAGAGAAATCCCTCTAATATTCCATGACAAAAGTCTAAGCTTCATGAGGGAGGGAAGAAGAATCATCTGCCTGAGTCAAAACACTGAAGCTATTCTCAAGAGTAAGGTCATGCTCTTTATTCTCACGATTTTTGGCAGTAGAAGAAGGAGATCTGGATCTCTGACGAGAGCAAGAAGAAGGGGTAGATGGGTCACTAGAACATGGTTGAGAAGAGGAAAGATGGGGAGGGGGGCTAAAATCATGAGCAGCCGGCTTGGGAGAGGAAGGAGGGGAAGAGGAAGGCTGCTCATGAGGCGTAGGGCAAGTAGAGGAAGGGAAGGGGAAGGAAGGAAAGGAGGTGAAGGACGAGTGCTAGGACGAGAAAAAGGGGCAGGAGGCTCCTTCCTTTTCCTAACCACTCTCCATCCATCAGACATAACCACATCCTTAAAGGAAGAAGGAGGCTCAACAGATGCATCAACAGAGATAGAAGGTGAGGTTGAGGAAATAGGTGACATGTTGGTAGGAGAAGACCGAATGGTCTGAGAGGGGCTATGGTCACTAGGCTGAGAAGACAACGATGGCTGAACAGTTTTGCTTTTTCTGATAGGGCACTCATGAATCAAATGGCCTTCTTTCCGACAGTAAAAACATGCATTTGGCTTTTTCAAGTAGACTATGGGCTGGTCTAGTTCAAATCCTGGGCCAATCAGTGAAATGCTCTCAAGCAAGGGTTTGGTCAAATCAACTTCTACACAAGCTCTGGGATGAACCCTTAAACTTGAGTATTTGTCTGAATTAAGTTTGCACCAAATCACTCTGCCAAGCTGTGCCACAATGTCTCTTAAAAATGGTCTGAATGCCAAGTTAAGGAAGGGAAGTTCAATCCACATGGGGTAATGTGACCTAGATGGTCCTTCAGGATGAAAGTTGAAGTTCCATGCTTGCAAGTAACATATTTGTCCACAAATAACCCAGGTGCCATACTGTAAAACAACTTGGGCATGTTCTGCACATTTAAACATACATGAGACATAACCTTTACCAAGGCCTCTTAGGGCTTCGATTTCCCAGCCCCTACTTTCCCAATTCATACGAGCCCATTTATAGAAGTCTGTTTCAGAAGGAATGCCCTTAATAAAAAATAAAATTATGGTTCTAGTTTGACATTCAGCAATAACATCCATTACATCATCAGGGCGCTGAACTTTTAAAGTTTTACCCGATTTTGTGGCAAGCAGCTCTTATGGCGTTGCTTCATCTAATTCTTCATTAATTCCAGCTTTGGGAATGGTGGCTTCTGCAACGTGTTCAAGTAAGGCAGGTCCATGTTCTTCCAAGACACACTCGTTCACCAACTTTTCTGCAATGTCTAGACCTGGGTTATCACCAGCTTGACAAGCCATGGATTTAATACGCATTTCGAGCTTAGCCGCAGCAGAAATGGCCGCGTTTGCGTTGCAGTGGAGGCACGGTCGCTAGGGTTTGTTCGCACTCTTCCAGAACTATCTGAAAATTGCAAATATTTACTCTTTTAACATTTAAAAACATGGTTGATTTTAAAAACCAAGTTCTCACCTGTGTCGGGCCGACTTCCCTTTCTTCAAATATTTAAATTTCACTGTGTTGGGCAAATTTTATTTCTTGAAATTCTTTGCTATTGAAGAAAACAAGATGAAATATTAAAAGAATTATTATTAGGCCCCTATTAAAACACCGGACCTGTGCACACTTTACTAGACCCACCACTGCCACATGGCTTCACCATGCTCATCTCGCTACTTTTTACCGTGACATCACCAAAATCCCACGAGCTAGCGGGGTGTGAAATAGTCACCGAGTAGATTTTAATATTTCACTTTATGTCATATGCTTGTGCCATTAAGATTAAATGGGCCTCTTTAATATTTCTACACCCGTGAATGCAAACATGACCTAGGCCCACTGCCATGTGTCATCTTTACGCTGATCTCGCCGGAATTAACTGGTGAGCATGTTAAAGCAGCGATCTGGAGAGGAATGGTTGAGATTTAATCTACATTTCAACTTGTAATCTCCATACATTGATCTTTTTGGGTTGTTTTGTTCACAATTTTGTGCTCTAATCCTTTGTGCGTTCATTCTTCATGCTCTGCAATTTTCCCAAGGGCACTCATGCGGCTATTCTCCTTTCATTTGATGCATAGGATTTCTATTCTAATGGATCCCCACATTCCCATTAACCTTCGATGCATTATGCCAATGGATTTTCCTGAAAGCCTTTATGGCCTCTTTAACAGATTCAACTTTATACATATCCTTCAATCACTCCAGGCGCCTCTTCCTTTTGATAAAACCATCGAGCATCATCCTCCTAGCACGGTGGCTACTATTATTCATTTGAGGATTCTTTGTAAACAAGCAGATCACGTTCCCTATCTGCTTGTTTGGCACTCCATTTTGTGTATACACTGCATTGCACTATCAAAACTATTCCCCATTTTTGTGTGGTGCAAGCACTCATTATATTTATTTAAAGTTTTTCAAGCTTTTCCAATGAATCTGTTGTTTGCATATCCTACATATATAGTATCCCTTGGCACGGGCTCTCCTTCCAACAGACTTGCTTGAAAGTCTCTAAATCATTTTCAACAGAGTATTTTGTGCATCCTCTTTACTTGCAGCGGCTGTCTTCATCGGGCTTTGTTGGCTTCTTCAAGTATAAATAGCATTCACAAGCTTCTGAAGCTTTTGCAACAATTTTGCTTGAAAGTTACTCCAGCCTTTTCACAAATACATTTAATATTTCCTGTTTGCTATGTTTTGAAATCCCTAGTGCGCTGCCCTCTTTGGTGCGTGGCTTTTCCTTCTTTGATTTCCTTAGCTTGAAAATTTCTTAAAGTCGTTTTCAACATCCATTTTGTGCATGTTCAGCAATCTCCATTCGTTTCTTTGTGTTTTCCCCTGTTGCATGTGGCAGTGTGTAGCCTTGGGCAACTTCTATTTCAGCTGGTGCCTCCTTTGTAGGTTAGATAACCTTGCTGCCATCCCTTTGCATTCATTTGTTTTCAAGTTACTAAAGCATTTTCAATGAAATCATTCTTTGCTACATTTTCTGCAATGGCATTCCATCAAACATATTCGATACCCCTTTCATCACAGGTATATACATTGGCCCTATTATCCAACGAGGCCTTCTTTGCAACCTCATCAAATCAGCCTCCTACCCGAGTCAAAATATCCTCTGTATCACCAAATTGACTCCCTTTAGTGAGCATAATGGCATCTTCCATTCTATATGCACCACTAATATCAACTTCATTAGGCTATCACAATGAATGCGTACTTGCAACAGATAGCATCTCAATCTTAATATGTTATGTATTTTCATCAATACTATCATAGGCATCAACTTCCAAATTTGATGTTGCTGCAATCTCTGCATTCGCATCAATCTTTACTCAGGGTTTTTGTTGAACCTCAGAGTACTCTAAATCCTTACTTTCCAATACAAGAATGTGAGATAGAGTTGAAGATATTGACAAGTCCAATTTATACACAATCAAAGAAGAGGGCATAGAACCCTGTCCTAAAAATTCAACTGCCTTTCACATCTTGATGTTATGTATGGCTTCCAACAAGACTTGGCTTTCAAAAGAAGTTTATGGAGAAGCTTTTGCTAACAAACTTCTGTTGAATCCCTTGCATCTGAATTCTCATCAAATTGCCCAGAACCATAGCCTCCATGATGTTCTTTAGTGCTAAAATAGATCTTCTCTCTTTTTTTTTATTACTTTAATCTCCTCTAGTTGTCTTTCTCACCTTTTTCATCTTGAGATATATCTAAAACTTTATCCATCTGATAGATGTGAGTGATGCATATCTTTTGCATATATTGGTGAACACCTCCATGATAATAGAAGTTACTTTGTCTCGACCCAATTGTGATTTTGAGCCACTGCTTTCTACAATTCAATTACATACTCTGCCTTTACTATAAGAAGACATTGAATGAGTACTTTACCAACCTTTTGAGGCATTCCATCAATTATAATTTCACAACCATGCGGAGCAAGTCGGGTCCCCATGTGGGCCTCACTTAAAAAAAAATTGTTTTCAAATAACTTTATGCTCAAATTGATTTGGGACAACTTTTGAATGCATTAGAATTGAAAAGACGAACTGGGTTTTCATTAAAACTCCTTTCTGACACTTTTGCAGAATGGTAAAAATTGGACAAGATGGTTGTGGAATTGGCCTGAAAAACTGATCAAACGACCTTGTGAAGACACAAAAACTTGCAGACATGTATCCACTAGTCCAAAGACTTGAATGCAACAAACGGTTCAAAAAAAAAGATTATGAGGAAAAAGTTATTCAACTTCAAAGTTGCCCTCTCGGACTTTTCTGCAAATGTGGTTGTTCTGAACCAATTAAAACACACGAGATTACCTTGTTACAAAAATATCAAATCAACTCTTGAGAGGCCGCCACTGGACATAATAGATCATTTAGTTGCAATAAGCACGTGTGCAAGAAGGATTTACTCAAATCATCATCTATCAAAACTTATTAGGTTTCAAAGTTGACCTCCGTGAAATGCTGTCAGGAATGCAACTGCAAAACTAGAGAAATTGCATTTGGTTTTGGCTTGCTAAAAATATCAAATGAGATCATAAAACTTTGAAAACTAACATGTGAGGTAATTTAGGCATGGAGACTTGAGAGCAACAATTGGTTTGACTTGATGATCATCTAGTTGCAAAATGCAAGCTCAAATGGGAGGCTACTTTGCAAAACTGAAAATTATCAAACTGCAGAATAGTGAGCAAACCCTCCAACTTCACTTTTTGAAAATCTGACAAACTATCTTAGGAAGCTAAAAACTGACATGCACACTCACATAGGACACATAAGTGAGCTTGCAAAAGGATTTTGCTTGAAAATCAACAGGCTTGAAATTACGACCCTCCAAAGTAGGTCATTCAGGCAAATTTCTCAGGTGCACTTCTGAAAGTGTAGAGGAAATTTTTTGAAATGGGCATCTCAAATTTGAAAAATTTGAGATTGCCATCAATATTTTCAACCTATGCACTTTCACATACACAAGAGGGGAAAAATTGTTTGTTTTTGGTGAATAGGGGTTTGCCTTGGTCAAACCTCGTTTTGGTAATTAAACCTTGAATTGAAATAATGAAATATGAAAAGGAATGATGAATGAGCAAGTGCTATGTTGCAACTCACCAAACCCTTGAATAAAAATTTGGAAAAATGAAATGATGATCTTGATCTTGTATGGAATGGCTTCAATGGATGTGGATCTTGATGCTTCAAATGTGACTTGAATGCTTGCTTGAGTATTTGAAACCTACATCTTAATGTTAGCTCCAAAAGCATGCATGAATGCAAAATATTTTGACATGATGCTTGAGGTCTTGATTGCTACAATAAATAATTGATAAATCTTCTCTTGAATGCCCTTGATTATAATCTTTTCTCTTAGGATTGATCTCTCAAAATTTTAATTGAAAGCTTATTGAAAATCTAGTTTCAATTTGATAAAATAACCTTGTATTTATAAACATCTATCCTTAAATTCCCGAAAATCAAACATTCCAAGCTGACATTAAAATTTAAATTTGGCATCATAAAAATACCACCAAAAACATGTTTTAAAAATGGGTTGAAAGGCTTAGGGAGGACCCATTTACTGATGGGTGAATGGGTCCCAGGTCCCTATTCTTGGAACACACATTACTCAAGGTAATGACTTATGTGTTGGAATTAATTGTTTTTGAGTTTCCCCTTTAGAAAATGCAATTTATTAGGCTTGTAGATATAAAATAGGGCCTATTAAGGCATAATTAAGTCCAATTTAATTGAGGGGACCCAAATAAAGTGTGAACATATAAAGGAGTACCTTTTTCTACACTACATTTAGCCCCCACTTTAGTGAGAGGATGAGCACAAGCACAAACTCACACTAAAGTAGACAAATGTGTGTCAAGAGAGGTCCAAGTGCACAATTGTGGATGGAATGGGATGAAAAAGATCAAGGAGGTGTCCAAGCCCCCAGGATCCAAGATCCCCTAGAAACTCAACATAAGCACAAAGGGACACACACAATATGTATGATATGAAGTAGCAAGATAAGATACACAAACATACAATGTTAAAGTTAATGTGAAGAGGAAAGCAAGATGGACTACCAAGTTGTATTATGCCACATACATCAAATATACTCATAAGGATGTAAAATCACTTATGAAACACATGGATCCACAAGAATGCAAGTTGTGCTATTCTTAGTGGCAATAAAAAATACACTCACAAGGGCTAGTGTAGTCCGATATACACTAGGTGAGCCCCCAAAATAGTGAGAAACACACACTAGGTCAGTATGTACCCACAAAATGGTGGCTAATGGAAATTCATGCCAAGTCTACATGCTCCCATATATCAACCATACCAAAGTTATACCTCCTGATAACTTTGATAAGACACCACAAAAATTGTCACAAGGATAGAAAGCTCTGTTATGCTAGGCACTCATGAGAAAGGATCCAGTAGCAAGCAATTTGTGTTATGCTTGGTGGCCTTGACAAAGGTTATACATGCAATGAGATAGGATATTCAAAGGGGTTTTTCTTAGTTCATAAAAGGTCTTACTTTAGGGAACATCATGCTTAATGTCTCCAAGAGAGGGCTATTCAAGGATAAAAGATTCACAACCTAGATAATGCAATCCGTAGCATTAATATTAAGAGGAATGTCATATTCCAAGAAAGTTCACATTATTGAAGGATATCAAACCCAATGACACCTCCAAGAAGACACATCACATGAATTGAGAAGACCAAAATTTGAATAAAAAGTTCATACTTCCTAGGAGATGTATACTATCATCACTAAGAAGAAAACATGCAAACAATGAACAAGGGACAATATTCCCCCACTTAAAATTTCAACATACTTGTTATGTTGGTATTTAAAGTAGAAAGAGAAGATCCTTGGAAAGAATGCACACCTTAAAAAAACTAGTTATCCTTTCACCCCAAACATAGAGATAAAGACAACCACACGGAACTAAAATATTGTTACTAAGAGAGATATGGTTGCACCTAATATTGCACCACCATGAATGGAAATGAGAAAGACACATTAAGCTACTAATGCCACATAGTGATGAACAACATGATATGATAAAAATCAGTATCAATTAGAGGAAATAGGTGCATCAACACAAGGAACAACACCATAATTTTTAAGATGTTGAATTTTATTAGTCAAAGCCGGTTACATTCATTAGTTGCATGACCATGCACTCAATGATATGCATAGAATGAAATTTTGTTTTAAAATTTCTTTTGTGTTCTTGGAGGGAGAGATATCAAGTGATCTTGGAGAAGTCTTGATAAGATACTCTCTAAACACAAAAGAAATAGGGTTCCACCTTTCGAGAGATGGAACTTAGGACCTATTTCGCACTTTGGTTCATTAGAAAACAAAGATCCCTACACCAAGTGGCTCAATTGAGGGATGGACTAGGGATTCCTTATGTGATTAGATGGGGGTTCACCACATTTAAATGAATCTTCAAACGAGAAATGCAAACACTCATGTACAAAACCAGAGAAACTTGAAAACATTAAATCATCTTGATAAAAAAAAATGTAACAAAAAAGTACCTAAAGGAGTGGAGAGGCCAAAAAGGGTTTTGAAAACCCTAAAAATCTTCTCTTTAAGGTGCATTTAGAATGATACACCAAATTGGGCGATTTAGTCCTACTACAAGATTTTGGGTAGAATCTGGAATCTTTTGGTGACTGATCAAGATTTGTAAAAGGATGACAAAAGGGATGTACAAGGACTCATATGCCAAGTAGGGTGATTTAGTCTCATTACTAGGGTTTGAGTGATATTTTAGTAGCCTCTAGTTGATCTTTTATAGCTTCCTTCTTGTTTAATCTTGAAGTCTGAAAGTTTGAATTATGCCTTGTAGGTGAGTTTCTGTGAAGATGACTTCTTGAAAACTTTGACAACTTTTGCAACTTTCTCTTCAAAGGATCTTCAAGCTCCAATTCACCTATATCTCTAAACACACATTGACAGAGAAAAATATTGTTTTGTTAGGAAAAAAGGGTATTCCTTGGTCAAACCCCATTTTGGTAATTAAACCTTGAAATAAAATGAAATAGAATGAAGGAATGATGAATGAATAAATGCAATGTTGTAACTCACCAAATGCTTGAAATGAAGGTTGAAAACTTGTGTGGAATGGCTAGCATGAATGTGAATCTTGACTCTTGATTGAATACTTTAATGTTTGGCTTGAATGCTTGCTTCAATCATGAAACCTACATCATAAATGCTAGCTCAAAAACACACATGATGCATGGAGAATTTTGACATAATGCTTAAATCTTGAATGTAGCTCCAAATGCTTGATGATTTTCTCTTGAATGCTCTTGAATGAATACTTGAATGCTTATAATATCACTTGAATTTTCTAGGAGAAATTATGTGAAATAGCCTTGTATTTATACTTGTTTATGCCCAATTTCTTGAAATTACAACACTAAAAACCGACATCGGATCTAGGATATTAAAATACTAATAGGAATTTGAATTAAAATAGGTCCAGGTTAAAGTGGGACCAATACACTAGGTTGGGTGTATGAGTCCCGATAGCTTAAACCCGGGACATAGATTTTGATAAGTGTCTTATTCAATGTAACATTTAAAACTAGGTCCCTAGACCTAGGTGGGACCCATATGCCCAAAGGAGTGTATGAGTCCCAGATCCCTAGATCTAGAACACATAGCCAAAACATTGAATTATGATTTTTCATTTATGATATGTCAAGATTATCCTCAGAAAAATGTATTTAATTAGGCTTGTGGATGCAAAATAGGACCAATTAAAGCATAAATAAACCATATTTTAACAGAGAGGGCCCAAACAAGTGTGAAAATGTAAAGGGATACATTTTTCTAAACTACACTTAGCTCCCACTTTAGTGAGAGGATGACCTTGCATCAAACTCACACTAAAGTAGACAAATTTGTATCAAGAGGGGTCTAAGTGTACCAATGCTAGTGAGATAGAATGACAACAATCAAGAGGGATGATCAAGCCCCCAAGTTCGAGATCCTATGGTAAATCAACATAGGAACAAAATAACACACATGTGAAAGGTGTATGAAGCAACAAAAAAATACAAGCATACACTTTTAAAGATGTAAAGAAGAAAGAAAAGGAAAAAGAGGGGTGGATCAAGCCTTGACTATTTGTCCAACATGATGTGGATCAAGCCTTAGCAGTTTGTCCAAAAAAAAATTTACAAGTGGAATATGATGTCCACTATGAAAACAAAATGCATGCTCACACAGGCTAGTGGAATCTGGGGTCCACTAGGTGAGCCCCCATAGAGGTGAGACACATATACATGTGGTTGGTATATGCTCACACAGAAACAAGCAAGTGGCTATGGGAAAGTCATGCCTATGGTCAGCTCTCTTATGTACTAACAATACCAAAGCTATACCTCTGATAACTTTGATAAGGTACCACTCACAACATGAATAGCATAATTCATGAGGCAAGAAAAACTTTGTCTACTAACACCAATGAACAAATAGGATGGCTCTACAGGCAAGCAAAGTGTGTTATGCAAAGTGGCCATATAACAATTATTGTAAATGCAAAATAGTGCAAGGTACATTCAAAGGGGTTTTGCTTAGTTCATGTAAGGTCTCAACCTAGGGAACATCATGCCTAATATCTCCAAGAGAGGACCAATCAAAGAATAGAAGATTCACAACTTAGGGAATTCACTCTGCTTGGCATTACCACTAAGAGGAATATAACATGCTAAGAGAGATCACGCTCTTGAAGGACATCACGCCAAATTTCATCACCAAGAGAAAGATGCATCACATGAAGTAAGAAGACCACACAATGAAACATGGTTTGTAAAATTCAAAAGAATAATGCCAATATATTCCCCCACTTTAAAGAAATTGCTAAACACCATGCTATGAGTAATTACTTCAAAGTAGAAAATGATAAATACTAACAATGAAGAGGACATGAGAGATTATTTAGAAAGCCCTATGCCACAAACATGTTTCCAAATAAAGCTATGTCATGAAAAGGGATCACCCCCAAAATGAAATCCCAAAATCACATAAGGGATCCATGGAATCAGGGTCATTATGTCTTTGCTACAATGTTATTAGAGAGCTTAGAAACATCATCATTCCCCAAATACTCATGGAACAAGAAGAATGACACAAAGAGATAATAAAAAAAGAAAAGATTTTGGATCAAAATGGAGGAGACCTAAATGTCTCAATGCCTTGTGTCATCCGACAAAGGAAAACACAAGACAAAGAAAAAGGTTTATGACATATAGAAGAATGTAGATACAAATAAAGGAATATCATAAACAGAGAGATTCATCAAACAAAATGGTATGGGAGATCACAATACGCACATGCAATCACACACATAACATGAAAAAGAAAAAAAAGACAAGGCTAGTAAGGCACATGTGATTCAACCCATAGCAGGTCATCCACATCCCAATCTTGTTCACCATATGTGAAAGGTGGACAACTAGCCAAAGGGACAACAAAAAGTGCAATACTAGGAGTATTACCAAGTTTAGCATGTGGTGAGCCACTCCTTTTTGGAGGATCATCATGGTTGTTATCATTTAAGCTCATGGAAGAGGAAAACAATAAATTCAATTCATTGTGTACTTCTTCATCAATTTTATTAATCTCATCATCATCATCTAAGATAATCACAAAGGGAGGTCAAATGATAATTTCCAAAGAAGGTGCTACACCCTATTGTGGTTGTGATATAGGATCTTTTTTATTGTCTTGAAGAGGGAGACTCATCGTGTATTACTTTACTTAAGTTTGGATGTTGATTTTTGCTTGTTATTTTCTTCGTTTAAACTTTGAGCAATAGCACGACGTCTACACCTTTGCTCTCTAGCATTTATTTTTCTTTTGGTATGATTTTCAAGTTTTTTTTGTGTAGGAACGGGTTTATCAAACATAGGTTTCTTTTCTTCTCTTAGAGGAGGAATGGAAGGAACCATGTGAGGTTGTTCAACCACTTTCTCTTTAACTTTGTAAACTTGTTTTATCTTAGGAGGCATGATAGGATTGTTTTGGTTATCTCTTGGTCATTTGTAGGAGATAGGAAAAGCATCTATCTTGGGTAAGTCTTGGTTACTTCTAGAAGGGATTTTGGTTCAATCATGGTTTCGTCAAGGATAGGAGGCTCAATCATGGGTTGAGGCATGTTTCAAAGGGATAATTCTTCCAAGTGTTTCACCTTAAATTTTTGATAGGATTTTAAAAACAAATCTTCACGAGGTTTAACAGGTCCAATAGGTTTGGGCCAAAATAAATCCAATGAAAAATTCCCAAAAGAAGACACGAGATTCAAGCCATGTAAAGAGGCTTGTCATTGATTCATTTGGCTATGTAAAGAGGAAAATTAGGTGCCTTTCTGATTATATCTTTTGATGAGAAAGTAATGTCAAGAGGTATTTTAGTGTGGCCCTTATGAGGTTGAATTTTGATCAATCCAACCATATTATCCATAAGACTTTGTACATTAGTATCCATGTTGCCATCATCTGTGTCAACCTTCATCACATCATTCTTAGTTTCACTAGCTTTGACAAATGAAATATTATGATTTCGCATGGGGTTTGTAAATATTTGTAGGTTTTGGTTGGGAAGGGAAATGGACTTATTACCTCAATCATTAACACCACCAATTTGAATATCATTGGAATCAATGAAGTTTTGCACCATATGTTTAAGACACTTATAATGTTTTGTATCATGTCCATTTTAATGGTGAAAGTGACATTAGGAATTTGATCTAAAGTTTGGAGGTAGTGGCTTAGAAAGATTAGCAGCTTTAATAGGAGGTGAGGAAATCAAGTTCTTCTCTAGAAGTTGTAACATGGTGTTATGGAGGGTATCAGGTAAGGGAGTAAATTACCTATTTGAATCCCCAAATGTAAAGGTATTTTTCTTCTTTATATCAGTTGCTTGGGTATCAACATGTTGACTTGGTTGATGTGGATTTAGTTGAAGAAAGCCTTTATTTTGTTTCCTAAAAGGTTGCTAATTGTTTTTATTTTTTGATTTAGACTTTTTAGGATGGCTAGAGGTAGGTTTTGTTTCAAGAATACTAACTAAGCTTTGATAATCACAAGTGGTGGTACACAAGTTTATGAAGGAAGGAAATTTCATCATGGCAAGCTTATCTTCCATCTTATTTTGTAAGTTCTCAATGAACATTCATTGAAGGTGACCTAATCAGGAATCTTTATGTCAATTTGGGAATAAAGCAATTGGTAGTGTGAAATGAAGTTAGTAACCTTTTCATCATCCTTTTACTTACATCTCATCAAATCAATTAAGGTCATCTTAGGGGTCATCTGAACTTGGAAATGGTTGATAAATTCCTCAAAAAATTCATTGAATGAACAAATTGATTTATTCAATAATGAGTAAAACCATTCTAAAGCAGTATCTTTCAAGGACCTAGGAAAAATCTTAGCCAAGAGCTTATCTTCAAGGATGAAATCATTGCATAAGTTGGTGTAAGAAAAAAATGGTTAGAAGGATCTCCTTTCCCTCCATATTTCTCAAACCTAGGAATCTCTATACCTTGCGGTATCATTGTTCTTAATATCTCCAAGGATAAGGGATTTCTTCTGACATAGTATGATGGTTGGCCATTTTCATTTTGGTTTATGGTGGAAATTTTTTCGTTGAAGGGATGAAACATTTTAAAAAATTTGGTTAAGGATGGCGGCATTGGTTGTGTTTTGGGATGGGGGTGAATATGATGGAGGTGTATATGTGTTTGAGGGGAAAGTGAATGGAATACTTATGGGAGGTAAAGTGGTAGGAGATATGACATGAGATGCCACAAAGGTACCAGGATTGCTAGTGGAGATACGCAAGGTAGGAATAACATTACTAATAGGTTGCATTGTTGTGGTAACTTGAGGTTTGGTGTATGTAGGAATATAGATAATACTTGTAGGAGGAGGAATTTGGGTCAATCAGTAAACAATCATAATTCAAGTGTTTATGGCTTGTGTGGCCTAGATTTAGAGATTTGTGAATCATTCCCTACCTTGGGTGAATGGGTCCCACCTAGAACTTTTGGCCTAGAACTAAATTTCACACATTTCGAAGCACTTTTCATTTTTGGTCCCATACATTATGCCTGATTGGACTCATTCACCACCTTGGGTGAATGAGTCTTGTGCGGCCCAAATTCAAATTTAATTCAAATTTCTGGCAGGATTTTATTCTCCTAGATCTAATGTCAGCTTGTAGTATTGTAATTTCAAGAATTCTTGCATAATCAAGTATAAATACAAGGTTATTTCACTCACATTCTCACCTAGCATTCAAGAGAGTTCACAAGATCATTTGAGCGCTCACAAGAGAATTCAAGAGTCTTCAATGGTAGATTATCAAGCATTTTAGAGTAGCCTTCAAGTGCCAATCATCATGTCAAAGATCACATTCATCATGTTTGTTATTGTGCTATCAATTGTGATGTAGGGTTTTTCATTCAAGCAAGTGTTTCAAGCAAGACCAACAATATTCAAGCAAGAGTTAAGAACCACATCCATTGCAGCCATTTCAAGCATAATTGTAGCACCTTATTGCTAGGGTTTGGTGAGTTGCAAAATTGTCTTTTGTTCACTCATCATTCTCCATTCATATTTGCTTTCATTTCAAGGTTTAATTGCCAACAAGGGGTTTGACCTAGGAAAACCCTTATTAACTAACCCCACAACATTTCCCCCTCTCCTTTGTGTTAGATTTGTAGATTTAGATTGCATATTTCATGAGGAGCAAGATTGGAGAAAAGTTGTCAAGTGATCAAAGTTGCTAAAGTTCACATCAAGCCTTGGAAAGACTTGGAGAAGACCTACAAGTGATAATTTATAGTTTTAGGTCTAGAAACCAATTGAGAAGAGCAAAGTAGACTAAGAGGAATAGAATCAAGTTCAAAATTTCCAAAAAAGTAGAAGTGGACTGATTTTCCACAAGTGGTGAATAAGTCCCATTGTACAAGCTTGATAGATATTTTTACATATTTGGATACCCTTTTGGTAGAAACTTGTTCCTACACATTTTCCCAAAAACTAGATTGATTTTCCCAGCTTTTCAAATGATTCTGAGTCAACCTTGACAACAATTTTTTTAGTGATCTAGACCCCCATTCTACCCTCTTCAGTTTCCCAGGTGCATAATTTAAATTTTATAGTTTTCTATTACATTTCATTCATCTTTCTAGGTCATTTAGAGTTAGTTTGCATTCAATTAGGGTTTTGCATTTCATATTGCATTTCATTGTCTATTCCAAGTTTCAACTTGGTGGTGAGCCCCTTATTAGATCATTTTTAGTCCTTGGAATAACCCTCTTGCAAGATTTATTACTCCTTTGCAAAGAAATCTCAAGGGATTTTTTCTTGAGTGAAAGTTAGCGAAATTTGCACCTTTCTAGGCCCCTAATCAAAGGGTGGAGAAAGGTGAAGCCAATTTACCACCTTTCATTTTGGTGAACCTGCATTTAGAACACCATTTTTTTGATTTGGAGTGCATTACCTTGTTTGCATTAACATTGCATTAAGATTTGAATTGGTTAACTTGCATTTTAGAGTTTCAAATTGTCCATTAGTAAAAGTTCATTTAGCTTGCATTTTAGCATCCAATTTCATTGAAATCATTCAAATTTTGCATTTGCATACTAGACACAGATCAGAAAACATAAAAAGCATAAAATTCAATTCAAAAATTTTGAACATTTTCAAAAAAATCATCACTAGGACTCATTCACCACCTTAGGAAAATCAATCCCTTTGCATATTCTACATTGCATTTTCTAGCATTTAAATTTCATTTGATGAGCTTTTGTTTAATGTTATTTTTTCTCTTTTTCAGTTTCCAAAATTTTAGTTATAAGCATTTCATTGTTCTTAGCTTACATTACATTTGCATTCATCCTACATTCAGTAACTTTTGCATGAGTATTTGTTGTCCTATTTCTAATACTGTAGTGAGATGAAGTTCGAGACTCATTTCATCCTATGATAGTAAAATTGTTGTGGATCTTGGGTTGCCTAGCTCTTTCATTCCTACTATTGACATTAGTATACTAGATATGGACAATACGTTCAACAACTCGTTGCCTTCAAGTAGTAGGCTAGTTGAACCAAGGAATTATAGTGTCCCACAAGAAAACATAATTCGTATTCACGAGGACCTAGTACACCTAAAAAATCAAGTGCAAAATGAAAAAAATTCAACTACTTCTATTCCCACCATAGATAACATTCATCACATTCTTGAAAGTGAAGAAGGGCTTCACCTTGTGAAAAACATAGAGCAAATCTTTGGAAAACATCTCACCTCAACCTCTAGTTGTCCTTTGCCAACAAGCAATGTTATAAGTCAAGGAGGAACACAAATTCCTCATTCCACAATAATAGCCTCAATACCTACCTATACCAATCCTCAAGTCACAACAATAATGTAACAAGTTAGTAACATAATTCCTTCCTTAGGTATTCCTACTAGCATCCCTAGTTCCTATGTGGAATCACAAGTTATATCTCCTACCACCTTACCACCTATAAGCATCTTATTCACTTGTCCCAAAAACGTATAAACTCCTTCCCCACTTTCATTTCCATCACATAACACAAACAATGACCCTCTCATAGCTCGACTCTTCAAAACTTTTTCATCCCTTCAAAAAAAAATTTCCACCATGAATCAAAATCAAAATAGCCCACCTACATATTATGTCCAAAGTAGTCCATTGTCCTTGGAGATATTGTGAACACTGATGCCACAAGGTTTAGAGGTGGCTAGATTTGAGAAATATGAGAGGAAGGGAGATCCCTATAACCATGTTAATGCTTATACTGCCTTATGTAGTGACTTTGTCCTTGATGATAAACTGTTGGAAAATCTTTTTCGTAGGTCCTTGAAAGACACCGCCTTGGAATGGTTTTCTTCTTTACCAAATAACTCAACTTGTTCATTCAATCAACTTGTTGATGCATTTGTAAACCATTTTCCAAGTGCATATGACCCCCAAGATGACCTTGGCCAATTTGATGAGATGCAAGAAAAAAGAGGAAGAAAAGATAATTGATTTTATATCATGCTATCAATCACTTTATTCCCAAATCAATGTCAAGGTCCCCAACCCTCACCTTAAAAATATGTTCATATAAAACTTGCAAAGTAAAAATCAAGACAAGCTCACCATGATGAAATTCCCATCTTTCATGCACTTGTGTACTGTCCTTCATGATTATCAAAACTCAGTTAGTAGTTGAGATGCAAAGCCCACTTCTAGTCGAATTGAGAAATTTGAGCCTACAAACCAAAATAATTCCCAACCTTTTAGGAAACAGCACAAAGGGTTCCTTCAATTTAATCCCCCTCAACAAACAACTCAAAATTTCAATAACCAAGTAGTTGCTATCAAAGCCACGGTACCCTTTAGCTATGGAGACCTGAAAAGACAATTCACTCCCTTACCTGATACCCTTCATAGCATAATGACTTAACTTTTAGAATAGTAAATCATTACCTTGCCTCCTGTCAAAACACCCAACCCTAATAAGCCTTTACCCCCAAGCTTCAAATCGAATTCTTATTGCCACTATCATTGACAAAATTGAAATGACATGGAACATTGCAAGTGTCTTCAACATCTCATTCAAAACCTCATTGATTATGGTCGTCTATCCATTGGAGGTATTAGTGATCAAGGAAATAAGTTTGTTGCCACTCCTAACCAAAATCTACAAATTTTCACAAACCCAATGCCAAAACATAATATTTCATTTTTCAAAGCCAGTGAAACTACAAAGAATGATTTGATGAATGTTGACACAAATGATGATAACAATGATTCTATTCAAAACAATACTACCAATCCTATAGATGAAATGGTAGGGGTGATAGACATCATTCAACATAAGGGTTGAACTAAGAGTTATCTTGACATTGCTTTCTCCTCTAAGGACATAATTAAACATGAACTTGATGGTCCTCTCTACATAGCTGATTGTATCTATGGCAAGCCCACTAATGGGATACTAATAGATCCCACCTATAGAGAGAATGTGATCACCAAGTAATTTTTACTTCTCCATGAGCTCTATGAAGACATATATGGTAAAGTGAAAGCATGGATCAAGACACATGATGGTTTTGCTTGCCCTATGATTGGATCAATCACCTTACCATTGAAAATAGGACCAAAAGCATTAGATGTCACATTCTCCATCATCCCGTAGTTAAACATATTTTGTGTGAGGCTAGGCCACCCTTGGATTTTCTCCATGAAAGCTATCCCTTCAATTGTACATAAATACTTAAAGTTTCCTCTTGATAATTAAAAAATCATTGTTCACCATAGTGGCTTCAACCCTTTGTCATCCAAAGGAGAATTTTCCTTAGATTCCTTTTGGCCTGAGCCCATAGAACCTATAAAACCACGAGAAGAATTATTTTTCCTATTCTACCAAAAATTCAAAGCGAAGAAAATAGCCGAATTGTCTCTCTGAAACATGACCCAATCAACCTCTCAACCTACCATCCTTGACAAAACCATGCTTGAACCTAAAGAATTCCCAAACAACCAAGACCAACCTAAGACAAGACCTTCACCTAAATCTTGCAAAAGACGAAGAGACAATGAAAACAAACCTACCACACCTCCTAGAGTAAAAAAAGTATACAAATTCAAAGAGAAAGTGGTTGAACAACCTATCATGGTTTCTTTTGTTCATCCCCTTATGGAAGAAAAGAAACCCATGGTTGATCAACCCACTCCTACAAAAACACAACTTGAAAACAAAACTAAAAGAAATAGAAGTGCTAGAGAACATAGTCGTAGATGTCGTGCCCTTGCTTATAGGCTACATGACAACCTAAACAATGAATACCAAGATTCAAACTTGACCAAAGCAATGAAAAATGATTCTAACCCTGCCCCGAAATAAAACAATCTGATACAAAAACCACAACAAGAGTTGAACTATTCTATGGACATTATCCTTCGACCTCCTATTGTGATGAATTTTGATGACGATGATGAGGTTGCTAAAATTGATGAAGGGGTGCATAAGGAATTGAATACATATTTTTCCTCTTCCATGAGATTAGGTGACAAATATCCTACAAAGAGTGTTTAACCTGGTACTTCTCCTAGTTTGGCACTTTCTCTTATCCCTTTGTATATTTTCTCACCTTTAGTGTACGATGAACGTTATTGGGAGGTGGATGACCTGCTTATAGGTTGACTCGCCTGTGCCTTACTAGTCTTTTGGAATTATTTCTTTTCCATTTTATTTTGAGTGATTGAATGTATGTAATGTGATCCTTATGATGTTCTATTTGATGTTCTCTCTTTCTTTGTGGCAGTCCTCTATTTGTATCTTCATTCTTCTCTATGTCGTAAATCTCTTATTTCACACTTTTTATCTCTTTTTTTATTTCACTTATGTTTTCCTTTAAGGGATGATGCAAAGCATCGAGACATTCATGTCTCTTCCATGTTGACCCAAAAAGATTTTTTTTTCCTTTTCCTTTTCATTTTCTCTTTTTCTTTTGTGTGTTGGTTTTTCCTTTTGGGGACGATGCAAGGCATCGAGACATTCATGTCTCTTCCATGTTGACCCAAAATGATTTTTCTTTGTTTTCGCTCTCTTTGTGTTATTCTTCTAGTTCTATGTGTATTTTGGGGATGATGATAGTTTTGAGCTCTCAAAAAATATTGTACCAACAAACATACTGAACCAAAATCCATAGATCCCTTATGTGTTTGGTTTTTTCATTTTGGGGGCAACCCCTCTCTTTTCTTTTTCTCTTACATGATGCAGATTTACTTGGAAACATATGACTTGGAATATGGCTTTCCAAGTTAGCTCTCATGTCCTCTTTATTGTTTGTGTAGCTCAAAGAAAAACATACAAGAGAGTTAAGAAATTTAAATCTATCTATTCAAACCATACTAACGAATCCTCAAAGCTAGATAATCAAGCACAAAAGAAAGCTAAGAACATCATGCATAAAAGAAACTATTTTACCAAACATGCAATCAATTCCATTGAATAACCTCCATTATTCTTCTCCATTTCATCTATGTAGTGTACTTGCCCTCAGATTTTCAAAGTTTGTGCAAGCATGGCCTAAATGTTCTGATTAAGATAAAACATCAAAGATTCAAGATAATTTCTCTAAAATTCATACAATTTCGAGAGAGATTGGAATGATCAAGAACAAATCAATTTATAGAAAATTTATCATTCGAATGACAGGTCATGATTGAAAGATCCATGGATGGTTGAGATCAACAGATTAGTCATGCATTCTGATAAATGTTAGTAGTGACATGAGTGATACAAATGAGGAATAGAAATAAAGATTAAATAAATGATTTAATCTTCGAGTTTGGTATTCGAAAAGAGAAGAATAGTCTTTGCATTACAAAGATAAAGATGGATTAAAGCAACTCTTTGTTCGAATGCACGCACAAGATTTAATTAATTAAATAGGAATATTTAATTAATATGCATGTACATGCAATTGAGTTAGAACTAGATGACTGAATGATATGACAAATAGCTTACTCAAAAAAACAACTCAAAAATTAAATCAAGAGTTAACTGGCCGAATTAAATAGATCTCTGAGTCAAGTAAGAGTGAATACTTAGATAATTTGCACAATTATCTAAATATGGAGGAATGTGTTAAAATAGGATTTATGAATTAAATAATTCATTTAATTCAAGATTTGATATTTGAAAAATAATTAAACAAATAAGATTTATTTAATTAAGTGACGAAGGGATTTAAATGAATAATTAAATAAATAAAGGACTTATTTAATTATAGTTGACATATGATAAAGGGGGGGATTAAATAAGAATTTATTTAATTTGATAAGAAAGATAAGGTTAATTAGTAACATAATTAAATAAAAAGCATTTATTTAATTAATCAGATAGAATAAGGTAAATTGTGAATTAATTATTTAATTAAGATTATTTAATTAATAGAAGAAATGAAGACTTTAGAGAATAATTAAATAATTGACATTATTTAATCATAATCATGAAGAGTACGAATTATGAAGAATCTTGAAGTCACAGGCTTAGACTAGATTTCAGTGTCTACATTTGCCCCTCTTTGATACAATGTCATTTCGGTGTTGTGTCAAAGAAAATCGATGAAAAAAATATGCCCCAGTAATGCCCCGGTGTAAAACAGGTAAAGGTATGCCCCCTCGAGAAAATTGACAAATTTTCAAAAAAAAAAAATTGGAAATAATCCTGATTAGTCCATTGGATAGTCAGAAATGTAGTGGAGTAGACGAAATTGAAGTTGGAAATGTTAAGGATGAGTACGGGTCGATTGAAGTTGGAAGTTGACGCGGCCAGTAGAAAGGAATGCCACCAAAACCCTAGGTATAAATAGAAAGTGGGGTAATAACCCAATCATTTTTACCCACATAGTTTTAAAATTTGATATTATTGCTCTGCACCCTAAGCGAAGATCTCTCTCATTATGCAAACCCACCATCGAGCATACAAGATCTAGACCCTCAGGCGATCGGCTGACGCAAACCCCCCGGTATGTACTTATTCTCGACTTTTGAATTTTCAATTTTCGCATTGGTTTCTGCATTTAATTTCAATTTGAATGATGCGTCATTTTGTTGAAAAGTCGCATATGAATGCGTAAATGACACATTTGTATGCGGTTCAATGCATTTGCAAATTTGTGTTTGATGGCTAGCGTAGTTTTTAATATTTTGACCCAATTTTATTTTCTTACGATGCATATGATAAATAATGACGCATCTACATTTAGAATAAATGCATTTGCATTTTCTTTCACACAGTTGAAATTATTGCATCACATTTGCATTAAATATGGATGGTCATTTGCGTGGTTGTAATAAGTCACATTTGATATTGTGACACGTGATTTTCATACGCAATTGTGATTTAGAATGAGACATTTGAAATTTTATGACTCATATGAAAAATAAAATGACGCATTGGATTTCCTGCGATGCAATTGAAAAAGAATAACACATTTTAATAGCATTTGATTTTTTTGCTTTGCATTAGGATAGGTGATTGATTCTGACATGAGGCATGTATAATTCCATTGCAGGTTGTTTTGGACTTTGTGTATATGTGAGACTCGAGACCATCAACTTTTCGCTTCTGAGATAGTTTGTGGAGCACAAAGAAATAGTTCTTATGGCATTTGGGTCTTCTCCATGTGACAGACATGCCCACCAGTCGAGAAAACTAAGGTTTACTGACAGCGTTATGCAAACGGTGGCACTCGGAGACTTCCTCATTTCACCTACCTACTGGAGAAGCGACAGTTATATTAAAGGGTGTCTACAAGATTTTGAGACTTCCTATCAGAGGCATGAGGGTGAGATACGATACCCAGAGGGGTTTTGCTGAGATGTGCAGACACTATCCTCATGCTAATATTAGATAGTTAGGCTTTGACCATTATGAGATTAGGTGGCATGTACAAGCATAGAGATATAGACAATTAGACTATTTATTGTGTACACTGATAGGTGGTATAGTCCTTCCTAACCATCAAGGTCATGGTTTTCCTATGGGTTGGGGGGAGATGTTGGTTGGTATGTTAGAGCGTCGGGAGGTGTATGCTTGGGGTCCTTGTCTTCTCAGCATGTTATATTTTTATTTACATGGCATAGCCTATCGAGAGGCACAGTCGATGAGCTATGGTACCATGCTCTTGATGGTATGGGCATGGGAACACATTGCCATTTTTCATCCACCGGTTACAGTTGATGTGCAGCACGAAGCCCCCTATTCCTTTCATTATGCGAGGGATAATACTTAGAACCATATGGGAGATATCGGATACTTCAAACATGCCATCGACACCATGGTACAGCTTACATGGAGACCATACTTGGGTTGTCTAGATTGGTCAGATGAAGATGATCATTTGCCTTATTGCTGCTAGACATAGTACCTGATTGGGTGGACTATTTCACATGTGCATATTATAAAGCGACATTTGCTAGATTATGTATTGTGATAGTTCAGAGAGGTACACAATGTGACTAGAGGATGAGCAAAGGTTGCGAGGTCCCCATGAGAGATCCCCCTATGGGGTCCAAATATTCTAGTGGCCACTGTCGAGGCAGATATTGATGCATTGCAGGTAGTGTAGTGGGGATGGAGAGATGGTGTGGTTGATCTAGGTACCATAGAGGCTTATGATCAGTGGTGGGTTTTTCACATGCCAATACCCCTTACAGACCTAAATCAGGCTACACCGATAGAGCGGTGAGGGATAGGACCATGTGGGAGGCGTGGTAGAGGCAGAGGTTGAAGAGGCCGAGGTGGTCGGCGATGTGTGGATGGAGGGGACAAGCGCCACCATTATCACCCATCCGTGAGGAGGGACAAGAGGAGGAGGATGTGCACAAGCTAGATATTGGTAGAGGTGGGGAGGAGGTGCATGTTGAGATTGGTGGAGATTAGGATCATATTGCCAAGGAGGTCATTCCAGAGGTTCATGTATAGGAGGAGGAAAATAGAGAGGAGGTGGAGATTGATGTCCTGGGCTTACTTGGTTCCTATCAGGATGATGATGAGGAGGATGATGATCATGAGCAAGAAATTTGAGATAGGATTCTAGAGGAGTTGGGGATGAGGATGATGGTGTGCAAAGGGTGAGCCAAATTGACATAAGGGCAGTTGATCCTGACACTACTACACTTCATGCCTAGGTTGCATCCTCAGAGGAGCAGATGAGGCTCATGATGTCTGAGAGAGATGTGTTACGGATGGAGAGGGACAGAGCTATCATGGACAAAGATCAGGCTATAGCTTAGAGGCAGGAGACTGAGAAGAAATTTACAGAGATTAGAGCTCTATGTACTAGGCCGGCAGTTGCATTTGCTAGAGAGTTAGTTAGAGCCGGGGAGAGGTCCACTTATTACCGAGATTTATATGAGGCAGTAGTTCCTCCAGAGATATGGGCCCCAAACGTTTTAGAGGCATGCAGTGAGAGGTCCCAAACTAGGACCCACTCCAGGATAGTTAGCACAGAGGGTGTTCAGTAGCCATGCAAAGCTGGTCCATATGAAAGGCCCCATTCAAGTCATAGGTCATCAAGATCTCGGTATCAGTCATCTGCACACTCTAGCCATGATAGCAGTGGCAGTTCAGGATAGGGACATTTCTTGATATGTACTAAGATATTATATTCTGATCATATAGCTTGCGGGCTTCCATATTTATTAATACATTATCACATTGTTATGTGACACTTTTGAGGGATATATATAGATGATTTTGGTGGTGATTTTCATGATATGCATTTCTATTTATTGATCATGCAGTCGTTTACTTATACATGTTATGTTTATATGATATGTTTATGCAGCCTATGATGCGATGTTGATTCTATGTGATGTATGCATTTTATAGTTATGAGATGCAATATGATGTTATATGTACAATTATTTCTACATGTGGTGCTATACAGATGTAATGTGGTGCATTTATTTACATTTTTTATGTACATGGAATGCTTATGATATGTAATATATGATGAGAAATGTCTATTATGCCATGATTTCCTAGATGATTGATGATGTATGATTTGGAAATGATATTTTCTAACATGAATGTGTATGTAGGATGATATAATATGTTTGTGTGTCACAGGACTCCAACATAATGCAAGAAAGAAGAATTGTTAGTGTGAAAAGAAAGATTAAGAAATAATAAAAGAAATATGATGGATGTTAGTATTAGCAATCTTCGATGTTTCACTGTATCACAAAATTTGTTTCACTTTATCATCATTCGGTGGGACTAATACAAATGGAGAAAAACACCATGATATTGTTGGAAATATGTGCCTCAAACATCATAGGCTGAAGCCTCTACTGGAGCAAAGTCAGTATGACACCTATCATGTCTGGCTGACTAGTAGATTGGTAACATCATGGTTTGTACAAGTCATTGTGACCTTGTTTTTGTCTTGTCGAATGCTTTCACTGTGGAGCTATCATTGTGACAAGGAGTGTTTGGTATGACCTCTTAGCTCTCGGGAGACATCTGGCTGACAAGCCATTCAATCGGGCATCAGGAAAACTCATAGCTACTGGGGGCTTTGGAGTGACTTCAACACTCAGGGAGAAGTCCCAGCGAACAATGAATTTCTCGCCAACAGGAATTCATATGATGTCTTCGCGATAACATAAATATCATGGTGTGAGGTCTTAACAATAGATGGAAGTCATGATGACGGGGACACACTCAGGAGTCATCGATGTAACACTAAGGTTTTGTTATGAAGTCTGGGCAAAGTGTTAATGTCTTGCTGATGTTATAGTCTTCTCTCGGTGTGACTCATGGTGACGAGTGGTGGTCCCGGTATAACATAAAGACCTCAGAGTAAAGTATTTGGTATAGGTCTTAGCGAAATGTTAGTCATCGGTGTAACACGGTGGTTTTGATAAGAAGTCCCAGTGCTTTGGTGAGTCTTGCCGATGATGAAGTGTCTTCAAAATAGCTTATAGATCTCGGAGAAACCTCTCGGTGAAGGTGTTAAGTCTTGCTGACTATGCTTTGGAGTTCGGTATGAAAAATGACTTTGGTATAACCTTTGGTGACTCACTATGATCTCCTAGCGAAAGCGATAGGTCTCGCCGACTATTTGGTGCCTTGATGTAACATATGAGAGCTCGTTGAAACATCTGGGCGATAAGGTTAACTCTTGGCAATATCAAAATAGAGTCTATGTGGCATTGGCGAGACATTGTTAGTGTCTCACTGAGATGCCAACACAGTGTGATTTCTTTTGACTGTTTTGACCATCCTATGTGGAGACTCATGGACCAATAGAAGTCGAATCTAAACAGTTGGAAGATTGTTCATTGCGATAGTTCTATGAGGAAGCTTGACAGATAGAGATCGACATGGATATACTTAGTGATTACAGATTGTGATCAGTTGGTTCGAAGGTTGGTTGCATCGACGGATTTTTGGGTGATTGCATGATCAGTAAATTTATTCTACTCTATTGAAACTATAACTTGAAGGTTCCTAAGATTGTTCATGGTGAATGCTGCTGTAAATAGACACCAGAAAGATAAGTCTGTCATTTGTATGTAATCTCCATTACTGTAATACAAAGTGATTTCTCTTGGTGTGGTGGGTTTTTCTCCCTTAAGGGTTTTCCCACGTATATCTGGTGTTCATGTGTGATTGTCAAATACTCTATTTATGTTATCTGTTTCATAGTGCATCTTAATTAGACTGTAAGTGTAAATTTTAAAGTGTATCTGCATTCTTCCTTGAGGTATTGACATTAGGAGAATTGTTTTCCACATCTAATTTTCCTTACAAGTGGTATTAGAGCTTGGCCAGTTGTCTTATCCTTGTGGGTACGTTGGGTTTTTTGTGTCAATTCTGTTTAGTGGGAGTCTTGTAGAAGTTTTTCAATTTCTAATTATAGGTTGAGATGGCTAGCACGTTTGGGAAGATTGAAATAGAGAAATTCAATGGCAGTAACTTTGAGTTGTGGAAACTCAAGATGGAGGATCTTCTAGTGGATCATGATCTTTGGATTGTCATGCCTAGAACTAAACCTACAGGCATGAAGCAAGAACATTGGGACCTTGTAGATAGGAAGTCTAAGGGGCTGATAAGGCTCTATTTAGTAGATTCAGTCCTTCTGAATATGCATGAGGAGAAGACTGCCTCTTCTTTGTGGAAGAGACTGGCGTCTATTTATCAGGGGAAGTCCTTGGTGAATAAGTTGTTCCTAAGGAAGAAGTTGTACTCATTGAGAATGCAGGAAAGAGAGTTTGTAGCTAATCATTTGAATGCATTTAATATGCTGCTTGCTCAATTGACATTTGTTCGTGTGAAGACTAAAGAAGAGGATCATTGTATGCTTCTATTGTGTTCTTTTCCATACTCATGGGATCATCTGGTGATGGCTATTGGGAGTACAATATCCAATTTCAAGATGGAAGATGTTGTTGGTTCTTTGCTATTAGAAGAAATGAGAAGGAAATCTTCTAAGATGGCAAAGGAAGCTCTTGCTGTCAGAGGAGGGTCGAAAGAGAAAGGAAAGAAGAAGGACAAGAAATCAAAATCAAAATCAGAGGGGAGATTAAAGTCTCCTGGCAAGAAGTCCAAGGTGAAGTGCTGGAACTGTGGGCAACCTGGTCATGTCCAAAAGGATTGTAAAGAGGAGAAGAAGAATAAGAAGAATTATTCTTCTGACAATGAATCTTCTCACAATGATGGCGATGCCTTCATTGCAGCCTTGGATACACAGGCATCAGATGATATCTGGCTAATTGATTCTAGAGCATCTTTCCACATGGCATCTCATAGAGAATGGTTCACAAAGTATGAAGAATACAATGGTGGAAGGTGTACTTGGCAAGTGATTCAACTTTGGAGATTGTTGGCCGTGGAATAGTTAGAATACAATTCCTCGATGGCAAAGTGAAGGGAATCAATAATGTAATGCATATACCGGGTCTGGATCGAAACTTACTTTCTGTAAGTATGCTTAATGATATTGGAGTACAAGTCACGATCTCTGGAAATGGTTGCAAGACGACTAGAGGTTCAATGGTGCTAGCTAGAGGTGCTCGAATTGGTACCCTGTACAAGTTGGATGCACATGTTGTTCAATGTAACAGTGTCTCTGGAAAGTCACTAAAAGTTTCTCATGGAGGTAAAGAGGGAACTATCCCTAATTATGTAAACTCTATGGAAGTAAAACTTCCAGCAGAGAAGACTATGCTCTGGCATCATAGGTTAGGCCACATAGGAGAAAAAGGTTTAAAAACCTTGAAGAAAAAAAACCTGGTTGAGGGGCTTGAAGATTGTAATCTTGAATTTGAATTATGTGAACACTGTATATATGGAAAGCAACATCGTGTTTCATTTTATTCCAGTCCTCATAAATCTTCTAGTTTGCTAGATTATATTCATTCGGATGTGTTTGGTCCAGTGGATGTTCCTTCTTTGTCTAAGTCAAGATACTATGTGTCGTTCATTGATGATTATTCAAGAAGAGCATTTGTTTATTTTCTGAAAAGTAAATCAAAAGTATTTAGTAGGTTTAAAGAATTTAAAAATCTTGTTGAAAATCATACTGGTAGTAAAATAGAATGCTTAAGGACTGAAAATGGTGGTGAATTCTATTCTGATGAACTTGAAAGATACTATAAAAGACCATGGGATTAAAAGACATAAGACTACACCTTATACTCCACAGCATAATGGAGTTGCAAAAAGGTTCAATAGGATAATGATGGAGAGAGAACGAAGTATGTTGCGTAGCATTGGCTTGGAGGAGAAGTTATGGGATGAGGTTGTATCTACTGAATGTTATTTAATTAATCGTTCTCCAAATTCTGCTCTTTTTGAGAAAACACCCTTGGAAGCATGGTCTGGTAAGAAGCCCTCTCTTAGAAATATTCGAGTCTTTGGCTGTGAGGCATATGCATATGTGTCGGATGTGAAAAGATCTAACTTGGAGAACAAGGCTGTCAAATGTATTTTTATTGGCTATAGTATTGTCATAAAAGGATACAAGCTTTGGAATCCTGATATAGAGAAGGTTGTATACAATAGAAGCGTAATCTTTCGTGAGCTGAAACCTTCCACCTTGGATCTGCAGTTAGAGACAAAGTCTGAAAATGATAAGGATGTAGCAATAATTCCTCCTACTCCAGAGAAAGAGGAATTGAGAATTCAAAATGAACTTGAAACTGAGGAGAGCTCAAGTAGTTCTGAAAGTTTAGAAGAAGAACAACAACCTCAGCCTCAGCCACTGAGGAGGTCAACCCGGGAAAGGAAACAACCAGATAGGTATGGGTTCTCATTGATTGATTCTACTTGTGCCTATGCTTTTATTTCTAGTACTGATGAGCCTAGGACTATAAAAGAGGCAATTAAAATGTCTGATTCAAACTCTTGGTTGGAAGCCATGAATGAAGATATTGCACCATTAGAGAAAAATGAAACTTGGAGTTTGGTGCCCTTGCCTGAAGGCAGAAAACCTGTGGGCTGAAAATGGGTATTTAAGAAAAAGATTGGTCTGGATGGCAGTGTAGAAAAGTACAAGGCAAGACTTGTTGCAAAGGGTTATTCCCAGGTAGAGGGAATTGACTATGGGGAAATATTTTCTCCTGTAACAAAGCTGGCATCTATTCGATTTCTTTTGTCACTTGCAACGGCATACGACTTAGAGGTCAAAAAGATGGATGTGAAGAAAGCATTTCTTCATGGTGATCTTGAAGAAGAAATTTATATGTCCTAGCCTGAGCACTTTGTTGAAAAAGGTAAAGAAAAACTAGTATTCAAATTAAAGAAGTCTTTGTATGGGTTAAAGCAGTCACGTAGAATGTGGTACCAGAAATTTGATACTTTTGTATTATCTTTGGGATTTGCAAGATCAAAATCTGATCACTGTGTATATCATAAAGTTGAAAGTGATCGAGTTCTTGTTATTTCTCTCTATGTTGATGATATGTTGTTCATAGGCAATAGTAAGCTAATAATTTCTAATCTTAAGTCTCAGTTATCTACTAAGTTTGAAATGAAGGATCTTGGTGCAGCAAGGTATATTCTGGGGATGGAGATAACCAAGGACAGGAGGAATAGAAAGCTTTGGCTCAGTCAGAGTAAGTATGTCAAGACTATTCTTGAGAGATTTTATATGAATGATTGCAAACAACTAGTTGTTCCAGTCATGGAGGGAATGAAGCTATCTATTGAGGACTATCCAAAATCTCCTAAGGAGATGGAGGACATGACCAGTGTACCCTATGCTAGTGCGGTTGGAATTCTCATGTATGCGATGGTCTGTACAAGGCCATACATTGCCCAAGCAGTGGGAGTTCTTAGTTAGTTTATGGCTAATCCAAGAACACATTGGGATGTTGTGAAAAGAGTTTTCAAATATTTGAAGGGTACTTCATATTTTGCTTTGTGTTACCATGGGAACTTGGTACAATCATAGAGGACTCTCAGTATTCAAGGTTATGTGGATTCTGATTGGGTAGGGGACATTGATAGTAGGAGATCAACTAGTGGATACATTTTCATGATGAATGGTGGTGCAGTGAGTTGGATAAGCAAGCGACAGGTTGTAATCGCTTTGTCCACTACAGAGGCTGAATACATGGTAGCTACTCATGCTTGTAAAAATTTGTATGGTTGAAACGTTTGTGTTCTAACATTGGTTATGATGCAAGGAAAATAACAATTTTCTATGATAGTCAGAGTGCAATTTGTCTAGAAAAGAAACCTACTTTCGATGCAAGGACGAAACATATTGATGTATAGTACCACTTTGTACAAGATATGGTTGACGATGGAAAGGTCAGTTTGGAAAAGGTTGATACTCTAGAGAATGTTGTAGATTCATTGACGAAGCGAGTGAGCACAGACAAGTTCAGGTGGTGTGCTAGTTAAATGGGCCTTAGTGCCCATGTTTTTCAGTAAGTTATGTTATGCTTTGGAGGTTCCTGTGTGATCTTCATCAAGTGGGAGATTGTTGGAAATATGTGCCTCAAACATCATAGGTTGAAACCTCTACTAGAGCAAAGTCAGTATGACATCTATCATGTCTGGCCGACTAGCAGATTGGTAACATCATGGTTTGTATAGGTTGTTGTGACCTTGTTTCTATCTTGCCGAATGCTTTCATTGTGGAGCTATCACTATGACAAGGAGTGTTCGGTATGACCTCTTAGCACTCGAGAGACATCTGGCCGACAGGCCATTCAATTGGGCGTCAGGAAGACTCATAGCGACCAGGGGCTTTTGAGTGACTTCAACACTCGGGGAGAAGTCCCAGCGAATAGTGAATGTCTCACCGACAGGAATTCATATGATGTCTTCGCGATAACATAAAGATCGCGGTGTGAGGTCTTAGTGATAGATGGAAGTCATGCTGATGGGGACACACTCGAGAGTCATCGATGTAACACTAAGGTTTCATTATGAACTCTGGGTAAAGTGTTAATGTCTTGCCGATGTTATAGTATTCTCTCAGTGTGACTCATGGCGACGAGTGGTTGTCTCAATATAACTTAAAGACCTCAGAGTAAAGTCTTTGGTATAGGTCTTGGAAAAATGTTGGTCATCAATGTAACACGGTGGTTTCGGTAAGAAGTCCCAATGCTTTGGTGAGTCTTTTTGATGATGAGGAGTCTTTAGAATAGCTTAGAGATCTCAAAGAAACCTCTCGGCGAAGGTGTTAAGTCTTGCCAAATATTCTTTGGAGCTCGGTATGACAAATGACTTCGGTATAACCTTTGGTGACTCGCTATGATCTCCTAGCGAAAGCGATAGGTCTCACCAACTGTTTGGTGCCTCGATGTAATATATGAAAGCTCATTGAAATGTCTTGGAAATAAGGTTAACTCTTGGTGATATCAAAATGGAGTCTATGTGGCATTGGTGAGACACTGTTACTATCTCACCAAGATACCAACACAGCGTGATTTCTTTTGACTGTTTTGACTGTCCTATGTGGAGACTCATGGACCAATAGGAGAAGTCGAATCTGAACACTTGGAAGATTCTTCATTGTGACGGTTCTATGAGGAAGCTCGACATACAAAGATCGACATGGATATACTTAGTGATTGCAGATTGTGATCGGTTGGTTTGAAGGTTGGTTGCATCAACGAATTGCTGGTGATTGCATGATTAGTAAATTTATTCTATTATGTTGAAACTGTAACTTGAAGGTTCTTGAGATTGTTCATGGTGAATGCTGCTATAAACAGACACCAAAAAGATAAGTCCGTCATTTGTATGTAATCTTCATTACTGTAATACAAAATTATTTCTCTTGGTGTGGTGGGTTTTTCTCCTGTAAGGGTTTTCCCACGTATATTTGGTGTTCATGTGTGATTGTCAACTACTCTGTTTCTGTTATCTGTTTCATAGTGCATCTTAATTGGACTATAAGTGTAAATTTTAAAGTGTATCTCCATTCTTCCCTAAGGTATTGACATTAGGAGAATTGTTTTCTGCATCTAATTTTCCTTACAGATATGACATAGATCAAGGTGTGCAAGGTCATCCACTTGCTAACAACAAACAGTCACAGACAAGGATTTTCATTAACTCATACTAAGGGCACAAGTTGCCCTAGTCTTTTTGTCAAGACAAACCACAAAAAGCAAACAAAATAAAAGATGGGTCATGAGACGTCATCGCTCCTCTAAATCCTTTATCGGACATCCTTGAGGAAACTAGTAACGTGATTCAAAATCAAATTTAAAAAAAAAAATAGTTGAAAAATAACAATCAAAGAAAACTAAATTCTAATACATCGTTGCTTCTCTAAATCCTTCATGGGACATCCTTGAAGAATCTAGTAACAGGATTCCAATCATGAAGTCAAGTGAAATGATAAGATAAACAAGCCATAAAATCAAAAACCCAGTAAAATATTTGCCAAAACTTTATCTTGTTTGTTTGATTTGTTTTGATTGATAAAAGGATTGATTGATAGAGCCTGATTGTAGGAGATACACATACTAGAGAAGACTGTGAATCTGGTTTCAATGTTATGGCTATCTATATAAGGCATGACAAAGCTTGATTTCAGAAAGACATGTATTGTATAAGACGTTAAGTCAGATGCCATTGATGTGATAACCTGTATAAGGCTATATTGATTTGATTGACAGTGTCTACATGCAGGAAGGACTCATCCTAAATAAGACACAAGTTTATTGTTTCACTAATATCAATATTCAAGAAGGACTCATCCTAAATAAGATATAGGTTGATTGTTTTGATGATGTTTGTTGCCAGGGAGGACACATCCTGTAACAGACATTAGTTGATCTATTTTGATTGTTGTTTTTGAAATTTGTTTGATTTGACTTAGAGACCTTGCTGACTTGTTCACTAGATTAATGCATGACTTGAAATGACATGTTGCCAATTGACTGTGTGTGATGATGAACCCTAAAGGACTGACCTAGTGCGTCCTTGGGGTCTCATCGATTGATGGCCCTACCTACGTTATACACGCAACGACCTCGTAGTTCGGCTTGAATTTGACTGACAAGACTTACTATGATAAGCTTGATTTGTATGAAGATAACATACGTGTGTGGTAGTGCATGTGATGAACCCTAATGGACTAGCCTAGTGTGGCCTCGGGGGCTCATCGCTTGATGGCCTTTCCAATGTTATACACGTAGAGACCTCATAGTTCAACACGACCAATGACCTTGCCATATAGACATATGGATTAAGTCATGATTTTATACAGACATACCTAAACGGACTAACCTAATGCCTCGAGGGAACATCGGCAGATGGCCTTGCCTATGTCCAGTCGCAGAGGCAACATAGTTCGACAAACAACAAATACTGAAAAGTGCGACTGACTCTAACTCTGCCTTTTTTTTTTGGATTTTCGACATGTTTTGATTTTTTTGTCTTTTTGAAGTTTTTTGATGTTTTTGTGTTTTCTTAGGTAATTTTGTGATGATTTTGGGTTTTTCTATGTTTTTAAGTCTTCAACACAGCCAATATAAGAACCAATATAACACACATCAAGTGTTTTCCCCTAGTCGAGTATAAGACCAATTGATTATGAATAGGATAAAATGGGGGTATGAAACGCACTCGATGTCAATCATTCCAGGTTATGGGAAAGACTACCACTTATTACAAATGGTATGTACAAGTGATGGATAGGAAAGATAAGTGATATGTATAGGGATAGGTAGTACGTACAACAATAGATAGATTAGAATAATAGTAGACAAAGGAGCAGAGTCAACTACACATGGCCCCTGTTTGCCAGGTTTTCACCATGGTACCTATCCAAAGTGCCACCGAAGTGGTTTTCACTATTGGAAAAATTATTTGTCTTTACTATTGTTTGGATTTCTAATTTTTTTGGTGTTACCAAGATGCCTGTTTGCTAGGTTTTCCCCTTGGTAACGATTTTTTTGATTTTTTGATTTTTTTGTATTTTTACTAATTAAGACAAGGCCCTCAGAAGCTATGTGTTGAACTTCTTCAGATGAAGACTATTGATTGGCAAGGAAAATAGTTTCCCTTCAGGAGTAGAGAGTTGATAGGCTCCTGATCCAAAGGCTTCTGTAACAATATACGGTCCTAACCAGTTACGTTCAAACTTTCCTTGTTTCTCTCTATCTGCTTGATTCGTTGGGTTCTCCATTAAGACAAGGGTCACCAATGTCAAAGTTTATGTTCAAGACCTTCCTATTATAGCTATGATGAAGGTGATTCTAATATGCTTGGAGATGGTCTAGTGCCTTCTATCTTCACTCATCTAGGAATTATAGCTCATGGAGTCTCGATACTCGGTACTCTTCATCATCAATGTGCCCTTTCAAGGATACCCTCAGGGAAGGAATCTCAACGTCAATAGGAAGAATGGCTTCAGAACCAAATACTAGTGAATAGGGAGTGGTGCTAGTGGGAGAACAGATACTTGTGCGATAAGCCCATAAGGCGGGATTAAGTTGTAAATGCCAATCATGGCCAGGATCATTGATAGTCTTCTTGAGGATTCTAATGCTAGTTTTGTTAGATGCCTCTACTTGGTTGTTACCTTGTGGGTAGTATGGAGTGGAAAAGTGATACTGAATATGAAAATCATCACAAAGATGGCAGACTTCTTGATTCTTAAATGGGTGGCCATTATCCATGATTATGGACTGAGGGACACCATACCAACAAATGATATAATTCAAGATAAACTTAGAGATCTGTGTGCCAGTAATGTATGTGATAGGAATAGCCTCAATCCACTTCTTAAAGTACTTTATGGTAGTGATAATGAACTTCTGGCCATTGGATAATGTGGGATGAATCTTACCTATGAGGTCGAGTCCCCATTGGGCGAAGGGCCATGGTGACATTATGGGACGAAGCTCTTGTGTTGGTGCATGTATGAAGTCTCCATGTACTTGGCATTGGTGACATTTCCTTACAAGGACATATGAGTCCCTTTCCATAGTAGGCCAATAATAACCTAGTCTCATAATCTTTTTAGCTAAGGTAGGACCGCTAGAATGGGAACCACATATACCCTCATGCACCCCACACAAGGTTGCTTGTGATTCATTGGAATCAAGACATCTCAATAGGGTATTATCTAAGGTGTGCCTATATAGGGTGTCTCTGAGAATGGTGTATTTGGCTAACTTGTGGAGGAATGTCCTATGTTGATAATTTGACAACCCAATGGGTATAATTTCAGCATGGAGGTAGTCATATATTTTTTTGTACCATGGGGAATCAGGACCAACAATGTCACATACCATCTCAAAATTTGAGATATCATAGGCTAGGACCAAATGTTGTTCTACCAAGAACTCAAACTTAGGCATGTTGCTAGCAATGTCTAGAAGTGATGCAATTATAGCCATAACGTTTGCTGCCCTATTTAAAACACAAGGTATTTGATGAAATTTGACCTTGTCAAAGTACTCCTTAAAGATATTAGCCATGTGTTTGTATGGAGCAAGCTTCTCATCCTTAGTCTCATAATCATCATTTACCTATCTGATTACTAGTTGAGAATCACCATATACCTATAGGTCTTAATTTTCCACTTGACTGCCATGCGAACCCTATTACTAGAGCTTCATACTCTGCTATGTTGTTAGTACATGGGAATGCAATCCTAAATGACTTAGGGATGGACTCACCCTATGGTGTGATAAACAGTATACCAACCCCTCAGCCATGATTTGTATCTGAGCCATCAAAGTAAAATTTCCACGTGTTTGTGTCAATTGTGAATATAAATTCATCAGGAAAGTCTACAACTAATGGGTGATCTGCTTGTATTGGTGAGTTGGCTAACTAATCAGCAATGACTTGTCCTTTAATAACCTTTCTCTCTACATACTAGATATCATACTCACTAAGTCTAATAACCCATTTGGCTAGTCGCCCTATTAATGCTACCTTGCTGAGAAGATATTTCATAGGATCTATTTTGGCAATCAACATTGTTTGATGGTTTAGCATATAGTGCCTTATTTTTTGAGTAGCAAATACTACTACAAGACAAAAATGTTCAATGGTACTATTGTAAGGAAAACTAGATGAGGAAAACAATTCTCCTAACGTCAATACCTTAGGAAAGAACACAGATACAATTTAAAATTTACAATTACAGTCAAAGTTAAGATGCACTATGAAATAGATTACAGAAACAAAGTATTTGACTATCACACATGAACACCAGATATACGTGGGAAAAAACCACCACACCAACATAAATCACTTTATACTATAGTAATGAAAATTACATACAGCTTCGAAATTTATCTTTCTGGTGTCATTATACAACAACATTCATCATGTACATTCTTCGAATAGAAACTTCCAAGTTACAGCCTTTATAGATTTTAATTCCTTTACTGATATAGTTTGAATTCTTTACACTCCACTGTTGATTGAACCACTATCCAAACCCCAAGGGTCTCCAACTCCAAACTATATCCATGGTGTTCCCTGACTGTTGAGCTTTCTCACAAAATTTTTGCAACGAACCAACTGCTAACGGTTCACTTTTGACTCCCTCTATTCATCCATGAGATTCCACATATGACAGTCAGACAGCCAATAGAATTCGTAATGCTCTAGCATCTCGGTGAGACACTAATAGTGTCTTGCCGATGCCACATATACTTTATACCACTATCACCAAGAGCCTTTGTAGTTGCCATGATGTTATATCGAGCTTCAAGAGATACACCAAGTCATCATGTAGTTGCTCTGACCTATCACTTTCACCAGGAGGTCATAGAGAGTCACTAAGGTTATACCGAAGTCCCCATACCTATCGAGCAACAAGTAGAAGTTGGAAAGACTCACACCTATTGCCGAGAGTTCATACCGATCTCCATATTTTACCCCGAAGTGTTCACTTGTTGCCAAGACATTGCCCTTCACTGAGAGAACTTACCGATATCTATGACTTATCCTGAAAGCTTCATCATCATCGACAAGACTCATTAAAGTCACTGGGACTTTCTATTGAAACAACCATGTTCCACCGATGACCATCATTCGCCAAGAGCTACATCGAAGACTTCCAAAAGGTGTTTCTTTCGATGAGACCTTGAATGTTCGCTGAGACGTTTCTTTGACCACTATGAGTTACTCTGAAGAATTCTTGGATGAGTCCCCATTGGTAAGACTTCCACTATTCGCTAAGACATCTTACCAGATCATTAGAGTTGCCCTAAACACCATAGTCGCCAAGAGTCTCACTGATACACGATTGAATGGCCTTTCGGCTAGAGATCTCCCAAGCGGTATGAGATCATAACGAATACACCATGTTACAATGATAGACTCCACAGTGTAACTTTTCGGCAAGACAATATCAAATTCACAGCGACCTGTTAAGAACTAAATAAATCATACTTGCTAGTCGTCCAAACAATTAGGATGTCACACCGACTTGACTCTAATGGAGGTTTCAGCCTGTAATGTTTGAGGCACATATTTCCAACAAATATAGTTGAGTTCATAACCTACCAAAGTCTGACTAATATAGTATACTTCCCTTTCATGACCTTCATCGTCATTTTGTGCAAGAAATGCTCTGAGTGATGAATAGGTTGTTGTAATATAAAGAATCAGTGGTCCTCCTTCAACAAGTAGCATTAATACTAGTGGTGTGAGTAGATATTCTTTAATCAGTTGAAAAGCCTCTTCTCACCTAACTATCCATGCAAAGGGTACCCCTTTCTTAAGTAAATGTTGAAAAGGATGTGTCTTATCTGCTAACTCCACTATAAATCTTCTGATGGATTGCAGTCTTCCTTGTAATGTTCTTAGCTAAATGAGATTAGTTGGTGGAGGCATGTCCATGATTTCTTTTACCTTGGTCAGATCCACTTCAATGCCTCGTCTGGAAATGATATAGCCTAAAAGCTTTCCTGACTTTACTCCAAACACATATTTCTTGGGATTGAGTCTCACTTTATACTTCTCTAGATGTTGAAATATTTTGTCTAAAACCTATAAATGTTTTTCCCTTGTCTTGGATTTAACTATAAGTTCATCAACATAATCCTCCATAACAATGTGTACTATATCATGAAAAATGGTGGTCATGGCACGTTGATAGGTTGCTCCAACATTTTTGAGTCTGAAGGGCATAACATTCCAGTAATACGTTCCCCAAGGACAAGTGAAATTTGTCTTAGGTTGGTCTTGAGTTGCAATTCTAATCTGATTATATCCTGAAAAATCCATCTATAAGGGACAACATCTCATATCCTAATGTCATGTCTACTATCATGTCTATGTTAGGAAAAGGGAAGCCATCCTTAGGAAAAGCTTTGTTGATATCTCTGAAATCAGTGCAGATGTGGATGCCCCCTGTTGATTTAGTGACTGGTACAAGATTGGAAATCCAATCTGCATAGTCGATTGATCTAATGAAACCAATGTTTAATAGTTTCATGAGTTCCTCCTTGACTAGTAGAGCAATCTTTGGGTGCATTTTCCTCAATTTCTATTTCACTAGTTTGACACCTGGTTATAAGGGCAAGTGATGTATAACAAGTTCATGGTCTAGCCTAGGCATGTTTTCATATGACCATGCAAAATTTATCTATCTCTATGTAAAGAAGTTGTGGAATTTTGGCTTCTCTTTTGTTGTCAATGACACTGCAAAATAAACCAGTTGAGGATTCTCTTTTGTGCCTATGTTGACTTCTACTAATTCTTCAACAAGCATTGGTGACTTTTCCTATGCAATAGGGAGAATGTTCAAACCTCCATCCTTAGGTTCCTCAAAGAGGTTTTCGCCTTTAGATGCGTCCTTTCTTTTTACTTTTTCATTGTCTAGAGGCGCCTTTTAGTTTTCACCTAGAGACTTGTCCTTTTTATCATTTTTATTATTTTTCTCATTTTTGTGACTAGAGGGTTGAATAGATTCCCCAAAATATGCTTTGTTGTCCAAGTCAATGGTAAAACCAGACTTGTGATCCCCAGTAGGTATGCCTTCTCATAATCCCAAGAACTTAGCAATTGATTCGTTGTTCTCAAAAATGTCCAAGATGGGTGGGTCTTGCTAATCCCAATCAATGAGTTGGGGATAAACTAAGGGCATGTCATCGTAGAAGTTATCGAAGTTTAACAAAGTCAAGGTAAGGACTGAGTTGTTCATATGGTCACAAAAATCTTTTACTAAGTCCTCTTTTCTTTTTAGTTCAAGTCTAGGTGGATTGAGAGGTGGGCCTAATGCCAAGGTTTGGTTATTTGAAATAGATGTATCAGGTTGCCAAGAGGTAGGATCAAGGGATTGCCAATAGTAATGTGTAAACCACTCCTCTTTGGTCATATTCTTTGGTGGACAAGAATTCAATGGATTTGGTGAGGATCTTGACATTAAGTCAAGTTCTCCAAATAGCTTGTCAAGGTCCATGGAAGAGGTAGAGGATAGCAAATCCCACTCATATTTGTTTGAGTTAGGGGAGTCACAGTGGTGTTGGTCAGATGGTTCGTGAGATGTATCAATATCTTCTGAAGCACTTACTTCCTTGATTAAGGGTGATGTGGTACTAGGAATCCCAATCTGAATCAGTTGAAACCCAAGCCCTAAGCCTTTTGGCCATTGCGAAACAAATATTGGTTCCATCCTTCAATCTTGATTTAAGCCTAAACCACTCTGTCCATTATATCCCTTGCTCTGCATAATTGTGAACCCTTTTCCATATAGATCTGTAGCAATGTGAGCAAGTGAGAGAGGTTCTTCATTATCTTCCTTATACAACCAGGAAGTGACATATTCTGTATTTACAACTTCTTTGCTTAATTCTCCCCATTTAGTGAAAGTTGTGGTGGGAGGAATGTGTATAGTGACCATAGATTGTCTCCTATCTGATGTAGGTAAACTGTATGATTTAGGAGGAATCAGATGGCTAACACAATAAGATTTCTTCATGTAATATTCTCCACAACCCTTTTCTTGGATCTCAACCCTAGGAGTGGTAGGAAATAAAGGTGAAATAGATGTTTGAGTGAGTGTGGATGGATCAATATAGCGAGATGAATTGGACAATGAAGCCTCTTGCTTTACTGGAACTTGGTGTTGGGGTATCTCTTTTAGATTGGTGCAATATTGGAATGGGTCTAGGTCACCATCTATAGTTATTTCAATGCCATTATAAGGGAATTTGAGACATTGATGATACATGGAAGGGACTGCCTTCATGGCATGAATCCATGGTCTTCCTAGCAAAAGGTTGTATGGAAGGGTGAGATCCAAGACATGGAATTTTGTCTCCATTACTGTTGGACCAATTCTAATAGGAAGTGTTACCACCCCCTTTGATTTTCGTTCCTCATCATCATAAGCTTTAACAACAATACTTTTGGTTATGTCTATGCATGCTTCTAAGAAACCTAATGCCTTAATCAGTTTTAAAGTGCATGGATTTAACCCTACTCCATCTACCAAAACTTGTCTAACTATGGTGTCATCAACAAGGACTTCAAGATGTAAAGGGTCATTATGATTTGTCTTTTCAGTTGTGTAGTCTTGTTTAGAGAACATGGCATGATGATTATTGGTCAAGTAGCCCACCATTTCCTGGAACTGATTGACATCGAGGTCATTTGGGATAGTGGTGTTTTGTAAAGCTTTAACTAAAATGGATCGATGCTCAGGGGAAATACGCAATAGTTCCAAGATTGAGATTTGGGCTAGGGTCTTCGCCAATTGGTCGAGTAGGTTATATTGTGACTTGGAAGGCTATGGTTTTTGCTGTGATGGATGACCTTGGATAGTGATCTTAGTACGACAAGTGTTGACAGCACTCTCAGGAGCTTTAGTGATAGTAATGGTATTGATATTCTCATCGGTGACGTGAAGGTGATTAATGGTTTTTACACTATTATAATCATGCTTGATATTCACATAGTTGGTTGACATATTGGTCTTGGTACTCAAATTGGGTACATTTCCTTTCCCATGGTCATGGAGTGGATTAGAAAAGACTTGATGATCATTGTTTGATGACTTTTGTTTATGTCCACTAACTTCAATTATTCTCTTTTTGATAAGATCTTGTATGATATTTTTCAATTGGAAACAATTTTATAGGTTAGTCCCTTAGTTCTATGATAATCACAAAAGGAATTGTCATGGACCACCAAAATGGTTTAAATTATCCTGGATCGTATTGTCATGGCTCTTCAAGCTGTATAAGATTATGTTGTAATAGTTGTTTGAATACAGACTCAATGGTTTCCCATAAGGGAGTGAACTCGTGTTTTTGAAACCTCCTTTGTTACGAACATTGAGTATTTTGGACCATGTTGGAAGGTTGATTAACAAAATTAAGTGTGTGGGCTGAAGAGTTAGGTCCTTGTAATGTGATGATTGGTCCTGCGTGTATAGTTTTAGCATCAACTACCCTACCATTCGTGACATTTTTTTCTGAGACCAAAATCTGTTTCTGTCATTGGGGGCATTTGGCACTATCAAATTTCTATTAGATGTCGATGTCTTAAGTTCTCCTTTTTCAATGAGATCCTTTTCTATTATAACCCATTTTTCCACTAGTTCTGAAAAGGATGTACAACAATGTACCCTTAAGTTACTCCTTAGTTTTGCATAAAGGTTTTCCTAGAACATAGTGACTTTTTGTTTTTCAGGTATCTCGACAGGACATTGGCTGGCTATAGTCCTCCATCTCTAGAAGAAAGCGATGAGATTTTTTCCTTCATCTTGTGTTGTGTGACAGAAGGTTGTTATATTTATCGTGTGGTGTATGTTGAAGGAGAATTGCTCAACAAATTTCTCAGCCAGTTCACCCCAAGATTTGATGCCATAGTCTAGACCTGAAAAACACTCTAGTGCAATTCCTACAAGACTTCTTGGAAATAGTCTCATAAGATATGTGGGGTCATAAGCGACATATATGCACATGGTAGAAAATTCCCTTATATGTTCTATCATATTTCTTTTGCCATTGTACTTAGGGAGATTCAGTATGACATACCTGTGAGCGAAAGGTGTCATGTACAATGATCTATCAAAGGGAAATGGGAATATGTCCTTTGTTGAAAAGTATTTCTTAGTTGAAACCTCCATGTTATCCATTTTTGTTTGTAGTGCATGCATTTTTGTTTGCAAGATGTTAACCTAGGTTAATGATGTGTTGGATGGATTATGTGGGTCTATGTATTTATTCTAAAATCCAAGGTCTCATGATGGGTTTCAATTGAAAGTTGGTATTCGATGTGGATTTTGATTCAGAATTTTGGTGAATGTGTTCTAGTTCAGAATCTGTGTAAATTGGTTTTGACATTGAATCTATGTGAACAGATTCTAACTACCACTCTGGGAGAATTGATTTTGATTCGATATCTATGTGAATTGGTTTTGACTTGGAGTTTGTGTGAATGGATTTTGACTACCAATTTGTGAGAATGGATTCTGATTCAGAATCTATGTGAATTGGTTTTAACTTGGATTTTGTGTGAATGGATTCTGATTTCCATATTGGAATGAGGTAATTCCTCTTGTTTGTGTAGTATGTGATATAGAACTAGCGACTTGAACACTAGGTATGGCCGTTGACTACGGTATGGTACTCATGACACTGACATTTGGTGTAGAAGCTGACGTTTTAGATATTTTATTCTCAATAAGAGGACCGAAGGGAGTGGATGATGATGCCCCTATAGTGAAATTAAATTCCAATGTCATGCCATATATACCAAATGGAGATGTATGGACTATCATACTCTGTGTAGGTATGCCAGATGGTATGGTTGTATTTACTTGAGGTATAGTAGTATTGGCAGTCATTATATTTTTCCCTTGTGTAGGTCGAGCTTGTAAGGTGATAATATCAAATCTAATAGGTAAGGTAGCACCTTCAGCTAGCGATTTGGCTAAGTATCGTTGACGATCGTTTGCTAGGTACTCATCTACAAAAGAGGCAAACTCAGGGTCCTGTGTAGCAGCTTCCATGTCTTCTATTGTAATGTGTCCTTGAGTGTTTCTAGTGGTGAATTTTTCTAATAAAGTCTTGTGAGGTCTTGTGGAGAATGGATTGATGAATTCATTTTGGTTCAACATCTTTTCTCTGTCTCTTCTCTTAGATCTAGTTTCAACCATGTAAGATAAGCTCAATATGCAAGGAATGCAAAACTATTTCTATGGACAGTATGACTCTAGTCTATGTTTTTGGGACTTTCTGAATGAAAAATAAGGAATGTTCTAAGATGATGCTAGTCTAAAATGACAATATCTAAAGATGCAAAGTCTAAACAAGCTTCTAAGGTAATAAATTTTGTAAACCTGAGATGGGGGTATCAACTACCTAAAGTCTAACCAAGGTGTTAATTTAGTTATGTCAATGGAACCAATGTAGGACTAGGATCAAAGATAAGTTGAGTCCCCTAACTAGACTGATGAGCTAGGAGGACTCTCTATAGGACAAAGGATATGATGATAGGACTAGGTTCAATGACAGATTTTGTTGACACTATGATTTTTCTAGAGTATAGATGGTGGACCTATCCTAAAGTTTGCAACAGTGACCTTCCTAGAATTTTAATCTCAAGGAAATATGTACTCAAAGATGAAAGTAAGACTCTGAATCGAGATGACTATAGTAATGGCTAAATGATACCTAAAGGATGCAAAAGTGAGCAAATTGTTTCAGGTTTCTCTTCAAGGACTAGTATGAGAAGACAAATCAAAGACTGGTATTGACTGTGTCGACTGGACAGTGACTGTGAATTCTAGATTTCTAATAATAAGGCAAATGTGTCATAGTATTTCACAGATGTGGTTATCTTTCACAATTGTGGTGTTATGGTCAATAGTTGCATGTTTTGGTAAAATTCAAGTTTTGTGTCGAATAGATGCTACTCGTAATGACAATTACGCTTTAGACTATAACAGATACGGTTGCATTTTTTCCTAAACTATGTGCACTGGTACTAGTTCTATGATAGTGGAAAATGCATCATTGTAGACTACAAGTGTGGCTCACCTTGTCAATTGTGTCACAAAATATCACAAGTGTGATTTTCTAAAACAAATGTGGTTTCTAACAGAGCAAATGTGAGCTAATCTAGTAAATGTGACTTGACAGATCAATTCTGACTCTCTGATGAACAGTTGCAACTCTATTGTGTTTTTAGTGAATTGAGATATAAAATTGACATTTTCGGTGATCAATTTCTGGCAAACAAAGATAATCATAAGAAAAAGTGTTTTCAATTTGATTTTGGACTCAAAGAACATTGAACTTGACTACAGACAATCACATCCTAGGTTGTGTAAGAAAGTATTTACTGAGTTCTCACTTGTGTTTCCCCAGCTATGCTTATTCAAGGTGGATGATTAGTAGCTTGACCCCTCTGGATCACCTCCACAGCTCATTAACATCATTTGGGGTAGCCAAGCTACATAACCCATGAACATCCTATGGCATACTTTCATCTCTACACATGAACCATAAGAATATGAGATAGCTTCACAAGTCTGACCTGCTGCACCAATAAATAGAAGGATTTTGGAAACTACAAACAAAGGTCTTTAATTAGGGCATTCTATTCATAGGGCATGATCCATGCAGTGAGATCTCCCTTTTGAATCCATCTCGTCGAAACCATACCCGTGATTCTTGGGCTTTCCCTAGGAATCCACTTTTGTATACCGGTTGGAAGTCCCTTGGGTTCAGGGTGCTACCAGTCTGAGTTGTCCTAGGGTGAGTACTTTTTCCCACCAGAACAGGCCCAAGTTCTAGAGTTATTAACCATTTCTGTTGCACCCAGGATCACACAGATGTGCAAGGGGAGAGGATACTTTGATGTACCAAATCGTGAGGTTAATTACACAATTGTGCTTTCGCACCAAACATAGTAGACACTTATTAATTTAAAACCAAATGAAAGATTTGCTACACTACCAAACAATCTGTTTCAAAAATTTAACAAGGATCTCCAACATGCGTTCTGTAGAAAGATTCATTAGTAGTTTGATATTGGTCTTTGACTATCGATCTGCAAAAATTTCGTTAACTGCTCAAGACACACATTGAAAATAGAAGATTAGCAAAAATAAAAACACGAAAGGAAATTGTAAATTGAAAGTCTAAACCTAAGAATATACCAGTTGGATGTGTCGTTTTCTCTGTCAAATGCGTCGCGGTATTTTACAGTCGGTTGCAGCTCAGAAAATGACAAATGTGTGACTATTTTTTTAGATGCATCATTTCTGATCTTAGATGTAGTCAAGAAAGCCAATTGCATCATTTCATTAATCTAATGCATCTATGAAAGTTGATTGTGGAATTTCATCAAGCAGATGCGTCGTTCTGTACAAAAATCCTACAATATCAAATAAAAGTCTACGGATATGCAAAGATGGTGTCTTCATGTCGTGTTCACCAAATGTAGCTCAGAGAAAAACACATGAGAGAGTTAAGCAATTCAAATCTATCTATTCAAACCATACTAACAAATCCTGAAAGCTAGATAATAGAGCACAAAAGAATGCTAAGAACAACATGCATAAAAGAAACTATTTTACCAAACATGTGATCAATTCTATTGAATAACCTCCATTATTCTTCTCCATTTCATTTGTGTAGTGTACTTGTCCTCAAATTTTCAAAGTTCGTGCAAGCATGGCCTAAGTGTTGTGATTAATACAAAACATCGAAGATTCAAGATAATTTCTCTGAAAGTCATACGATTTCGAGAGAGATTGGAATGATGAAGAACAAATCAATTTATAGAAAATTGATCATTCGAATGAAAAGTTAGGATTGAAAGATCCATGGATAGTTGAGATCCATAGATTAGTCATGCATTTTGATAACTGTTAGTAGTGGCATGAGTGATACAAATTAGGAATAGAAAGAAAGATTAAATAAATGATTTAATCTTCGAGTTTGGTATTCAAAAATAGAAGAATAGTCTTTGCATGAAAAAGATAAAGATGGATTAAATTAACTCTTTGTTTGAATGCATGCACAAGATTTAATTAATTAAATGAGAATATTTAATTAATATGCATGTACACGCAATTGAGAACTAGATGACTGAATGATATGACTAATAGCTTACTCGAGAAAGCAACTCAAACATTAAAACAAGAGTTAATTGACCGAATTAAATAGATCTTTGAGTCGAGTAAGAGTGAATGCTTAGATAATTTGCACAATTATCTAAATATAGAGGAATGTGTTAAAATATGATTTATGAATTAAATAATTCATTTAATTCAAGATTTGATATGTGAAAAATAATTAAATAAATAAGATTTATTTAATTAAGTGACGAAGGGATTTAAATGAATAATTAAATAAATAAAGGACTTATTTAATTATAGTTGACATATGATAAGGGGGGGGATTAAATAAGAATTTGTTTAATTTGATAAGAAAGATAAGGTTAATTAGTAACATAATTAAATAAAAAGCGTTTATTTAATTAATCAGATAGAATAAAGAAAAGTGTGAATTAATTAAATAATTAAGATTATTTAATTAATAGAAGAAATGAACTTTAGAGAATAATTAAATAATTGACATTATTTAATCATAACCATGAAGAATATGAATTATGAAGAATCTTAAAGTCGCTGGCTTAGACCAAATTTCGGTGTCTACGGTTTGCATTTATCATTTTCTACTTTAAAGTAATTGCTCACAACATGGTGTTTAGCAATTCCTTTAAAGTGGGGGCATACATTGGCATTATTCTTTTTCATTTTTATTTTTCATGGTTCTTGGTGTAGTTTTATTATTTCATACGATGTGTTTTTCACTTTGTGGATGACATTGGGTGTGATGTCCTTCAAGAGTGTGATCTATCTTAGCATATTACATTCCTCTTAGTGGCTTGATGTGACACACTGCATCCCCTAAATTGTGAATTTTCTATTCTTTGATTGGTCTTCTCTTGGAGACATCAGACACAATGTTCCCTAAGTTAAAGACCTCACATGAACTAAGTAAAATTCCTTTGAACATTCTTTGCATTTCTCATTTTTGCATTTATTGTTATATGGCCACCTTCCATAACATAGCTTGCATGCCTATAGAGCCATCTTGTTTGTTCATGAGCTCCAAGCATACGAAGTTATGCTTGTCTTGTGAAGCTCGAAAATCATTTTTGCATGGAACCTTATTAAAGTTATCAAGAGGTATAGCTTTGGTATGGTTTGAATGAGAAGCCCGACCAAGGAATAAATTTTCCATAGCCACTTGCATGTGTGTGAGTGCATACCAACCATGAGTGCATGTTTCTTACCTTTTCGACTTCTCACCCTATGGAAAATCTAAAGTTATGTCGCCTTAGAGTGAGTATACATTTTCAAGAAAAACAACCTAGACCTGATCCACATTGCGATGGACAAATGGTCGAAGCTTGATCCGATTTTCTTTTATCTTTTTCCTTTTCTCCCTTTCATCTTTGACAGTGCATGCTTGTTCTTTGTTGTTGTTCTTTACATCATTCTAATGTGTGTTCTCTTGTGCCTATGTTGGTTTTCCATGCGATCTTGATCCTAGGGGCTTGATCACCCCCCTTGATCATTGTTGTCTCATCTTACTGACACTGGTACATTTGAACTCCTCTTGATGCGTAATTGTCTACTTTAGTGTGAGTTTGAAGCAAGTTCATCCTCTCACTAAAGTTGGGGCTAAATGTAGTGTAGAAAAATGGATCTCTTTAAATTTTCACACTCTTTTAGGCTCTCGTGGATTTTGGCTTAAAGTTGCTTTGATTTAGTGTTGCAATGTGGTTAACACATTCACATTAGGTCTTGGGCCCTTGTGAACTAATGGATTTTAATGGTACCTTGCTAAAGTGTTGTGAAGTGTTGTAACACACTATCACACTTTTTTGGGGTTTTATCAAACAATTAAACGTAATAAACCTATTTTTAATCAAAATCAACCTTAATCTTGCCTTATTTGGATTGTTGTAAAGTGTTGTAACATACTTTCACTTTTCTAGGTTTTTCATTAATAATTGGGCTTTCTTATGCTTTAATTGGCCCCATTTTGCATCCAAAAGCCTGATTTATTACATATTTTTGAGGATAATCCTGACACCAATCAATAACCAATCATAATTCAAGTGTTTCTAGCTTGTGTGGCCCAGATTTAGGGATCTAGCACTCATTCACCACTTTGGGAAAATGGGTCCCACCTAGATCTTTTGGCAACAAACCGGTTTCCACACATTTCTAAGCACTTGTCATTTTTCATCCCATACATTATCCCTGATGGGACTCATTCCTCACCTTGGGCGAATGAGTCTCATGTGGCCCAAATTCAAATTTAATTCAAATTTCTAGCCGGATTTTATTCTCCTAGATCTGTTGTTGGATTGTAGTGTTGTAATTTCAGGAATTCTTGCATAATCAAGTATAAATAAGAGGTTCTTTCACTCATATTCTCACCTAGCATTCAAGATAGTTCACAAGAGCATTAAAGAGTATTCAAGAGTAGATTATCAACCATTTTAGAGCAGCATTCAAGTGTCAATCATCATGTCAAAGATTGCATTCATCATGTTTATTATTTTGCTAACAATTGTGATGTAGGGTTTGTGATTCAAGCAAGTGTTTCAAGCAAGGTCAACTCTATTCAAGCAAGAGTCAAGAACTACATCCATTGCAGCCATTTCAAGCATAATTGTAACACCTTATTGGTAGGGTTTAGTGAGTTTCAACATTTTTTTTTTCATTCATCATTCTCCATTCATATTTTCTTTTATTTCCAGGTTTAATTACCAACAAGGGGTTTAACGAAGGAAAACCCCTATTCACTAACCCTACAACATTTTCTCCTCTCCTTTGTGTGTGATTTGCATATTTAGGATACATATTTCATGAGGAGAAATATTAGAGAAAAATTTTCAAGTGATCAAAGTTGCTAAAGTTGTCATCAAGCCTTGGAAAGACTTGCAGAAGACCTACAAATGGAAATTTATAGTTTCAGATTCGGAAACCAATCGGGAAGAGAAGTACAGATCAAGAGAAATAAAATTAGGTTTAGAATTTCTAGAAAATAAAAAGCAGACTGATTCACCACAAGTGGAAAATGAGTCCCACTAGACAAAGCGTAATAGAGATTTTTATAGATATGGATACCCTTTTGCTAGAAACCTATTATTGCACATTTTCCTAGAAATTGTACTGATTCACCCAACTTGGCGAATGAGTCCCAGTCAGCCTTGACAGTAGATTTTTCATTGATCTAGACCTCCATTCTCCCTTCTTCAGTTTCCCAAGTGTACACTTTTAGTTTTATAGTTTTCTGATACATTTCATTCATCTTTCTAGGTCATTTAGAGTTAGTTTACATTCAATTAGGGTTTTTCATTTCATATTGCATTTCATTATCTTTTCCAAGTTTCAACTTGGTGGTGAACCCCTTATTAGATCATTTTTTGTCCTCGGAACAACCCTCTTGCAAGATTTTTTTTTCCTTTGCAAAGAAATCTCAAGGGTTTTTTTCTTGAGTGAAAGTTAGTGAAAGTTTTCCCTTTCTAATCCCCCAATCAAAGGGTGGAGAAAGGTGAAGCCAATTTTCTACCTTTCATAATCATTTAATGCATGTTATCTATGGTAAGAATAGTAATGTTGGAAATGTTTTCAGTTTCACTAGGTGTTGTAAGTTTTCCAATTCTTCATGGCTTTGGGTTTGGTTTTCTTGAGGGACACTAGTAACCATTGTTTCAACACTTTTCATACTACTTGAAATTAAAGAGTTGTCAATGGTATGGTCCATACCTAATGCACTAGAGTCAACACTATGAGTGAAAGAGCTAGATAACCCATGATCCACAACGAGTGTGTTATCGCGGGATGACATGTATCTCAAACTACGTCTCACTATAGTATTAGCAATAGGACACCAAGTTGTAAAGCTCATACAAGGGTCAATCGAGGAAGGATAATGAATGTGAGATAAATGCAATGGAAAAATGATAAATGCTATGATTCAATTATAATTCTTTTGTAACATACAAATACACTTAAAATAAAACCAATTATGAAAATATTGCCAATGATAGTATTTTTGTAAACTAAAATAGTAAGGTAAAGAAAGCAACTAGAAACATAGATGACAAAATTTTAATGCTATAAAATGTAATTTAGACCTAAACAAGGACTAATATGCCCAATGTGATGGTGTGGAGCCTGATCAGTCTCCAAGTGGGAGATTGTTGGTATGTGGCGACTGATCATGCTATACTGTATAGCCCATGGTATACTGTACACCCTGGCCCCCCGCCCTCGCTGGGGTCCGGGGCTGGGTCGGGCCCTGGGCGGGGGTTCGGGGGCGGCAGCCCCCGAGAAAATTTTTTTTGCCGTTTTTTTCGCGTCGTCAGCGAAAAAGGAAAAATCTTCGAAAAAGAAAGAAAACCGACATTGTAAAACCCTAATTCTGGAAGCTTCTAAAAGCTTGTTAAAAGGGGTTGGGATGGGGGTTACAGTATGAAGAAAAACGCGATTATTCGTGAGATTGTAATAGGTTTTGCACTGGATAATAAAAGTATTGGATGGCTGCGGTTTGGTGGATGTAGCCCAGATTGGGTGAACCACGTTAAATTCTCTATGTTATGATTTATTCTGTGTATGTTTTAGTTTCTCTGTTTATTATTTAAATCTGCATTTAATTGTTAGATATTTTCCATATCTAAACCTAACACCCAATTGGGTATATGGGTCCCACTTAGGGTTTTTGACAGTTTCAAATAGCAAAAAACAGATAGCATAAAATACCCAAAAATCTAGAAAAAAGACTTGTATAGGGACTAAATCACCCAAATGGGTGAATGAGTCCCACTTAGGGTTATAAAGCCTAAATGAAAAAAAATTGAGTTGATTTTAATGTGCCTAGTTTGTATGCTCAACTAGCTATTTGTAATTATAGGTTTCCAATGAAATTGAATAATGCAACATGCAAAAATGAAACCTATATGTACTTTTCACTAATGCAATATTTAGAAACCCTAAATGCAATTCAACTAATGTAAATCTAATGAAAAGTTAATAGATCTAGGACTACAATGTTCTCCAAATAAAAAACTCAAGGGTCCAAATGTCGGCTTCACCAAAATGAACACAATGGAAATAGGGTTCCACCTTTTGGGAGATGAAATTTAGGACCTATTTCGTACTCTGGTTCATTAGGAAACCAAGGTCCCTCCACCAAGTGACTCAATTAAGGGATGTACTATGGTTTGCTTGTGTGATTAGACAGGGGTTCACCATTTAAATGAAGCTTCAAAGGAGTAATACAAACACTCATGAACAAAACCCTAGAAATTTGAAAATATTAAATATGCTTGATAAATAAAATGAAATTATAGAAAATTACTTGGAGGAGTGGAGAGGCCAAAAAAAGTTCTAAAAACCCTGAGAATCTACTTTTTGAGGTGTACTAGGATTGATATGCTAAGCTAGGCAATTTAGTCCTACTATAGGATTCTAAGGAAAATTTTGGAATATTTCGGTGATTGATCTAGATGTGCAAAAGGATGTCAAAAGGGTTGTATAGGGACTCATACACCAGGTAGGATGATTTAGTCCCATTAATAAGGTTTAACTAATATTTTAGTAGCCTCTAGTGATGTTATGTAGCTTCCTTCTTGTCTAATCTTCAATTTTGTTAGGGAATAGGGGTTTTCCTTGGTCAAACCCCTATTTTGGTAATTAAACCTTAAATGAAATGAAAGAGCATGAAGGAATGATGAATGAAAAAACACAATGTTGCAACTCACCAAACCTTTGAAATGAAGATTGAAAACTTGTGTGAAATGGATAGCATGAATGTGAATCTTGACTCTTTATTAAATGCTTGAATTCTTGGCTTGAATGCTTGCTTGAATCATGAAACCTACATGATAAATGTTAGCTCAAAAACACACATTGATGCATGGAGACTTTTGACATGATGCTTGAATATTGAATATAGCTCCAAATTATTGATGATTTTCTCTTGAATTCTCTTGAATGAATATTTGAATGCTCATAAGATCACTTGAACTTGCTAGGAGAGATTATGTGAAATAAGCTTTTATTTATGCTTGTTTATGCCTAATTTCCTAAAATTACAACACTACAAGCTGACATAAAATCTAGGATAATAAAATCCTAGAAATAATTTGAATTAAAATAGTTTTAGGTTAAATAAAAACTCATACACCAAGTTGGGCATATGATTCCCAATCACTTAAACTTGGGACACAGATTTCGAGAAGTGTCTTATTCAATGTAACATTTAAAATCAGGTATTGAGACCTAGGTGGGATCCATATACCCAAAGGGGAATATGAGTCCCAGATCCCTAGATTAGGAAAACATAACCAAACACATTGAATTATGATTTTTCATTTATGATATGTCGGGATTATCCTCAGAAAAATGCATTTAATTAGGCTTCTCGATGTAAAATGGGACCAATTAAAGCATAAATAAACCATATTTTAACAAGGAGGGCCCAAACAAGTGTGTAAATGTAAAGGGATACATTTTTCTACACTACACTCTCTTTATCAGTAGTAGAAGACATTCCTTTCTTTTGTGACAAAGTTATCTCTTGCTTAGTACAAGGTGTCATACATACACAAGACTTTAGATTGTGAGATTTTGTATTCTCCTATAAAGGAGGGTGTAAAATCAAATGAACCCCAATCATTACTAATACATATTGGTGAGGATGTCCTAGGAGTGGTTTACATGATGAAATTGATATTAATTGAATATTTCTTTGATTCTTTCATTTCTTTTGAAGGGAAACAACCAAGACGACTAGTTTTTTCAATCAATTTGGGATGTACCAAGGTTAAAGTTGTCATAAAATTCTCTTTTGTAATAGTGTTGGTATTAAGTGAAGGATTTTTTGATGCCTTTGTTTCTTTTGAGGGACAATAACCAAAACCACTAGTGGTTTCTTATGTGTTAGGCTATATAGGGACACAAATACCTTGTTCTCTAGCACCGCATCCTTTTCCACTACAACCAAGTTGTTTCAAATGTTTGTAACCTCTTCCATAAAGCTTTTCCATTTCTTTTGAATTTTGTGGTTGTTCATAATCAACTTCATCAAATTTTGTTGTGTAATTTTTTTCTTCTTCCAAAGTTTTTTGTGTAATTTTTTCCTTCTTCCCAATTTTTTGTTATGATCTTGTAATCTCCCAAGAATGTAGGTTTAAAATATAAGGAACCCCAATCATCCTCCAATAACTTTGTGACTTCCTTGGTATTCATTTATTTTTCTTCCTCTTGCATGAGTTCTACTTTTCAAGTTGGTATAAATATTTTCAAAGTTCACTTTCCTTTTCTTTCTCAATGTGCAAACAACTTTCTGGTTCAAGTTTGGCCTTGATTGTGTACACTTTGTTTTTGTATACATAATTCATTATATGATGAAGATTTGAAGGCACTACATGCATTTCATGAATCCATGGTCTTCCTAAAATAATATTATATGAAATATCTTGAGGCATAACATGCACAGGAGTTTGCAATGTAGCCTTCCCAACTGTGATAGGTAATGTGATCACACCAAGAATTTTTTCCTACATTATCAAACCTATGAACGTATAAAGAATTAGGTTCAATCTTGGTCTTACCAATTCTAATCCTATCCAAAAGTTTTATGTTACACACATTAAGGGTTGAACCATTGTCAACAAGGGTTTGCTTTATCCCATACCTATTAATGATAGCCACTATCATGAAAGCTTCATGTTGTTTTTGTACTTCCAAAGGAGGTAGCTCACTTTCATGAAAAACAATGTCTAGATTAATTGGATTCATTCCTTGGACTATGGTTCCTACATAATTTGGATTTATAGTAGTAGGAACCACAACTTTTTGCAAAGATGTTTGAAGCATGCTATGGTAATTAGGTGAGGCTTGAATAACATACCATACGAATATCTTAGCAGGAATATTTTTAAGTTGTTCAACAAGGTCATACTCCTTTCTAGTATCTAAAGGAAAATGAGGAGCACTAGGAAAATTAGGTTGAGGCAATGGTAGTGAAGCAAGAGTGGTTTGTGGTTTCCTATTGTTCCTTGTATTATATGTGTGAGCAACTATATTGTAACTCGGTTGTTGTGAAACATTGTTACTATCAAGTTTCCTTGTAAAATTCAAGATATCTCTTGGGGATAATAGATGTTTTTTTGGTGGTCCTATGATAAGCATAGGTTTTTTTTAACTTGAAGTTTATGTGAAGGTGGGTAGATTGTGAATTGGGTTGTGATTACATTTACTTCTCTTTGTTCTTTTTTTTATAACAAGCCTTAGTGGATGAACCTTGTGAGATAAAGTCCTCGAGGGCTTTATCTAACATGTAAAATCCATCACTACTAAAGGGCTTGAGGGATATGTTAAGTCATAAAAAGAGATCTGACATAATCAAATGACTATGCTTTCTACAAGGGTTTCATTAGTTTGTGCTTGTTTTGTTTGGTGTTTTTTTTTTGTTTATGTTTTCTAATGATTCCAAAATGTAAAATAATCTAACTATGCTTTCTACAAGGGTTTCATTAGTTTGTGCTTGTTTTGTTTGGTGTTTTTTTTTGTTTATGTTTTCTAATGATTCCAAAATGTAAAATAATCTATCTAAGCTATGAAATGATGTTGAAAGTAAAGGAAAATCACAAAATTATAACACTATATATAACTAAAACTTGTAAGAAATACTTCCAAAAAGTTGCAAGATTTAATTAAGGAAGCAATTACTTCAATCCACAAAACAAATTGTTTGAAAAAATCAATGCCCAGATCTTAGAACAAAAGCACAAAGGGAAAACAAAGGCTAAAGATCACTCAGAATATTTTTTGTAAAGCTTGTACAGGGACTCATTCACCTATGGGCGAATGTGTCCTTCCTCGGAGTTTTTTAAAATTAAATTTTCCAAAATATGAGTTACTATGTGTGATTTTTATTTTTGGTTGCAAACTAAGATTTTTGTAATAGAATTTTCTAGATTAGCCAGTCTAAATGCAATTTCAAATGAGGTAAAATGATGAATAAAGTCGCTAATTTTAGAATATAATTTGAACCTAAATCTAAATTGAAATGATTAAATAATGATCTTGATGCAAGATGAATGCAAACATAATGTAATTTTTCTAATTTTCTATGAATTTAAAGGATACAAAAATGTAAAATTAATCCCTAAATGCAATTTTCACTAATGAAAGTTTAAAGAACCCTCAAATTAATGAAAATAATGAAAATATAATGAAAATTAGTTCAAAACCTAGATCTAGGGTTGAAATAGATTCCAATTTTTAGAATTTTGTTGTACAAAGTTGGGTTCACCAAAATGAAAAATTGAAAAATAGGTGTGATCAATTTGAAATGGGTAAAATGGGGGTGATAAATCCTATCTTTCTATTTTCATTAGGAAATGAGATCCCCACAAAGAATTTACTTGCAACCCTTAGGTGAGTCAACTCAATGAATGAATATGTTAGTTTCCTTATGATTGAGGATGGGGGTATCAACTTGAACAACACTTTTGGGAGAAAAAACAAAAATAGTAAATTAACATAATTACACAATCTAACAATTAGATCTTGTAGATGAAGCATAAAACTATGTGAAACAACAAATATCTAGCAAATTTGAGAAGGCTTAAACAATGTATTCCTATCACCAAAAACACTTTCTAAAAAGTTATCTCGGACTCATTCGCCCACTGGGGAATGGGTCTTTTTACAGAAATTAAAATTTTATTTCACTATCCTTGGGCCTTGTGTCTACACTTCTAATTCCCCCAAGTCCCATTGACAAAATGCCAGAAACAAATTTGGGATCTAAGTTATCATATCTTGATAGGAAAGGGACAAGAAATACAACTTTCCAAAATTTCTCCTTTGAGATCTTCGACTTTTCTTCAACCTATGAACCTGCACATACACAAGAGGGAAAAAATTGTTTGTTTTTGGTGAATGGGAGTTATCCTTTGTCAAACCTCATTTTGGTAATTAAACCTTGAATTGAAATAATGAAATATGAAAAGGAATGATAAATGAACAAGTGTTATGTTGCAACTCACCAAACCCTTGAATAAACCTTTGGAAGACTAAAATGTTGATTTTGATCTTGCATGAAATGGATTCAATGGGTGTGTATCTTTATGCTTGAAATGTGACTTCAATTATTTCTTGAATATTTGAAACCTACATCACAATGTTAGCTCAAAAACATGCATGATTGCAAGAGACTTTGACATGTTTCTTGAGATATTGATTGTTGAAATAAATCACTAATAAATCTTCTCTTGAATGCATATGATCATAATATTTTCTCTTAGAATTTATCTCTCATTAATTTAGTTGAACGCTTCTTGAAAATCTAGTTGATTTGATAAAATAACCTTGTATTTATAGATATCTATCCTTAATTTCTTGAAAATCAAACATTACAAGCCGACATTGAAATTTGAATTTGGGAGCATAAAAATGCCACCCAAAACATGTTTCAAAAATGGGTTCAAAGGCTTAGGGAGGGCCCATTCATCCATGGGTGAATGGGTCCCTATTCCCTTTTCCTAGAACACACATTGCTCAAGGTAATGACTTATGTGTTGGAATTAATTGTTGTTGGGTTTTCCCTTTGGAAAATGTAATTTATTAGGCTTGTAGATGTAAAATAGGTCTTATTAAGAAATAATTAAGTTCAATTTAATTGATGGTGTTGCAAGAATGAAATTTTTTTTCATTGATGTCAACTAGTCAATTGGTTATCAACTAGTTGTTGTTGTCATTAATATCATGGTTGCAAGTTATTAGTTGTATATGTTGAGGATATTGAGAAAATTGTATTGAAGAAAGATTGCAGGTGTTCAGTGGTTGCTCTAGGTTTTGCTTTGGGATTTTCTCCTATATTTGTGTGGTTCAGATATGTTGATCGCGTTTGTTGGAAGCTGCTTAATCCATATTTTTGGCTATTGATTCATTGTATAGTGTGAGTTATGTTCACCAGTTGTGAACTATGGTTTTCTACATTTCTGGCCGAGGTCTGAGAGAAATGTTGTTGGTCTAGATTTCTCTTTCGTAAAGTCTTATGACTTGCAATTCTAGAGTTGAGTTGTTATGATCATGTTGAAGATAATTTTAGTATCTAGAAGGAACATGATTAATTTTTCTATGTGTTTTACATTAGTTTGTCTGACCTTGTGTTGAGCACTATCTAGAGTTGAGTTGTTATGATCATCATCAAGAGTGTGTTTGGGTTGCGCTCATTCTAATTCCACCCTAGAAAATTTTGGTGTCAATGTAATTTGAATTTAATGTTGGATGGATGACTTTGGATATGTTTCAAAATTGAAGATGTTATAAATACAAGATGAGTTAGTGGTGAAAGTAGAGATAAGAGATAAGTGAAAAGAAATAGAGCAGATATATGTGAGATTGATGTGAATTAGTGAGGGTGTGTGATGCAAGTGTGGTAGATCAGTGTGAAGCCTAAATGTTGATTTTTTGGATGTAGTGAGCTAAATATTTTCTATATCATTCATGCATATCTACAAGTGGATGAGAAAATTGTTGTGGATTTCTCTATTGCATTGAGATTGTCTTCTCTTTGTAACATATCTGCAAGTAGTTGAGAAAATTGTGGTGGATTTTGTTGTTGCATTGAGATTGCATACGAATTGAAGAAATCATGGAAGATTAGGAAAAGGATGAGAAATAAAAGAAGAATGAAGAAAATGAAAGAGAAGAATAAGTTTCAATGTTGTCCCCTAAGACACCTAGATATGTGAAGAAGAATCATTCAGAAAGTCAAATCATTGTAGACAAGACAAAAGGATTATTGACAAGAAGCAGAGTTGTTGTTGGTAGAGTAAATTTGTGTTTATTTTCTAAGATTGAGCTGAAGATTATAAGTGAAACATGCAAAGATGAAAATTGGATGAAAGTTATGAAAGAACTTATACATATTGAGAAGAATCAAACTTAGAAATTGGTCCCAAGACTAGCAGATAAAAACATTATTGGATCAAAGTGGGTATTCAAAAATAAGTTGAATGAGAATGGAGAAGTTGTTAGAAACAAAACAAGGCTTGCGTGTAAATGTTACTCACAAGTAGAAGGAATATATTTTCAAGAGACCTTTTCTCTTGTGGAAATAGTGGAAGCTATAAGGATGTTCTTAGCATTTGTTGCTCATAAATATTTCAAGGTCTATCAGATGGATGTCAAGTCTGAATTTTTGAATGGTGAGCTAGATGGAACAACTGGAAGGATTTTAGTTGTCAGATCAACGAGATATGGTGTGCATATTGAAGAAAGATTTATATGGATTGAAGAAACCTCCTAGAGCTTGGTATGCAAGGTTAGATAGGTATTTGATTCAATAAGGTTTCAACAAAGGTACGACAGATAGTAATCTATAATTTAAAATTGAAAATGATAGTCTTGATTGTAGTTGTAAATATTGGTGACATTATTTTTAGAATAAATGAAACTATGTGTAAGATTTTTGTGGAAGAGATGCAAAAATAATTTGAAATTTCTATGTTTGGAGAGATGAATTTCTTTCCTAGGCTACAAATTAATTAAACAGAGAAATGAATTTTTATTTCACAATCTAAGTATTTGAAAGAGATGTTCAAAAAGTTTGGAATGGATGACTCCAAACTGGTATGTACTCCTATGGTGACTAGTTACAAATTGGGTAAAGATGATGATTCACCTAAGGTTGATTAGAGAAAATATAGATCTATGATTGGTGGACTATTCTATTTGAATGCTACTAGGCCGGATATTATGCATGTTGTTTGTCTTGTGGCTAGATTTCTAGAAGATCCTAATGAAACACATGTTGTTGTTAAACTAATATTCAGATACTTGAATGACACTATGGATTATGGGTTATGGTATCCTAGGGATACTGAATTTACACTAAGTGCTTATAAAAATGCAGATTGGGTTGGATGTGTAGATGATAGAAAGAGTACAAGTGGTGGTGCATTCTTTCTTGGTTGCAGATTGGTGGCATAATTGAGTAAAAAAGAAAGATTTGGTGTCCTTATGTACTAGTGAAGTTAAGTATATTGTTGTTGCATCTTTTTTGTACACAAGTTATATGGATAAAACAAACATTGAAAGATATCATAGTGGTGTATGATGATACTATTTCTATCTTCTATGATAACACAAGTGCAATTAACATTTCAAAGAATCCAGTGATGCACTTGGAGACAAAGCATATGTCTGTTAGATATCATTTCTTAAGAGAGAAGGTTGTGGAGAATGAAGTGAATCTTGAGTATGTCCCTACGAAGGATCAAATTATTGATATATTTCCAAAGGATCTTCCTAAAGATACTTTTGAGTATCTTCGAGATAAGTTAGGGGTCATTTCCCTTCCTTTCCTAAACTATATGCATATGGAAATGCAATAGTCTAGTGGATCTATGGATCTTTCTTCTAGACTGATGTTTTGGTGGCTACCTCTCAGGGGGAGTAGGTAGTGTCATGTGTTGTCATTGAATGTGTATTCTATGTCAAAGGAGAAATAAATGTAAAATATCTTTTTCCTTTTCCATTAATGTCAAAGGGGGAGAGGAAGAATGTGAAAAAAGAGAAAAGGAATAATGTGAAAAACATTATCTACTAAGGGGGAGAAACAAAAAGAAAAATCTTGAGAAGTGTATTTAGGGTTAGTATGTTGCCTTTGATGGTTTTTCACATCATGTGTTTCCATCAATGATAAAGGGGGAGATTTTTGGAAGAATGAAGGTGTTGTCATTGATGTTAATTGTTCAATTGGTTATCAACTAGTTGATGTTGTCATTAATATCATGGCTATAGGTTATTGGTTGTATATGTTGAGGATATTGAGAAAATTGTATTGAAGAAAGATTGCAAGTGTTCAGTGGTTGCTCTAGGTTTTTCTCTGAGATTTTCTCCTATATTTTTGTGGTTTAGATATGTTGATCATGTTTGTTGGAAGCTACCATATCCATATTTTTGGTTGTTGATTCATTGTATAGTGCGAGTTATGTTCACTAGTTGTGAACTATGGTTTTATGTGTTTCTAGCAGAGGTCTCAGAGAAATTTTGTTGGTCCAAATTTCTCTTTGGTAAAGTCTTATGACTTTCAGTTCTAGAGTTGAGTTGTTATGATTGTGTTGAAGATAATTTCGATATCTAGAAGGATCATGTTTAATTGTTCTATGTTTTACACTAGTTTGTCCAACCTTGTGTTGAACACTATCTTTGAAGTTGATGAAGTGTGTTGGACTTATTTGGTTCCTCATTAAGCATGTGTTTGGGTTGATTTAATTCTAATTCCACCCTAGGATGTTTTGGTTCCAACCTAATTTTAATTTAATGTTGGATGGCTAAATTTGTATATGTTTCAAAGTTGAAGATGGTATAAATACATAATGAGTTAGTGGTAAAAGTAAAGACAAGAGATAAAAACAAAGAAATAGAGTAGATAGATGTGAGATTTATGTCAATCAGTGAGTGTGTGTGTGATGCAAGTGTCGTAGATCAATGCAAACCCTAAATCCTGAGTTTTTGGATTTAGTGAGCTGAAGATTTACTATATCATTCATGTATATTTGCAAGTGGTTGAGAAAATTGTGGTGGATTTCCTTCTTGCATTGAGATTATCTTCTCTCTGTAACATATCTCTTATATCTTATTTGTAACTTTGTGGCAGTGAGCCCTTCAGGTGGTTAACCCTGTTGGATAGTGAGTCCTTATTTTGGCAGCGAGCCTTGTTTCTTAGGAAGTGAGCCTTTGTAATTGTTTTTAATATTCTCTGTAGTGTGATTCAATCCTCACCGTGGTTTTTCCCTCATTGGTTTTTCCACATAAATTTGGTGTTGTGTTTCTGTGATGGTTTTGAGTTTCTACACTTGCACTTAATCATTAATCATTTTAAGCAGTGTTAAGGATTAGTTCCGATGAATGTTTAAAGGTTTAAATTTTCTACAACTGATTCTACCCCCCCTCTCAATTATCTTGTTCAACAAAGGGGACCCAAACAAAGTGTGAAAATGTAAAGGAGTAAATTGTTCTACACTATAGATTCTTCTACTAAGAAAAAATGGCAAGCAACTCATTAGCTAGACAAAATTCTCTTGTCTCCTTTCTTTAAAATGAGAGCTTCATTCCCCTTCTGGTCTATTTGGAAAGAGTGGAAAAGAGTTGGTAAATTTTTAAATTGGAATGGCTCTTCCTTGTAGAAAGGGTTCAATTTTGCTTCAATGTCAATATGGTGGAATAAACCTGTTACTTATCATGATTAGCCAATTGCAATTAGTTTTCCAAGACAAGCTCACTACTTTTTTTAAAAAGGGATTAGACAATTTAAAGATATTTGGTACTTTGAGATACTTGATTGGGCCTCATGGAATAATATCAAAGAGTGGCATGGGCTGAGTAATAAATATAAACATTTCCTATTTTTTTTATCAAATCCCTTGTTCCTTTTGATCTAGCTATGAATTATGCACTTCAAGGGGTTACTATTTATTTAGAGATTGGAAATGGTTTTTTAATAGTCATTTTATTCATTTTCCTTTAAAGAAAATATATATTCAATTACTTCCTTGTTGGAATCTTACCCCTTTCTTAAACTATAAGGGGAAATGAAAATTTAGTTCCAAATTTTGTTATAATTTAAGTGCTCAAATATGGCATTCCAAAGTTGATTTTGATAAATAGATGTTGGTTTGGAAAATACTACATTGCTAGCTACCTGTTGTTGAATGCACAAAAGACAACTAAGAGGGGAGGTGAATCATTTTTACATTAAAATATCAAAAATATTCATAAGATGAACCTAAGTTTAGCTTAAGTCACTAAAGTAATAGGTGTCTTAATTAATTAACCAATATGATTAAATTAATTAAGTGAAATAAATTATTACTACAACACCCCCCTTAAGATGAACTTAGGAAGAAGTTAAAATACTAAGATGCATGAAAGCAAGGATGGGTCCCGACAACAAGACCTGATGAGGTACCCATGGACAAATGCAATGCAAACTAAACCAAATAGGGTAAAGGAGAAAACCATGTGGGAACAATACTCCTCACCAAAATAGGATGCAAAAAACAACTAAGTGATGAAAGATGGAGGACTCCATAAGACCCCCCAAGGACACCATCCATCACAAAGATACATGAATGAACACCCCCAAAAGAGAGGAATAAAGAGGCCACATAGCCCCCCGGAATGAAGAAGCTCCAAAAAGACTAAAGAAATGGCATCTCCTAAAAGAAGTGAGAGGGAAGAGACTAAATGATTGCAATCTCCAAAGGTGAAGCAGGTGTATACCAAGATGTCTCCAAAAAAGTAGGTGTGACATCAACCAATGAAGAAGTCAAAGAAGGTGAAGACTCAAGAGTAGCCTCCAAAGATGAATGATCAACTAGGTCTTGTTGCACTAAAAAAGAAGAAACCACATATGTAGCCATAGAAGTATCAACAATAGCAACAGGAGGAGGAGATGGAATGTATAGCTCAAGAAATGGATCTGAAGAGAGAACACCAATATTCAAGAATCCAAATGTCTCCTCTGAATGATGATTCACACTAGAAGTGTGATGAATAGTTGTAGGAATAGAAGCACCATCAGTAGCAAAATCCTCAAAGGAATACAACTGAGATGAGTGATCCACCACCCAAGCAGCAATAACCACTCTACTCTGTAAGTCTCTGATGATAATGAAATTAGATGTGATCTAATATATGGAAAGAAGGTTGTTCGTTAGATGAGGAACACACAAGACATCCTGAAAAGTGTTGTCCCCAAAACTAATAGACCCCTTCCCTGTAACACTCATGTATGTATTATTTCCCATCAAAATAGGAGACATAGTGCAAGGCTCAAAGGAAGTGAACATAGATTGTGAAGATGCCATATGATGAGATGCTCCTGAATCTAGAAGCCATCTCCCTAATCCAAGACCTGAATAAACACAAAGAGCATGTCCCTTCATATCAGATGAAGTATGTAAACCAGTTGTAACCCTATCATGCTGCTCTAAAGAATAAGAATGAGAAGAAGGAGATGATGTAGACATCTTAGAAGGAAAATCAATCTGATGTTTGTGAAGAAGATGCTTTAGCTCATCAATGTCCTTGTAGCAACTATGTCCTGCATGTCCTTCCCTCTTGCAATATGCACATGTAACCTTCTCCTTCTTAGATGATTTCCCCTTGGAAGATGAGGATGAATATGAGGACTCCTTTTACTGCTCATGAGATTTGGAATCCTTTTGTTTCTATTTCTTTCCTTTTCCTATAGAACCCTTCTGATCGTTGGGCTCCTGTGATGCAATAAGTTCATGTGATGAAGAAGGTTTCATCGTTCCCATGCTAGCTAGCTTAGCTTTCTCTCAAGTGAGAGATGAAGCAAATGCATCAAGAGATGACATAGTGAATCTCATACCAAGATCATCCTGAGTGGCATAAAAGGTAGATACAAAAACTGAATATTTTGTTCCAAGCTTAGAAAGAATGGACAATATCAACTAAGAGTCCTGCTTTTGAATACCACACTATTTCAACTACAAATGGAGAGACTTGAGTTTTTTTAAGAACTCCTGGATGTTGTCAAAATCCATAGAATTTAAGCTAATAAGCTCATTCTCCAACTAGAATCCTCTCATAGTATCCTGCTTCCCAAATAAAGACTCCAAAGTAGTCCAAATATGATTGGGTGTAGTACAAGAATCAATATGAAAAAGAAGATTAGGAGAAATAAATAGAGATAAAGTACCACAAAGCCTCATCACACCTATTAAACCACTTTATCTTTTCAGTAGCACCTAGAGGTTCAACTTCAGTACCCATGGTCACTTTGTACAACCCTTTGTGCTTCAAATGAATCTCCATTTGTTTTTTCCAACCAAAGTAGTTGAATGGAGTAAGGGGTGCAATATTAAGTGAATCCATGATAAAATATAGTAGTATATACTTTTAATGCAAAAAAAATCCTCGTTGATCTTTAAAAAAAGCCTGATTGCACGTTTCCCAAGAAAATAACCCTGAAAGAAAAGGTTTTGATATGACAAAAAAATTAGATACCTAGTAGAAAATTGGAAAAATCAAGTCTAAGATTTGTGTAGAGGATGGAACCAGCTTTTTGATGCCGCTTGAATTGCAAAAAATGGATAACCGAGGCAAAAGATATGCACTTTGGAGTGAAAACAACAAATTTTGATTTCAAAGGCCGAAAAATGAATGAAAAAAGAAAAACCAGAAAATTAAACCTACACCATTGGATAGTGCCCAACACTAGCTTTCCAACACCTATTTTTTTGCAAAAAAAAGAGTTGAAATGCCTAGGATATACCCGATTTCATAAAACAACTCCAAAAGGCCCAATAAGCCCTTCTACAGCCCTCAGGGGCTAAATAATTTTGGCCCCTGGTCGCATGTAAGACCAAGGGGTAGGAGGTAGGGGCTGGGTTGAAGCCCTTAGTCTCCAATAGGACTGCGCAGATGACTAGATCGGTAGTAGGGGCTAATCGCGGGGTGCTCGGTCATCGATAGGACCCTGGTGGGGGCTAAAGAGGTCATGGTGGCTGAAGACCAGTTGGCAGCAGAGGAGCAGTGTGGTGGTGGGAGTGGTTGCCTGATGGTGGAGTGGTGCCCATTGGGCGAAGAGTGGGCGGTGGGAACTTTTATAACTAGCAATGCAAATTTGAAAGTGCTTTTTAAAAAAAATAATATTTTTGTGCCTCAGAATGCATGTTGGGGAGGCCTTATGGCCTCTCTAGCAATTTTTTTTCCTTCTGGATCAAATTTGTCCAAAATGGACAAATTTTATATGAAAATAGGAGTTTTTGGGTGCTGTAAACGCAATGGTGAGGTCTATTTTTCCTGAAAATTCCTAGAAAAGAAGGCTAGCCCCAGATCTTGCAAAAAGATGTTTGGCTTGAAACCCTTGCACTAAAAAAGTCACTGTAAGGCAATATCCTTCAAAAAAAGAATAGGTAAATGTAGGTCTGGAGCTCTAATACCATGAAGAAGTTGAGAAACCCAACTTCACATACCCCAAGAATCACCTGCATGCAATAACCTGTCATAGAGAAAGAATATACAGAACAACAAAAATTCTTTACAAGCCCCAAGTGAAAATGCATTAAGATAATGAATATTTACAATGAGATCAATACTTACAAAGGAGATCAAGAAACCCTAAAGGGAAACCCTAGTGTGCACACTTAATAATTAAATAATTAATTATTAATGCGCCTAAGTTTAACTTAAGTAACTAAAGTAATAGGTGACTGAATTAATTAACCAATATGATTAAATTAATTAAGTGAAATAACTTATTACTCCAACAAAATTCATCCCAATGCAACAAAATATTCTACCACAACATCACCAATGCATTCACAACTTCTCTGAAGATTGTAGACACCTTTTTCTCACTACTTCCAATAGTCAAACTCATTGAGCTTGTAGTGTAATTTACAACTATGCAATTTTGATGACACTCTACCACTTATAATCCTCCATCAACACAACACTTATTTATACCTTCTTTAACCTTGAAAACATTCTCCAAGTTTGGTTATGCACCTCAACCATGCAAATTAAAAGTAGGTTGGCACTAAGCATTCTCACGATGGAAAGTAATGAAAACGGACTACTCCAATTCTTAACTTTGACCTAAAACATACATATATACCATTCCATGCTTCCATAATCACCGAAGAAAATCCACAATTAGCTTAAATCCCCAAGGTCAATCAAACCTATGTAAACACCATTAACATTTAAGTAAACACTTTCTCAAATCCAAAGATGACTTGCATACCACACACAACACTTGAACATAATCTAGAATATTCCATAAACACCTTCAAATCCAACAAATTCCTTCACAACAACTTTCACCTAAAGAATGTACACATCCAGTACACATAGACAACCTTCCATACATTGTAACTCAAGAAATCAACTTGCATAGCACCAAACTGCGAACAACTTAAACTAAAGGTAGATATGATCCTCATTAGCACAATTCCAAAACTGTAAGACTAAAAACAAAACTACAGAGAAATGTAGAGCAAAACCATTTCTCCCATATAGCATTGTAACATGGTTCACACACTAGTGAACACAACTTCTTCTACACGATAATCTAGAAAAATAAATTCTAGATATAGACCCTTTGAATATGTCTAACCAACATATTTTAATTGCACAAGTAGATCTTCAACACAGAAGAAATGTGGAGCAAAACGAAAACACCACTTTGTACATCAAAACACCTCTATAACACGTTGTTTCCTCTTTTATTCAAATTTTCTCAAAAAGACTTGAAAACCAAGCACCAAATACATATAATTATCATATTCAACACTTCCTCATTACCACCAAACGGACTACAACATAACTATATATCCACAAAGAAAATCTTATCAAAGAAACACTAGAGGTTGACACAAGTAGCACTTACTAATGACAACATAATGAAACTTGTATACACCTAAAAATGGTTTAGATAAATCTAATTAATTAAATACATAATTTATTTGATTAATTAACCTTTATTTCATCTACTATTAAATAAATAGAAATATTTATTTATATAGTTCATTATTCTAATTCTTCTATTTTTATCACATTCTTCTAATTATTCCTTCATCTTAATTAAATAAACAACTTCAATAGTTTGTTTTATTTAATTATCTATTTATTTCCTCTTAATTAAATAAACCAAATCACATAATTTTATTTAATTATCATTTTCCCCTTTATTAAATAAACAATTTCTCCTTGTTGATTTGTTTAATAATATTATTCCTCTAAATTTAATAATTCCAACTTCTTCCAAAATTGAATAATTCAATTGAGCACATGTCTATAGCTTATTCTCAACCAAAAATTGAAACATTCAATTTAATTTAATTGTGCTTTATCCTTCCAAACCAGTTTTGGAACTTTCCTGAGAGACTTGGCTCTCTTCTTCCTTCTTTTCTTCCTAGTCTTTTGGAAGAATTATTTATCCTCTCCACAATCTTCTCCAACTTCTTCAATCTTCTACCATCGATTTATCTAGATTGAATCTCAACCATTTCTTGTTGCCACCTCACAATTTCCTTTTTGAAATCTATATAAAGGACCTCTTGCTACAAGAAAAGGATCCCACTTTTATGCAAACTTTCTTTGCAAAAATTATCTTTTAAACATGTGAGCAATTAAGCAATTTAGAAGCATTTTAATCATTTTAACTTAGTGATCATATCTTTCATATCAATTTCATATCATTTGATTTAGCTTTCATTATCAACAACCAATATCATAGCTTTCACATCATATAGCTTTCATATCATAGCTTTCATTTCACATATTAAATCATTGCATTACAGTTTATCATATGGATTATAATTCTCATTCACAAGGTTGTCACTTTGATAGTCATAGTGCACAAAATCTGAGAGCCACTTTGATGTATCAAATCCTTGGAGTTAGAGAGTGATGGAATAATTTAGAGATTATATTATTTTTTCAATTAGATTGATTTTCATTTGAATTCTCTAATAATGTTGCATTAAGAAGTGTTTTTATTGATTTACTCTTATATACTTATTATACACTTACATTTTGTCACCCACCATGGGGCAAAACCCCAATTTTAATGATTTTCTAGAAAAGTACGTTCGCATTAGGGGAAATTTACATAAAAAATGGGCCTCCTAAGGAAATCTGAAAAACAAAAATTATCTCATATAATACAAATTATTTAAACATAAAAAACATAAATTACTTATCTAAATGAGTTAAGTAGGGACACACATTTCTATTATAATTCCTTAAAAAAATGAAGTTTGGGATTTTTTTAAAGTGGTAACATATATTTCTATTATAATTTATTAAAAAACTCAAGTTCACTTTCTTCATTATTTATTTTTTATTTAAAAACTCTTAAACTCAAGTTTGGTAACTTATATTTCTATTATAATTTATTAAAAAAGTCGAGTTCACTTTCTTTTCTTGATTATTTGTTTTTTTAAATTATTTTAAAAGTGGCAAAGTAAAAGATAATGAAAATTAGCAAAAAACAAAGTAATTTTTAAACAGACTTTCATTCAAAAAAATTTAAAAATCTATTTAAAAGTTTAAAATATATATATATATATTTTTTATCAATAAGAAAGTTTAGCTTTTATTGATGTAGAAAATTTACATAGTTTTTCCTAAGCAGGATAATATTGATTGAAACCCTCGTTACAGACAAAAAAATTGGATGAGTAGACCCATTCAAAAACCATGGTGACAACACCAAAGAACCCACATTCTGGAATACATCTTGACCAAATTCAAAACCAGGACCAAACACTTAGAGCATAATATAGACTACTTAGAAAGAGACAAAACACCATAACCCTGAACCAGACAAAGCCATAGGCCAAAACCCACAAAACATCATAGCCGGTTACGAAACATTTTGCTGCGCAAAAACACGAAAGTCACGCTTCCAAGTTGAATCCACCGAAGGCACCAAATGAAATTTCTTTTTCAAGAAAGTGACACCAACATTCACCAACCGTTTGTGCTCCATTAACTTGAACCCGACAACATCCAACAAGAACGGGTAGTAATTGACCAAGGAATCTAAGTCCTTGAGCAAATGCAAGTCGTGAAGGTGCGGAATCCCTTTCCCTAAGTGTGCAATAGCCAAGGCACGATCCAAACCAACCAGCATATCCTTTTTGAATAGCTTCCTCATGATTAACTTGGCCTCCCACTTTGATACTTTGACATCCAGAAGACTCGCCAAAACCCTTGAAGAGATATCTGAGTCGAGCCTGTAACCTTCGGTGTTCTCCATAAACTTTTTCCCTACAATGCAAGAGATGGCCGTGAGTATCAAGTAATTTGGATGCTTAATGAGGCATTGAAGGAAAATCGATGAAATCTTCCCTTCAAAGGCAATCTGCCTCTTAGAGCCCTTCAGAGCAACCAATGTCTCCATACCCCTCATTTCCAATTCTTTTCCAGTGACAAGCAAAATGAATCTACTCATTTTCCAACCACACATCGATGAAAGAAACCAGGATTGTGTAAAAATAAAAGAAGCTATCTACGTACAAAACTAGCATGTCCTTCCCACACGCATATCGTCCTTTGAGACCCACACAATCTATGAATGCCGACAAATAATCATGGCAAAGACGAGTTCTAGGACCTTCCTTCGGGCCACTAACAATACTAAAAAGATTGATATGTTTTAAATTTGCCACCACACATGTGAAAATAAAGATGTTAATCGGTAAGAAAAAATCCTGCATAGAGTTCCCAATTCCCGATGACCTGGCCACCTCACCCATTGGGGGTGAGGTCACACCCACCCATCCACCCACAAAAGTTTAAAATATATTTAATATATATATATATTTAAAAGTTTAAAATATATTTTTAGAAAAAATTAAAAATATATTTAAAAGATTAAATTTTTTTTTTTAAAAAATTAAAATAATAAGGTGGCCCACTAAATGTGAGCGCTCCCCCTTAAAAGGAGGAGTGCATCACCATAAAGTGAGTACACCCTTATAAAAGGCCATCGAAAAATTTAAAATAATAAAATTTTGATATTAGAATATTTAGATGCTAAACATTTAAATATTAGAATATTCAAAATTATTAAAAATAATTAAAGATAATAAAATTTTGATATAGAATATTAGAAATTATTAAAATAATTAAAGAAATTTAAAATAATAAAATTTTGATATTAGAATATTTAGATGCTAAACATTTAAATATTAGAATATTTAAAATTATTAAAAATAATTAAAGAATTTTTTTATTTTTGCAACACGTCATAAATGAAATTTTTATGATTTTTTTTTTTTAAATGTTTTCTATATTTTTTTCTTAAAAAATAAAAGTTTTTTTTTTTAAATATAAAAATTTCTATAATAGAACTTAAGAATATAAATCTAGAATACAAAAAGAATATTTTATATTTAGAAAGATGAATGTGATAGAATAGGATATGTAGAGTTAAATTAACCATCATGAGTTAATTTATAAGATTTTAGAAAGTTATATTTTATAAAATAAATAATTTTATTTTTATTTTGGATGATGTCACCGTACAGGTTGATGTCATGTTTTAGTTGATTTTTGATAACTTAAAAAGCTAATGGTGTCATCCTTAGGAGGCTCATTTTTTATGTAAATTTCTCCTAGTGCAGGTTTTCACGTGTTTCTATTTTACGACGCATACAACAAATTGTATAGTGCATTTGAATATTGTTACAATGCATTGACAGAACAACATAACACATTTGAATACTGTTATAGTGCATTGACGAAACAACATAGCGCATTCAAATACAATTATAGTGCATATGATAAATTTCTTAGTGCATTGGATTACTTTTTTAGTGCATAGATTAGTTATTTTAGCGCATTCAAGTTTTAGTGCATATGATTAACAGTTTAGCACATTTGACTGGTTTTACAAAAAAATCCAAAATTTGATACTGATCTCCATTTTATGTGTTGCAGGTTCAACTTACACTTGTCAAAGATAGATTTTTTGGAAACATTTACGCCTGTCAAAGAACAAAATTTATCAAATTACTAATGGTTTTTGCAAGGTTTTGAATTTAATTGCTTTCTTTTATTTAAGCTAGGCATCTAGCTTAAGTAAAAGGATAATTGAACCCCGTATTTTTTCTGTTTGAAGTGATAGGCCTATGCTCTCCCCTTCATTGGGTTATTAGAATGCTAGAATCACTTTTCATGCTTTATTAAATCCTTTAGAAGGCCTACCATAGTGTGAAAAAGTACTCACCCTACGAGAAAGACTTAAGTGGGAACAACCAAAGCCAGGTTTTCCAACCCACTATAATCAAAAGTGAATTTGGGTAAAGTCCACAATTCCACGAAACTGTGCAAGATAACCATCCCCAAAGCCTTTGTTCCAAAGGTTGGGAGGTCTCCTAAGGGATTTTATCTATTGTTGCTCTAAACGGAAACCCTTTTCTATGAACCTTAAGTTAGTATCCAACTATGTCAATTTCTAAACACTTTCTATACCATAGTGCAAGGGGAAGGAAGAATCTTCCCCCAAGACACTCACCATTTAACTATCAGAGACCCTGGCCAAAAGTGGAGGATTGAACTTTGGCTAACACTTAGGAAAGGAAAAAACAAGGGCGCCCTTTAGGAGGTGACACGGTTATGTGAGCTGACATAGTTCCAAGATGCGAGCTGTGGTATTTTAAGTGACCTACTTTACCTTAGAAAAGTTCTTGAACTATCTTTTTTGTGTTATACTAGTGGAAATTGAAAGAATCAAACCTGATTCTAGAATACACACTACATGTTTAATGCGTAGAATTGAAACAACTTTCTACAAACTTGTTGTCTGTGAAATTGTTTTTCAAAAGAATCATCCAATAAAATCAATCAAATTCCATAATTCAAAAGCAAATCAGGTACAAATAAAATTAATCAAAAGTTTACTACTTTAGAATAAAACAACCTCATTGATTAAAACTAAAATAAACAAAAAAAATTGTCAAAATACTTAAATGCTTCTAGAATAGTGCATTCACACACTGTTATAGTGCATTCAATCAATGTAACAACGCATAGACCTCTCATTTAGCACATAAGAGGAAATATTTAGAGCATAGGAGGAATAGTATAGTGCATCAAAGGAATAGTCCAGTGCATAGGAGTAACAGTCTAGCACATTCAATCAATTCTCTGGTGCATCTAGACAAAACAACACAACACATCCAACCTATTTTATAGCACATCAACATAGAATTTTAGCGCATATGTAGAAAGTTTAAGCACATGATAGGACTATAATAGTGCATCCAAAAAACCAAAATCCAAAGAGTTGTTTTCATTGTCTGTCAAACTTTTAACATCAAAATTTAGACTTTCATTAGAATAGAAACTTTCCTAAATCAAAATAGACTCTTAAACATGCATAAACTAGACTTTATAATTGAAATTGTTCAAATCAAACTAAGATCTACCATCCAGAAGTGTCTAAATCAAACATACTTGATTAAAAGCTAAGTTTCATTATCAAGATCAGTCATCCTACATCAAGAAACGAAACTATATAATCAAACTTATCAACCTAGTCTAATTAATAGAATCTATCATTCTATTTGACTTAAGTTAATATCCTTGACACTATACCACACTAAGATCAAAGTTTATTGAAAACAATACTGTTCGTATGTCCATTTTAACAAGGTCACGAAGACTAAAATTCCAAGAAAAGGAAGGAGAAATTTGAAATGCCATGGATGAACGTGAGGAAAATTTATTTAGTAGACTCAATCGAACTGATAAAGATGAAATAACTAAAGAGGATATGCAAAATATGCAACAAGACCCCAAGTTTCATAAATTTATGGAGAGAATTTTGGAAAGAGATGAGGAAAAGTATCTTCTCATGTTGGTTGACCTAGGTGTGAAAGTTCCAAAGGACTTTGATGTTAATAGAATGAAGGAAGCATCCACACGTGTTGAAATTGAAACACAAAATACACCACAAAATATTAATGAAGTGGGTACAATGAGACATCAAATACAAACTTTACAACATCAATTTCAAGATATGCAAACTAGAACTACTAAGAGATACTTGTTGTAGGATATTTTTCCATATCCTTTTTCCCAGAATGTGAACATGATTCCATTTCCAAAACACTATGAATTCCCCAAGTACGATAAATATAATGGAAAATCAGATCCTCTTGGTCATGTAAGGGAATTCTGATCTATGAGCCTAGAGTTTTCTCATGAAGAGACATACTTGATGAGGATATTTCCAAGAAGCTTAGGTGGACAATGCATGGAGTGGTTTTCTAAATTAACTCCACCAATTAGATCTTTTGAAGATCTAGTCAACAATTTTATAACTCAATACTCATATAACATCCAACATGCAATCAGAATGAAGGATCTTTGCAATACCAAACAAAAGAAAGGTGAAACATTTATCTAATTTTTGGAAAGATGGAGAAGGTTGTTTGCAAGATATTCACGTTCTATATTTGAACAAGAAAAGATGGAACTTTTCATTGGCAATCTAAACAATGACATTAGTTATAGGCTTGAACTACAATGTCCACCTAAATTTGAGAAAATGATCGAAAATGGTCTCAAGATAGAAGAAGCTTTGGTCAAGAGAGGAGTCCTAAAAACATACAATCAAGGATCAAAGAATGCCAATTCCTCTAATCATAACAACAATGATAAACCAAAGTTTTGGCAAAAGTATAGAAATGTTGGAAACAATGATGTTATGGTTGCAACGCAAAACACGAAACCAATATTCAATTTAACAGTGGCTACTACTAAGACAAGTCAAAGAAACAATCAAAGCAGCAATCCAAATGCAAATCAAAACATCAATTCAAACAATGCTAGGACTAAATCATCACTATTCCAAAAGCCATCAAATCAGAGGAAATTCATGCCATTGGGGCAATCATTAGAATCAGCATTAAAGGAGAATACTGAAGCCAAACTTATCACAGTACAAGAACCACGAAATTGGGATCTACAAGTTAAACCATTTTGGTGGAACAATTCCCACTACTATGACTATCATCAAAAAAAGGATCATATGACAAAGGATTGTTGGCAATTGAAACATGCAATACAAGATCTAATTGATAACAAGAAAATACTCATAGAGGGACCACAAACAAACAATGATCATGGAGCTTTCAAGAACCCTCTACCAAATTATGAAAAAGGAGAATCATCTTCCACAAATGGTAAGGGAAAAAATGTAGACTATGTTTACGATACCACAATTATCCATATTTTTGTGGTTGAAGATAAAGCTAATAAAACTCAAATCAATGATGAAAATGATCGTGTTGCTGCTGAAAATCAAACAAATGATCTTGTTGCTGCTGAAAATAAAATGTTTACAACTAATTATTAAACTCAAAATGTTGAAATAAATCATAATCATGACATCATTACAGTTGGTCATCAAACTAAAAACATTACTACATCTAAAAATCAACTCTATTTCATTGACATCCATGAGGATTCAAATCAAATCACACCAGTAAATCTGATTTCAAATGCGGTTATAAATGAAAATCAGATTAAGGTTATCAAGATCCGAGAGAAACAAGAGTATCAACTATTCAATGTAACAACCAGGGGGCAAGCTAAAGTAATACTAAAAGGAGCTACATCAAACACACCCATTTCCCCATCAATCCAATACAATATTGTTGATCAATTGAAGAAGATACCAACACAAATATTCATCTTGGAACTCTTGAAAATATCACTTGTGCACAAGGAAATTCTAGAACAAGCTCTTATTCCCACAACAGTACCCAATAACTTGGAAGTTGACCAATTCCAAGTCATGGTGGGACACTTAACCACACCACATTGCTTATCATTTTATGAGGAGGATGACTTATCACTCAACCATCCACATAATGTTTCCCTCCACATTGAGTTTCTCATTCACAAACACTGAGTCAAGTGTGTTCTTATAGATGGGGGAGCTGGTTTGAATATCTATAATTTGAAACTTGTTCATGCATTAGGGTATTCTTAAAATGCTATTGATCCTAAACAAAAAATTACAATAAAAGCATATGATGATGAAGAGAGATCCTCCAAAGGATTGATCGTATTACCTATCCAAGTGGGACCAATTGTGAGGGATATAGTTTTTCAAGTATTGGACAAAGAGTTGAGTTATTACAAATTTTTGGGGCATCCATGGATTCATGACATGAAAGTGATGCCTTCAACCTATCACCAATGCTTGAATTTTTTAGTCAATGGAAAGGAAATCACCATCCCTGTTGATTCAAACAATCCCCAACAATGTAACATGCTTAAGGTAGTTCAAGACACTTTTGTATCTCACAACAGGAAGCTAATATTCTAGCTCCATCAAACAATGAAAAGCAGTTGAATGTTCTATCAAAATGGGTTGAGAAGAAGGACCAATCAAAGGATAAAGGTATTGTTGATTCTACACCATCAAACAAGGGAAGTCAACTAAATGATCTATCAAAACAATTTGAGAAGAATGTTTAATTAACAAACAAGAGTATGGGAGAGTATTTCATTCAACAATAATTGAACCTTTCACAATTGTTACCTTCTCCAAGGACTTATGGGAAACCATTAGTATCAACACTACAATCATCACAATCCACCACACTTTTTGAGGGTACATTTATAAGAGCAGGAACTTTAGAGAATGAATCTGAAGATAAGGTTGTTCTAAATTGGCTCTACAAGGATGGGGAAGCATCTACATCGACAACCCCTGGCATTCAGATGGATCAATATGTAAAAGGAAAGAAAATTCTAGAGAAAATGGGGTATGAAGGGCAAGGTCCCATAGGTAAAAGGAAAGAAGGAATCATAGAACCAATCCAACCTCTCACACCAACTCCAAATGACAAAACAGGGTTAGGGTGTAAAGTACAGACAAAAGAAGAAGCAAATTAGAGGGTTGTGGAGTGGGTCTTACAAATAATAGATAGTAATGATTGTTAAATAGACTCTAATGAGTATGAGTGGGATTCATTGTCTGAGGAATCATGCCATTATAAATAGATTGATGTAATACAAAGGTATACTCCAATGTGTGAGGATGGAAAAAGCTCAGGGACTAGACCTCTTATGTTTGGATCACATAACATCGATGACTCAAGTGAGGATGGACAGACTTCAAGAAAACTAGATGACCTGGAAGGAAGTAATATCATAGACCTCAACCTCGCTATCAAACAATACAACCATATTGTTATCCAAACTCTCACCACTGGTGACCTCAACCAAACCGAGGATTCTCTACCTTTACTACATCTTGAGCTTATTGATTAGGACCAAAATGAGCCTTCTACTGTTCCTATCTTTGTGAATGACAATGCCATCATTAACTATCATTTCACCAATAATCCTGACACAATTTATAATCATAAATCTCATGACGACACTTCACATTAGGAGGGTGTCAAATCTCCCAACTGCAAAATAAAAAAAAAAAATGGATTTAATGGTGAAAACAATTCAATGGAAGTGTTAGATATTGAAAAAGTAAAAATAAAGAGTGCATTTGATGGTGAAAACCTCGTCGTGGCATCAAAGAATGGGAGATTTGAAACTCTTCTAGAACATTACCATGATATATCATTAGTGTTGGTGGAACCTACACAATCAATCAATATTGGCACAGTGGAAAAAGCAAAGAATCTACACTTGGCAACATCTATGACTAGATATAGGAAAAGCTTGAATTCATCAAGTTCTTCAAAAAATGATAGATCAAATTTTCTTGGTCTTATTTTGATATGCTAGGCTTAGACTCAGATCTTTTGTTGCATCATCTATCTTTACCAGCTGGAATAAAACTTGTCAAGAAAAATGCACCCACATATCACATTGTTGGTAAAAGCAAAGCTCAAGAAATTGTTAGAAGTAGGATTTATTAGGCCTATTGATAATGTTGAGTGTATCTCTAATATTGTATCTATATCAAAGCCAAATAACAGTATCAAGATATTCACTGACTTCATGGATCTAAAAAAGGCATGTCCAAAAAATGATTTTCCATTGCCTAACATCGACATAAATGTAGACCTGATAGTTGGGCATGCCATGCTATCATTAATGGATTGTTTTTTAGGGTATAATCAAATCAAGATAGCACCAAAGGATCAGGAGAAGACAACATTCACATGTCCATGGGGAATGTTTTGCTAGAATGTCATGCCTTTCAGCTTGAAAAATTTAGGGGCTACATATTAGAGAGCAATGACCACCATCTTTCACGACAAGATGCATACTTTTATGGAGGACTATGTGGATGATCTATTGAAAAAATGATATACTACAGAAGGGCATCTTGAGATCCTAGACAAAATCTTTACTTGTCTAGAAAAATTCAATGTCAAATTAAAGCCTAAGAAATGTGTGTTTGGTGTCACATCAGCTAAGCTTCTAGGCTACATAGTTTCAGAGAAAGGTATTGAAGTAGATCCTGCCAAGGTCAAGGCCATCATGGAGATGCCACCACCAAGGAATATCATTCAACTATGTTCTTTATAGGGAAGGATACAATCAATCGGAAGGTTCATTTCTCAATTAGCTGACAAGTGTCATCCGTTCAATCATCTACTACATAAAAATGTCTCTTTCAAATGGGATGAACAATGTGAAGCTAATTTCAATTAGCTAAAGCAATATATGATGTCCCCACCAATTTCAGTACCACCGATAGAAGGAGAGCCCTTATTACTTTATGTTGCAACAACTAAAATTTCTTTGGGTGCTCTATTGGCATAGGAGGATTCTGAAGGAAAACATTGGGCAATATACTATATCAACAAAACTTTAAATGGGTATGAGATCAATTACTCCTTCATCGATAAAGCATGCTTAGCAATAGTCTTTGCTACTAAAAATTTGTGCCACTACATGTTGACTCACACTATTAAATTAATAGAAAAAATTGATCCACTAAAGTACTTGCTGAGCAAAGCTACTTTAACAAGGAGATTGGCCAAGTGGGTAATGTTCTTGAGTGAATTTGATATATAGTATGTAGATCAAAGAGTTATTAAAGTTCAAGTGATTGTTGATCAATTAAAAGAAGCTCCACTACTAGACAATCATCTGATGCACATGGAGTTTCTTGATACAAATATTCTTGCTATAACACCTCAACAATGGATGTTGTACTTTGATGGGTCATACACACAACACGGGGCATGGGCTACAATCCTATTCATAACACCTCAAGGGCATAAAATTCCAAAATAATATAGATTCATGTTTCTCTGCACGAATAATGTAGTTGAATATGGAGCATTAATCATTGTCATTGAGGTTGTAGTTGAGTGGAAGATAACAGAGTTGCAGGTCTATGAAGACTCACAACTATTTATAAATCAATTCAATGATGATTATCAGACAAAGGATGATAAGTTGTTTCCTTACAAACTAATGGTTGACAATTTCAAGAAGTATTTTGTTGAAACCAGATTTGGATAGATACAAAGAGTAAATAAAAAAGTTGCTAATGCTATGGCCACAATTGCATCTCTTTTGTAGATACCAGAAAAGAGAAGATGTTATGAGTTTATGGTAGAACAAGTATCCAATCTTTCTTATGATGATCTTGAATCCCAAACCATATGCCATATCATTGACCCTGAAACCTCCATCTATGGGAAGATCTATGTTTACCTAAAAGATAATACCCTTCCTCCTAGTCTTTCCCGCAATCAGAAATGAAACTTTATACACCAAGCCGCACACCATATCTTAATTGTTGGCATAATTTACCATCGAGGTCTTGATTGAACTCTCTTATGGTGTTTAGAATGAGATGAATCTAACACAGTCTTACATGAGGTTCATAAAGGTATTTGTGGAACTCACTCAAGTAGTTTAACTCTCGTCAAGAAAATCCTCTGTTTGGCATATTACTGGCCAACTATGGAGGAGTCCTTTCAGTATGTAAAGAAATGCTAGAAATTTCATATCCATGGGAACCTGATACACGCACTAGCACAATAGTTACAAAACTTTGCATCAACATGGCCTTTTTGTTAGTGGGGGTTGGATCTGGTAGGTAAAATTCACCCATCTTCATCCAACGGACGCAAGTTTTTCATTATAGCCACATAGTAATTTATGAAGTGGATTGAAGTTGTGCCTCTAACAACTATCACAGGAAAAAAAACTCATCCTTTATCTTAAATTACCTTATTTGTCAGTATGGCATTCCTCAGTCCATTATCACTAATAGTGGTAGACAATTTAAAAAGTAAGATGTTCAAGAACTGTGTGAGATGTTCCATAGCTAGCATCATTTCTCAACACTATACTATCCATAGAGAAATGGCCAGGCAAAGGGTTCCAACAAAAATATATTCAAAATATTAAAGAAAACGATCAATGATGGTGGCTATGATTGGCACATTCAACTAAATCTTGCTCTATGGGCATACCAAACTAACATCAGAACACCTACAAGATCTACACCATAATCTTTGGCATATGGATCAAAGGCTATTCTACATACTGAGGTTGAGATACCATCACTTTGTGTCTCACTAAAGGGATTAAATTCAGATGAGGACTATTGAGTGTCTAGACTTCAGGAGATAGAACTGTTAAATGAGTGTCATCAACAAGCTGTGGATCACCTAAAAGTGTATCAACAAAGGATTTCAAGAAGCTACAATCATAGGTTAAAACCAAGGGTATTCCAAGTTGGTGACTTGGTATTAAAGGAAAACCCTTGCAATCAGCAGGATCGAGAGAAGGGGAAATTTCAACCCAACTAGTTAGGTCCTTTCATCATCATATCAATCTATGGATCAAGAGCTTATCAATTGTCTACACTTGAAGGGAATTTTCTGGATGAACCTATCAACAATGTCCATCTTAAGAAATTCTATACTTGAGTCACCAAGTGCATGGGAAAAGTCTTGAAAAATACATAAAAATCAAAAAGTCTTGAAAAATGGTCACCTTGATGAAAACCTGGTAAACAGACGTCTTGGTGACAACAAAAAAAACTAAAAAAATAAAAAAATAAACCAAAAAAACAAAAAATAAAAAAAAAGTCAAAAATAAAAAAGTTAAAAACAAAAAAATCATAAAATCTAAAAAAGTGCAATAAAAACTCGTGAAAACCTAGCAACAGGCATTACATGTGATTAGACTAGGTGTTCCATCTATTTGGGCACATCTTGGCTATTCACTTACACCATCATTCTGCTTATCATTGGGAACCTCATATACATATCATGGCAATGCAGTCATGTCTCACCCTAGCTTGGGGGAAAAATCTTGACTTCACTGGGGGCAATAAACTTTGGGCTTAAACAAATGGACAAATAGCAGTTTGACAGCGTATCATAACACAATGACCATAGGGAAATCAACATTGAATAGTCAATCATCAATAAATGGAGAATCAAAACATCCAAATCAAATGGCTAAAATCAATCAATCAATCAAATCAAATCTAAATGGATGGTATTCTTTTGAATCATGATTTTATCGCTTTAGCTTGAATGTTCAAATGTTGTACTTTTGATTTTTGTTATCATATCTTTGGAGAAACTTAATGATGTATTCAACTAGAGAAGCAAGGAAGGAGTATGATTTTTCTTTGTCTATTGTCTGTGAATTAATCATTATTATTGTGTGAATTGTTGTGGGATGTGTTCTACCAAGTATCACTTATGACATTTCAGATTCACATAGGAAAGTGATTTATTCTTGTCTGTTTACACAAGAAATGCTCAGCTCATCTTGGTTTAATTATACCTAGATTCTTGTGTTAGCTTGCAATATCAAAAATCATGAAAAAATTACTCAATTCATCATGGTCTAACTCATACCATTGGTGCTTGTACTCACTTTCAACATTTTAAAGGCTTAATGATGATAAAAATCATGCTAAATGGATTGTTTAAGGTCACAACTTTTGCATATATAGATTTTCATGGTTAAATTAGATTGCATTCATATTAGATTTGCATCTACAGAGTAAAATGTTTCAAGGATGGAAAATATTTCAAGAAACAATGTTATCTCTATCATTTAACAAACTGGGTATACTTGACATTAACAAAAATATCATCATTCTCATGAAGTTGCATATTCATTTGCATAACACATATCTTTTTGCATTATCATATATTTTCATCATCCATACATTTGATCATATTTACATTAGCATATCATTCATTTATTTATGCATCACATCATATTTTTTCATTAGAAAATATAAAAAATAAATCATCATATTGCTGCATAATCACTATCATTTTCATATCATACATGCATTAGATCATACATATTTGAATTGGAAAATAACAAAATGAAATATGTATATCATCTCATTTGCATCATCATTTCACATATCATATAAAAAGAAATTGCATTTACATATCATTTGCATCATCATGAAACCCATCATTCATTTCATATCATCATCCATGTATCATCTCATAGCATAATCGTATCCATGTCATTCATAATTCATATAGAATTGTAATCTACACATTACTATGTTATCATTGCATTTGTATATATCCATCTCATATCATATATACATTATCCATAACATCAAGTCACCATTGCATCCATTTATCATAAAAACATCAGTGCATAATCATCACATCATCATATCAACATCACATAGTAGATAGAATAGAAATCAAATGCATATATCATAGGTATCCATCATGAAATCATATAAAAACCATATAGATCAATAATCCGTTGCATATCATATAATGCTCAAAAAATCATAATGTCAAGTATACAAAGATGTTTGAATAAATATCAAGAGATATAATATCCAACTAGAAGTGAGTCAAAATTAGAGTATGCATCAAAAATCTCAAAATATATCAATGATCATCATATAGAATCAAGTCCTACTGGCTCTAGATGGTGTCAGCCTTGTCGGCCCTATACCAACTCTTGATGGTCCTACACCTTGATCTCTACATCGTGGAGGTTGTGTCACTCCTCTGCTAGTAGTCCTGGTGTGGGTGTGACTACTAGACTGTGCATAAATCTCTCGATGCTCTTGTGGAACAACCTCATGATACTTTAGCTGATACCACTCCACCTCATGGGTGGAGCATCATACCTCTCTTAACTACTCTATTGTCAAGGTACCCTCAGCAGCTCTTTTTAATCTCTCGACAATGCCCTATGCATGATCAACTCATAATCTAAGGTTGTCCCTCTTTTCCATGAGTGTGGCAATCTGTGCCTACATTTGTGCCTGGTCCTACGCTTGAGCCTATACCTGTGCTAAATATGCCCCTGTTTCTAGGCTAGCAAACCTTGCACCTATGCAAGCTGACCCTACAATGTTTGTACCTCCACCTATATTGATGCATTAGGTTGCATCTACTGTTGTGAGGGCACCTAAATATTACACACTCTTGTGTCGCAACTACCAGTGATTTCCTCTTTCAAGGCACTTAGAGGTCCAATATGAGATGTCAACCTCCACCACCACTACCACCCTCATCTACTTGGCCACCCCCATATCCACAATCTTCGTCACTCTCATCATCATCATCCTCACTACTCTCTACCTCCATCACCGCCTCCACCTCTACCTCTACCTCTACCTCCTACCTCTATCTTTGTCTGTGGCTGTGTACTATTTCCCTCTCATCCTCATCTGTTATTGGTACTGCCTCAAAAGGGCTAGAGATCCACAATAATGGATGAAGGAATAGGTACTGCACATACTCCTCTAAAATTGGAGCCTCAATGACCCTTGGATGATACTCCCAAATAATCAGCTAGAGTCCCATGTACTCCTCAACTACAAAACCATATGAAAGGGTGGGCCCCCACTCATGTACATCCATCTGTCATCAAGCATAATGAACGACACCCTGTGGCATGTCCTCTACTCGGTTGTATTGTCTCATCACCCTCTATAGAATAAATCTCTCAATGAAAAATTAGGTCCTCCTGATCAGGTACATAGACTAGCACAAATACGACATCTCTATATCATCCTCTGGCCATTGCTTGCACTCACAATAGGGTTTCCATACAACTACCTCTAGATCATTGAGAATAGATCACCAATAATCTAGTTTTCCCAGTCTATGTTGGAAAACTATACTAGTGTAACCATGCACATACGGCCTCCTAGGTGGTCGTTGTCCATTTGTCTCAGGATGCATGATGGCAATATGCTCCTATTGATGGGTGTTTTGTACACTTTCTCAACACAGGCGATGCATAGGTGCATCACCTCTCTTGAAAGGAAACTTCCAACAGGCAAGTGGTTGAAAATTTCTACAAGGTCTCTCGGGTGTTAGGTCATGACTTGCATGGAATTCCTCAGTTGATATTTGATTTGATTTTGCTGGTAATCATGGGGCAGACTTACATAGCTAGATGCAGAATGGATCTTAAATTTTGAAGTTTCTAAAGTGGGAGTTACGATGCCATTTGTTGTAGGTTCAAACAGCAATCTGAAACTTCAATGTTTTCTTTAAGTTTGAATTTACAATGTGCAATGAACCTTACCACGAACTATTTCTTAAAGAAAAAGGAAAAAGAGCAAGGAAGAGAGAAGGTTCCTGGATCTGCAACTAACTATGAACAATGATCATGGAGGTTTTGCTATGGACAACTCCCTTCAAATAGAATTCCACTTAACCAAGAAATCTATAGTATCGTGAAATTTATGCTATCTTCAAAGGTCTGCAGATATTTTACCATTCATCCTCCATTTACATGCATGAATAAATTTAAATATTTAAAGATCAGCTTAAAATTTCAGCCCAAGCTAACTTTGCAAGGCCATTTACCACCAGCAAATAGCAAAAAGTATGTGCTGGAAGGCATCAACATAACAGAAATTTCTACAATCATAGAACAACATGACTAAATTCTATCTAAGCACTTTAAATCTAACTTAAAACAACTACGTAAGTCTAAAAAAAGCATTTAACAATGGATATTGAACCATGAAACATGTGGAGGAATCAGAAAATACACCAAGTTAATATATTTTCATTATAAATTTCAGCAGCATGTCTTTACAACAACTCAACTCCCTTTGGAAATGAGAGGAGACCCCCTATTTATAGTGTTCATAAAGCTAAATGAATGGCCAATATTGATTTTCATTGTGTGGCCAAGATTCACTACAAAATAGGGTTTCACCTACCCCCAAATATATTACAATTTTAAATTCCATTCTTGTCTTTTCCCTATTTTGTCCTCTAGTGACAACACTGTAGCATTTTGTATTTTTCTGACTGCTCTTTCTGTTGTAGCTATTCCTTCAGGTGATCTTCACTAATAATAGGGCTGCCCTCCTACTTCTTCAAAGCTGCATATTCCATGAATTTCAGAATCACCGGCTGGAGTTGGTACACTTTTATTATCTTGGACCACAGGATTTGATAGCTCCATTCTTTCTAGTTGTCCTGAAGCTTCTTCGAGTCTTCATCATACTTTGTGGCCTGATCCCAAAACTACTCCGACTGGGTGAAGGCATGGGTGGAAAAACTCATGAAATCCACAATTATTTCATTGGACATCCTGTCCTCCATCCTCTTCTGGAAATAAGGCTTTATTTTCTTTGGATCCATCTGCACTGCGAGCATGTCATATTATGTCATCAGCTTTAGATATCGAGCGCAATCCACCCTAATTTCCTTGACCCATTTGATGTCCGGATCCACTTTATCCACTATTTGTTCCAACCTTTCCCTTATGTTATCGAAATCCCACCTCCACACGTCCACAAGCCAGTGGTCATCTCTTTGAAATGCGAACTTCTTTTCCCATGTGGCCTTTAGTAACCGAAGGATGGCCTCAATCTTTAGATAGGTGGAATCATATGTTGTAGGGAAGTTAGTGCAGAGCTTCTTCGTGCCCTCCAAAGATTGTTGCAGATCCAAGAACTTGTCAGTTGTCCAAACAGCTCAGCCGATACCCATGTTCTTGATGTATAGGACTTGTCAGAACCAGCTCTCTGTAGTCTTTTCCAAGTTCTTTCTCTTCTCTAATTTTTCAATTTTTTCTTTGGAAAGCAATTGAGGTGGAGTCGTGGATGTGGTAGGCATATTATCCACTAAATACTATTGTTGGATGTAATCTATCAAGGTGGCCACCTGTGCTTTAAGTTCATCCTTCGAGACCTTGTCCTATCTTATCAAGTGCACCAATATAGCCACTGACTCTTCAAGATGTCCCACCTTCTACTCTCTGGTAGTAGTTCCCAAATTAATGGTGGAAACATTATAGCTTAAACCCCCAGGCCTACCACAGGTGTTGCTATCTATATCATTCCAGACCTAACAGCATCCATGTTACCTTGGATCTAATTTTGGGATTCTTCTCCTTCCTGGTTGATATTTTTGCTTGGGCTAGGATAGCCTCTACCCTCGCTCTTGGATCCTTAAGAGCGGGAGTCTTCTTCTCAAGTTGCCTCTCCAACCATTCGAGCATGGCAGATTTTCCTTTTGGTGGATCTTGATCACCTTCACCCTCCCTTGTTTGGACCTCCGTTTGTTCGCCTATGGTAGTCCTTCCTTTCATTTTGGTGTTGTCTCCCTCTTCTTTGTCAGAGTCCTAGATGAATGTGAGGCATTTGACAGGAGGCCTAGTAGTCAATCTCTCTCGGGGACTCCCCTCTGTCTCAATTTCCTTCTTTATTTCTCCAATCTGTTTGTCCTTGTGCATGTACACCTTGAGCTGGTCTCCCTCAATGTCTCCTTCCTTCCTAGGGAGCAACACAATCTCCAACTATTTTTCCCTTGCAAGGATTTCTATGTCTTTTGCTGTCCTGTCGCCCTCCTGCTCTTCTTTGGGAGGTGACCTTTCTATTTCTTCCTCATCGTGTCTCAGCTGCCTAGCCATTTCTTCTTCAAGATCATCATCAAAATTTTGTATGATGACTTTACCACCAGCATCCTCCTTATCTCCGCTCTCAGAGGAGCCCATTCTTTCCTCTTCATAGGCCACCCTGTCAATTTTTTGGTGTTCATACTCTATGTGTTCATGGTACTCATCGGCCTCCTCTTCAATTGCCTTTGAGGCTTCTTGCTCCCATCTCTCCCACTCCTCAAAAATTAACATTGTGGCCTCCATTGTTGGTGGTCTTGTGGGAGATTATGAGGGTGTGGCAGTGGCAAGGACCCATGCTAAGGTAGTCTAAATGGTGGGGTCCATGAATATTTGGGAGAGCTCAGAGGGGATATTTTGCATATGTCATGAGAAAGCATTTGGTAATGCCAGTGCGAACATTGGCACTGTCCCTGCTGCAAGTGGGAGGGATGTAGTAAGCGACATGGTGGTAGAGGAAGGTGGAGTAGTGGTGGTGGAGGAAGATTCAACCACTATTGTAGGCTTGGCCAGGGGAGAAGGTACGAGATGTACTAAGATATCCATCGCAGGAGGGGATGTGATTATTGCTTGGGAGGCAGATGCCAAGGTGGATAACAGGGGGAGTCGGAAGAAGTTTTGGCTGATCCGTTCTAGCCTCCTCACCTTCTTGAATTGCAGGTTGTTCTATAGCACTTCCTATTTTCTTGGGCCTCTTGGAAGGTGAGCCTCCTAAATCCTTTCTAGTGTACACTTTGGGATCTAGAGATTGCTCTGTTTTGGTCCCTTTCCTCTTTTTTGACCTGGTGAGTGGAGGAGATTTGGATGTCCCGCTTGTTGAAGTTGTGGTGGTGACATCTTCAGTGGTACTGGGATCACTCTTTATCCCTTCATACGTTAGGACCAATCCTTGTTGGTTTAGCTGGGCCACTTGTCTTTTAACCCATTCTTTATTCTGAGCCACAATGGGTTTCATTAGGATGTTGAGGTGATCGACCTCCTCTTCATCCCAATCAATTGTGAGCAGCAGTAAGTTGGAGACTGCATTATACTTGGGATCCATAACTGTGCTTTCATCTTCCTCAACTTGATTCGGTATAGGGAATAGTTGCACCCTTCTCATGAAGTATGTAGTCATCCTCATGTAGTGCCTAACATGCACTCTTTGTCACCCTAGCATTTTTCCCAACAATCTTCAATATGATGCAAGTGGGTGTACTCTAGTCCCAACGCTTTTCTCACATACCCATATGGGTCCACTCGTGGGTGAGTAGTGTGTAGTTAGAAGTGGTACTCTTCCAATTCCTTTTCTAAGTTCCCAGCACATTGGGAAGTTTGCAATCTATACATGCCCTGACCGAAGGTCAAGGGATAAGAGATCCCTGCTAAATGTTTGTTGTTGAGGATGGTGTGCACATGCTGCAACTTCCAGGAGAGTTCCAATAGTATAATCTGGTCATTGAGGTACCAGGGCAGCTTGTTTGGTCTTTCAGTCAAACCTTGGGTGTGAATGTAGGTGAATTTGGGAAATTGTAGGAACAAGAAAGTGTACTACTTTAGGAATGCCCACGCCCTGTGAGAGACCCTCCTCTCAAAATCCCCTCCTAGAAACCAGATAATGTGACCAATAAAGGCATCATTCACCCTACAATACTCCTTAAAGTTTTTGAATTGGAGCTGGGGATATCGGTCATAGGATTTCAGCTTTCAGCTCGGCTACTCTTCAAGCACCACAAATAGTCCGCTATACTGTCTTTGCTCCGCTAGTGAATAAACTAGATAAGAGGTCATGTAGAATTTGGAGCTCTTTTTCACATTCATAAACTGCTCATGGAAGCAGTTGCTAATGATGCCTCCCTAGTAGAATGAGGCTTTCATGGTGACATCCATCCATTCGTGATTCCCTCGGCTGACATGTCAGCAATAATATTCTCATCTCTTTCAACGATGGTCCTTGTCTCGGGTTGGTAGGCCTACCAACAGGCCATGACTAGTTTAGGGGAAATGAGAGATGGGGGGAAGCCTATATCTTTTGTGATTCCACTTTTCTTGATTAATTTGGCATTGTCAGACTTTGGGTGAATTCTGACCCTTCGTTTAAATTCATCAATATCAACATGGCTGATATTGGTGTCTGTGATTTCTTTCCAATCTATGACAATTTTCGAACATAGAGATTCACCCTGGAACTAGAACTTTATCTGATCTTTATCCTCCTTCTCACAAGGAGTCTTGCCTAATTTCTTTCCTTTGTCCCTTTCTGTAGTTGCCCCTGAGCATCTTGCACCCAATTCCATATATCTTGCAAGTATGGACATGGTAAGTACAATCATTTATAAAAGCATTAGTGTTTGTCAAAATCTCGTAGACTAAATCCAATTAACCATCATGTGGTTAATGAAGTTAAACCTTTTCCTTTTAGATGTTGTTAGTTACTTTTAAGGGATTTTGGATAATTCGAGCCCAAAGGGGCAAAATTCCCTGGCAAGAATGTTGTTTGAAAGGGAAAATAGGTTGAGGCGATCTGGGTGGTTTCTCCCGTATTCTCATTTTGATGGTTTGAAAGGCTCGTGTTGGAGAGGGCCAAATTTGAGCACATGGGTAGGCATTAGTTTTCAAATTTGAGGTCATTTAGGTTACTTTTGGGGCTCCTGGAGGTTCAGGCCTGAAAAGTTGTCAGGGGTTCTTTGTTTGAAATAGCCAACAAGAAATGGAGTTTTGGGGATGGAACTCTAGGGTTCGAGACCCAACTGGGCCAAGGATGGTTGATATTCAGTTTCTATTTTGAGGCACTTGGGCCTAAAGTGGCAGGAAGTTGTCATGTTTTCACTATTTAGAATCGCGAGCAACTGATAGAAGTCTGAAGGGAGCAGCCCAATGAACCAAACCCGACATCAAGCTTGGACATCAAATTCATTTTGTTAAGTTTTGTTTGGAAAACAGGAGGGTGGAGCCCGAAGGTCAGAAAGGTGGGCATGTTTTTCCCTTTTGAATCGGAAAAGGAGGGATTGAATCCTAGATGGTAGAGCCTGACGAGGGTATGGATGTCAAAGTTCACTATTGTTTGTTTCTCCCAACGAATGAGGGCCCAGGAGGTGCAAGGTCGCCGAAAAATTGTCGTTTGAAACAACAAAGTGGCAATGAAAGTCTGTGAATGGAAGTTTGTGGACCAGGCCCTGGCGAGATGACAAATCGATTCATTCGAGAGTTTAATTCCAGATGGTGAGAGACAAGGCAGGACCTGGAGCTTGGGAAGATGGGTTCATTCCGCCGTCTGGAAATGGTGGGAGCTTGATGAAGTTCCAGACATAGAAGTATGGGGGTTCGGGCCCGAAAGAGAGTGTGGTCTTTTGAAAAAGTTGTGTTTTCTAAGGTTTCACTAGCGACAAAAGGAATACCCAGGCTCGGGAGATGTAAAAACCCCTGGGCGACGAATGACCATGACAAGGTCGAGTTCTGGATCAAACAAAGAGGGCATTTACGAGGTTTTTTGAAAATTCCAAGATATGGGTTTTGTGCGTTTTATCATGTTTTAGCCAATTAAAGCATTTTTAACCCATATTCATCATTTTAGGTGTTAAAATTATAAAAAACCCCTCAGGAGAGCGAATGGAAAACCTACCTTGGGAGTCCGATGAGAGAAGACATGAAATCCACTAAGGGTGGCCTAATGATGATCTCGAGCATGAGGGTGGTGGGCAATAGGTGCATTGATCTCTTCTAGCAAGTACCTTGATCTCTTTTGGAAAACCTAACAAGTGAAAATGGTAGGTCGACCCCTTTATTTATACCCTCAATAGAAATTAATGTGCTCATTTAATGCAGGTATAGCCAATAGGTTGGTCAATGGATTTAAATTCTCAAATGGCAGCGGGAGGTCTAGGGTCTGGGGACTGGAAAGATGCGAGGCGGCGACTGCTTTAAAATTATGTTCAAAAACCACTAGCAGAAAAGGGGAACTCGAGGCCCGGATGGCAGGGAGCCAGTATTAGTTCGTCGTTTCAAAAAAAAATCATCATGAAGTTCCTGACATAGAAGTCCGGAGGGTCGTATCTGGCAGGAGTAAAGGTAGTCTAAATTTTGTGTAAGTTAAACTAGTGAAAAAGAAGAACTCGGGCTTCAGAGTCCAGGAAGGTAGGAGCCTTTCGCCATTGAGAACGGTGAACACAAGGAGGAAACCTAGCCAAGGAAACTCGGCAGGGCAGACCCAACCGGCCCTAAGGCCGATAGCAGGAGCAAACTACTAAGGAGACTTCGCAAGGCACTAGGACTTAGCCAAATTGGACGGGATGAAACATGGTCAGCTAAAGATGATACTTTGGAGGTGTGTTGACTACTTAGGACACTGAAAATGGGGGCACACAAAATGAGATGGCGACAAAATGACCCGACAAGGCAAAAGAAAAGAGGGTCCCCATTCTGAACGGGGTGTGTGTGTTAAGGGCACAATAGCTCCCATTCCCATATCTGAAGCAAGGTGAATCCAGCTGACAAATGGCATCCTCTAAGGTACACCACCTGATGTAAATCATGGTATAAAATGGCTAACATGCACATACCCCAAGCATATTTCGTACCCTGCATCAAGATGCGACCCCAACTGACTGACAGTCCCTTTGACCTATGGTCAGGACATAGGAAACCACCAATGAATCCAGTAAGCACCAATGGCAATGTGGCATATGCAACAACCATCTCTCTCCAAGGAATCTCATAACTACAGATCCTATCATCCTGGAATACTCTCCTCAGCGCATCTATCCCACCCTGCTCTGTCGCATCATATAAAACAAGCTCTCCTATGATAGGTATCCTCAAAATGCACCACACATCCTCCAGAGTCACTGTCATCTCACTGGTAGGTAGGTGGAAGGTGTTATGATAGCTATGCCACCTCTCTACTAGTGTTGTCAAAAGACCCCTGTTGATCCTAATCTAGGGCATATTGAGAAGGGAAGCCAAACCACATTGTGCAATCACAGTTGTCTCAGGCCATACTAGCTGGGGTATGAAATCAAATATGTTCAGAAAGTGCTCACAAATCTACAGATTCATAAAATGCTCCTATCATCACAAACCAAATGCAAATCAATCATCTTGTCAATCATTTGAAATCAATCAGACTATCAACCTAATCAGCTCTGGTGAGACTTTGATCAATTCCTGTGAGCATCAATCTATCATTCAACCTCACCTATCATGAGGTTTATCAATCATTTTACTATTGAACCTCGCCTATCATGAGGTCAATTTATCAATCAAAATATAATTAATTCTTGCCTATCATGAGGTTAATTATCATCAATCACTCATCAAACATTGCCTATCATGAGGTTAACCATCATCTAATCTATTAGAATCATCAATTGAAATCAAATCACAGGCTGATGTGATTGGAAATTATCAAAATCAAGGAGTTTGTTAACAATTTCATCTTCTTGACTTGGATGCACTAAAATATTCTTTCAATGCGCTAAAAATTTCAATGTACTATTTAAATTCATCAATGCACCAAAATAGATTATCATTGTGCTAAATCAACCAATGTGCCATTTCAAGGTGTCAATGCGCTATTACAGGTGACCGATGCACTATAACATCCAATGTGCCATTTTAGTTATTCAATGCGCTAATCTAGGAGTTCTATGCACTAATTCAGTCAATGCACTAAAACCCTATGTGTATGTGCTACTTCATCTATCCTATGCATTTTTTTAGCCTATGCGCTATAATCCTATTTCTATGTGCTAAAAGGTTTAACCTATGCACTACTACTATGTATGCGCTAAAATAGAAGATGAATGCGGTACATCGGGCTATCAAAGTGCTATAAAATTCAAAAACCAATTTAAAATGTGAAAAATGGAGGGAAAATGATATGCACAAATCATGAGGAGGTTTTCAGGGTACATACTAGAGGTCTATATGCTGTCAGACAGCTATGTCATCACACGCACTCGAATCGATGAGTGTGGTAGCGAATCACCATCTTGATCCAAATTGCTAATTTGCTCTCACTATCAATCTTCAAACTTGCAAATGCACAAATGAGTTTTCAAAATCAACTTTTTAACCTTTTATATGTTAATTAAGTGGAATTTTATGGGATTTATTTATTTTATTTTTCAAAGGGTTTTAATTCATTATTTCATCATAGGGGCATTCAAAACATTATCTATCAGTAAATAAATCGCTTCATCATCAAAACATCATTGAACTATCAAAAAATCATAAAAATTCAAAAAAAATCCAAAAATCCAAAAAATCATTGATTTATCTCCCGAGGGGGCATATATTTGTTATCACTTGGAAATCACTGTCTAGGGCATATTGGAAAAAAAATTATCACTACTAGCAGCAAAATTATTCTTTGAACCAATGTGTAAACACATCACTTCAAAGATGGGAAAAATGTATACACCTAAAAATGGTTTGGATAAATATAATTAATTAAATACATTTATTTGATTAATTAACCTTTATTTCATCTACTATTAAATAAATAGAAATATGTATTTATATAGTTCATTATTCTAATTCTTCTATTTTTATCACATTCTTCTAATTATTCCTTCATCTTAATTAAATAAATAACTTCAATAGTTTGTTTTATTTAATTATCTATTTATTTCCTCTTAATTAAATAAACTAAATCACATAGTTTTATTTATTTATGATTTTCCCCTTTATTAAATAAACAATTTCACCTTGTTGATTTATTTAATAATATGATTCCTCCAAATTGAATAGTTCCAACTTTTTCCAAAATTGAATAATTCAATTGAGCACATGTCTACAACTTATTCTCAACCAAAAATTGAAACTTTCAATTTAATTTAATTGTGCTTTATCCTTTCAAACCAATTTTGGAACTTTCTTGAGAGACTTGGCTCTCTTCTTCCTTCTTTTCTTCCTAGTCTTTTGGAAGAATTCTTTATCCTCTCCATAATCTTCTCCAACTTCTTCAATCTTCTATTGTCGATTTATCCAAATTGAATCTCAAACATTTCTTGCTTCCACATCACAATTTCCTTTTTGAAATCTATATAAACAACCTCTTGCTACAAGAAAACGATCCCACTTTTATGCAAGCTTACTCTACAGAAATTAGCACTCAAGCATTTGAGCAATTAAGTAATTTAGAATCATTTTAATCATTTTAACTTAGCAATCATGTCTTTCATATCATTTCATTTAGCTTTCATTATCAGTAATCAATATCATAGCTTTCACATCATATAGCTTTCATATCATAGCTTTCATTTCACATATTAAATCATTGCATTATAGTTTATCATATAGATTATATTCTCATTCACAAGGTTGTCACCTTGATAGTCACAGTGCACAAAATATGAGAGCCACTTTGATCTATCAAATCCTTGGAGTTAGAGAGCGATGTAATGAATTTAGAGATTATATTATGTTTTCAATTAGATTGATTTTCATTTGAATTATCTACTAATGTTGCATTAAGTGTTGTTGTTGATTTACTCTTATATACTTATTACACACTTACAAAAAATATTATAGCATCATCATAGCTTCTCAAACATCATCATTCATCAACGAAAACACAAAAAAAATCCTGTTGACAACAATGACAACACCAACTACTCATACTTGCAACAATTTCCCCATTTTTTATTGATGGAAACACATGATATGAAAAACCATCAACAATAAAAATAATAGCTTTGATCACCAATACAATGTGCCATATCAATTCTTTCTTTTTAATCATACTCTCCTTGTTCACTTTAATCTCTCTCCCCCTTTAACAACTGAACATTTTTTACATTACTTTTCTCCCCCCTTTGACATCAATGGCAAAGGACAACACATTTGCATATTTTTCCCCCTTTAATATTAAAAATGCAAACTTTTTTCATTACTATTATCCATACTCCCCCTTAGGAGCACACACCAAACTTACGAACCAGCAACCATTGCACATACCCTTTGAAATAGCTAATAAAGGACAACACCAACCTGTTGTTGGGAAAATGTGTCTCAACCTTGCAATTACATAAGATATGTTGATACATAAGGTACTATTCATCCGACAAGAATAGGGGGGTTGTTGGGGGTCTCCATCCATAAGGGGTCCAAAGGGATCATCCCCTTGAATGGGGTTTAGGGGTAACACGCCTTGGTAGAGCTTGGGGGTAGCATCCCTGAAAGGAAAATTTTATTTATATTTTATTATTATAAATATGGATCATTCATCATTAGGTCTTAGATCTAATGATCGATATTTTATTAGCTTCACTTTTCCTAGAAGGAAACCCTATTCTATGATGGCATTATATTATGGTTGTGTATTGTGATGTATTCTAAGAGTTTGATAGCAGTTGTGTTGCCTTTGGTTCTCTAGATGGTGATACTCCTATGAGAAGCTTGTTATACAAGTATATTATAATCTTTGTGATTTTTGAATAATATATTGGTCAGCTTTTGGAGTGTGGGGTTTTTCTCCTGAAATGGTTTTCCCCACGTAAATCAATGTGTTGTGGTATTCATGATACTTATGTTTATTTCTATTTAAGTTTTTGTAACTATTAAAGATCTATAAAAGATCTCCATTATGCTCCTCTCAAGATTAGTGTAGGAAGTTGTTCTATTGCCTTAGCTTCCTTACAGTTGCACCAATACTAACTCACCCTGACTGCAACAACCAACAAAGCACTACCTACTCTCCCTAAGAGGTAGCCTCCAACATTAGTCTAGAAGCAAAGAATGAATATTGAAATCCAATGGACTAATGCATATCCTTATGCATCTAGTTCAAAGAAGGATGGGTTTAATAACCCACAACTTCTCTTGAAGATACTCAAAATTATCCTTAAGTAGAACCTTAGTAAATATATTAGAAACTTGATCCTTTGTAGGAAAATACTCGAGCTTTACTTCATTCTTTATAACCTTCTCTCTCAAAAAGTGGTGTCATATTGATATATGTTTTGTCCTTGAGTGCATCACTGAATTATTTGAAATGTTAATTTCACTTGTATTATCACAAAATATAGAAATTGGTTCATCATATATAGCTCTAGTATCCTTCAAAGTTTTCCTCATCCATAACACCTATGTGCACCAAGATGTTTCTACAATATATTCTACCTCTGTAGTATATAAAGACACTGAATCTTGCTTATTTCTTAGCCAAGACACCAATATGTATCCAAGAAATAATGCACCACCACTTTTACTTTTCCCGTCATCCACAAAACTTTCCCAATCAGCATTTGTATAAGCACTCAAAGAGAAATCAATATCCTTTTGATACCACAAGCCATAATCTAGAGTGCCCTTTAAGTATTTGAATATCCTTTTCATTGTTGCAACAAGTGACTCTCTAGGATCTTCTTGAAATCTAGCCACAAGAAAAATTGCATGCATTATATCTGATCTAGTAGTAGTTAGATATGGTATTCATCCAATAATTGATTTATACTTGCTCTAATCAGCCTTAAGAGATTCATCATTCTTACTTAGCTTGCAACCAATAACCATAGGAGTACATACTAGTTTAGAATCTTCCATTCCAAACTTCAACATTTCCTTGGCACACTTTTATTGTGAAATGAATATAACTTTCTCTATCTAATTTATTTGTAGCCCAAGGAATAAATTTATCTCCCTAAACATAAACATCTCAAATTCTTTCTACATCCCTTCTGCAAATTTCTTACACATTGCTCCATTTCCTCTAAAAATTATATCATCAAAATACATAACCACAATCAAAATTTGATCATTTTCAACTTTTAAATTAATATTACTCTCAACAGTACCTTTACTGAATCCTTGTTGTATCAAGTACCTATCCAACCTTGCATACCAAACTATGGGAGCTTGCTTCAATGGTGCAAGGGCACCATGCCAATTTTGGAAAAAATGATCCATTGTTAGGAGTATTGATGTTATAAGAATAAATATGATGTAATAAGTTCATAATAGACCATTCTTGATGTTCTTGACTCATATGGGGTTCATTTTGTAAAAGTTGCAAAATCTAGCAAAAGTTGTCATAAGCAAAGTGCAAAAAATGTAAAAAGGGGAAGTTGAAGGGTGAAGTAACTAAAAAGTTAGTTTGAGTCAGTTGTTTGGGTTGGTTATTTATTTTAAAGGTTAAATATGCCTAAAAAACTTGAAGGCAAGGTTCTAGATGAGATTTTGATGAAAAAACAATAAGAAACCCTTCATTTTTCTATGTATTTTCTGCAAATCTACTGCTCTAGGTGTTGGTACGGACCTGTACGGCTTGTACCCATAAAAATAATTCTTTTAATTGATATTATAATGTTTTAATAACCTTTTTATTTTTATTTAGTGTAAATCCATTGAGTTTGAAGCATTTTATTGCAATTTTACCAAAACTACTCTATAAAAACCAAGTAGCTAAGGCTTAAAGAGAAAAATGGAGTTTTAGGCTCATTCCATCAATGGAAAAGGCTAATTTTTGGTGGAATGATTCATTTGTGCATGATTTAAAAGATTCAATAGGTTTTAGGAATAGAGAGTAAGATTTTAAAGGATTTTGGTTGTTGTCCTAGTTGAAATTACATGAGTTTTAGCTTGAAATTGATGGCTACAAGTAGGAATTCACTTCAAATGCATTGACAAAGGTTGGATGATGATTTGGAGAGATTTTTCAGACCATATGGAATGTTTCTAAGCCATTGTTAAGGTGAAACAAGGTTGGGAGGTCATAGTTTCAATAAACCCTCTTGTATGCAAGCTTTAATAGGCCAAAAGTGAGATTTTAGAGTTGGGTGAATTTGTAAAGGTTTATATTGATAAAAGTTGTGGGTTTAATCTATTTTGGACCTTCCTAGACCATTGGAGAAGAATTTCTAGAATGGGAAAGTGTTTGGAGGTATGATGCTTTGAAAAAGTGACCTATTTGAGGTCTTGGGGCAGTGTAGTAGCAGTTATTTGTGGTTGATGGTCCAAAGTGAACCCCTAATATTTCGAGATATGTTGAAGTAATCAATAATGGGTTCTTGAATTTTTTTTTTTTTTGGATATTAAATCTGGTTTATTAGGTACACCTGATTTAGCCTTGTGCATCCCTACAAGCCAAATAAGCCTTTCGAGTATGAACAATGGAAAAATGAATGAACCGGTGTTATTAGGGAGTTTACTTGGTTTAAATCAGTCAATGTGATGATTTCTAAGGTGTATTGGAGGTTCGTAGAAAGTTAGATACCTTGAAACCACATTTTGGTGTATTTGTAGTTCTTTAAAACCATGTTTCATTAAGTCATTTTGTGAATGTTTAAGTGATCTTTCTAAAATCTATGCTTTAGGTCTTTAGATCCCCTTGAATCCATATATTCTCTACATTAGTTAGTATCAAAGCTAGAATACTCTGGAAAAAGGAAGGTTGTGTGCTTGTATGAGTTGTAGAGAAGAGGAAACAAGAAAGGAAAAAAAAAGATGAAGAAGGAAGGAGAAAAGGCAGAACAAAAGGCAATAGACCAAAAGATAAAGGAGTTGAGGCAGGCTATGGAACAATTAGAAGAAATTTCAAAAAAGATGGTAGAGGAATGGAAGGTTAAGTTGGAACAATTAGAAAGGCAAGTGTCAAGTTGGCACTTATTAGTAAAGAGGAAGGTTACATGGCCCATTAGAAAGATTATTCAGTGGAGAAGACAAGAGGAGACAGTTTAACTAGATGTGAAGGAACCTTTGTTGATGAAAGATGATGATGGAAAAACCAAGCAAGCTGAGATGATGGTAGAATAAGAAGAATGCATGGAGTTTGAAGCCATCCTTAAAAAATAAGATGTAAAGACAATAAGTTTGAAGAAAAATAGAAGCCTTAGGGGCAAAATATCATATAAACAAGATGGAAAACAAAGGTGAAAACAAAAGTGATTTGATACAGAAGGTGGAGCATGCATTTAATGAGAAGAAGGAGGATGGGATACACTATTTTCTTATTGTTTTTTCAGATTTAAGGAAGGGAAAACCTAGAATCAAGATGAAGAGGAATATTGAGATAGGTTTAATGATGTTTTCAAGTGAGGACAGATTCAAGAATCACCTATTAGACAAATCTCTACAGTTGGAGCAACATTTGGATGCCAAACCATTCACAAGGGTGAGAGATAGTGCAATTTTTTTGTAGCTAGTTCATTGGAATGGTACACCAGATGAAGGAGCACTTGGAGGTCAAAGAAAAGAAGTGGTCAAGCATAATTTTGTGTTGCAACATAGTCCTCAAAGGGACTTGGGGGTTTTTTTAGTTCAGGTGTATGGTGTAGGGGCACAATGTCAATTTTTGAAAATATGGTCTAATGTTAGGAATTTTTATGTTTTGAGTATAAATATGATGTAATAAGGTCATAAAAAACCATTCTTGATGTTCTTGAGTCATATGGGGTTCATTTTGTAAAAGTTACAAAATCCAGCAAAAGTTGTCATTAGCAAAGTGCAAAAAATGTAAAAGGTGAAAGTTGAAGGGCCAAGTAACTAAAAATTCAGTTTGAGTAAGTTGTGTGGGTTGGTTATTTCTTATAAAAACTTCAATATTCCTAAAAAAAATTGAAGGAAAGGTTTTGGATGAGATTTTGATAAAAAAATAATAAGAAACCCTTCATTTTTCTATATACTTTCCATAAATCTGCTGCTCCAGGTGTTGGTACGGCCATGTACAGCATGCACCCATATGAATAAATGCTTAGAATTGATAGAAGAATGTTTTAAGAACCTTTTTCTTTTGATTTTTTGCAAATCCATTGAGTTTGAAGCATTTTATTGCAATTTTACCAAAATTGCTCTATAACCCCAAGTAGCTAGGGCTTGAAAACAAAAATGAAGTTTTAGGCTCATTCCACTAGTAGACTAGGCTGTTTTTTAGTGGAATTATTCCTTTAGGGATTATTTACAATATTCAATAGGTTTTAGGAATAGATAGTAAGATTTTGAAGGATTTTGGTTGCTGCCCTAGTTGAAATTGCATGAGTTTTGGCTTGAAATTGATGGCTAAAAGTAGGAGTTTGCTTCAAATGCATTGATAAAGGTTGGGTATGATTCGGAGAGAATTTTTAGACCATATGGGACATTTTTGATCCATTGGTAAGGTGAAACAAGGCTAGGAGGTCATAGTTTCAATAAACCCTCTTATATGCAAGCCTAAATAGGCCAAAAGTGAGATTTTGGAGTTGGGTGAATTTGTAAATGTTTATATTCATAAAAGTTGTGGATTTAATCTATTTGAAACCTTCCTAGACCATTGGAGTAGAGTTTTTGGAATGGGAAAGTCTTTGGAGGTATGATGCTTTGAAAAAGTGACCTATTTGAGGTCTTGGGGTAGCGTAGCAACAGTTATTTTGGGTTGATGGTAAAAAGTGAACCCATAATATTTTAAGATATATTGAATTACTCAATAATGGGTTCTTGAAAATGTATATTTTTTAGAGATTGAATCTTGTTTATTAGTTACACCTGATTTATCCTTGTGGATCCCTACAAGCCAAATAAGCCTTTTGAGTATGAACAATGGAAAAATGAATGAACCAGTGTTCTTAGGGAGTTTAGTTTGTTTAAATCAGTCAATTTGATAATTTCTAAGGTGTATTGGAGGTTCATAGAAATTTAGATACCTTGAAGCCACATTTTGGTGTATTTGTAGACCTTTAAAACCATGTTTTATTAAGTCAATTTGTGAATGTTTAAGTGATCTTTCTAAAATATGCACTTTGGGTCTTTAGAAAACCTTGAAGCCATATATTCTCTACATCATTCAGTCCATAAAGTGTTTTCTTCAATCTGTAATTCATATATGATTTTTTTGATAACTGAAATCCTTTCAGTTGTTCAATGTATACTTCTTGTAATTCACCATTAAAGAAAGTAGATTCCACATCCATTTGATAAACCTTCAAATACTTATGTGCTACAAAATCCAAAAACATCATAATAGCTTCCATTCTTGCCATTTTGGAAAAATTCTCCTCAAAACCTATTCCTTCTACTTGTGAGTAGCCCTTACACACAAGCCTTTCCTTATTTCTTACCACTTCTCCATTCTCATTCAGTTTGTCTCTGAATACCCACTTAGTTCCAATCACATTCTTGTTTGTTGGTCTTGGAACAAGTTCCTAAGTCTAATTCTTCTCAATCTAAACTAGTTCTTTCATAGCCTTGATCCAATATTCATCCTTGCATGCTTCAATCACTATTTTAGGCTCATCTTTAGAGAGTAAACATAGATTTACCTATTCTTCAGACATAACATCTTTTCTCCTTGTCACACACCCTTGATTTTGTCACCAATTATCCAATCTTCAAAATGATTCTTTTGCACGTACTTGGGAGTCTTAGGGATCCTGTATGGAGCTTCTTCCTCTTCAATCTTAACCTCCTTTTCTTAACTTCATCCCTATCATTTTCTTTGCAAGAGAACTCATATAATTCATATCCATCTATCACCACAAAATTATTTTGTAAGCCTTCATCCAATTTAACATTTACACATTCAATAATCTTCTTCAACCTCTCGTCGTAGCACTAATAAGCTTTACTTCTTGTAGAATATCTAAGGAAGATACCTTCATTAAATCTTATATCAAACTTTCCCAAGTTTTTTTTATCTCTTATGATATAACACTTGCTTCCAAACACTCTATAGTATTTGACAATAGGGATCCTTCCATACCACAACTCATTGGGAGTCTTTGCACTATTTTCTCTTGCTTGAACTCTAGTAAGAATGTAGAAAGTAGTATTATTTTCTTCTCTCTAGTAGACTTTTGATAGGTTTTCCTCTTTCATCATTCTCAACCATAACTTTGAACTCTTTAAACTTATCTAGAGCTTCTGATTTTTCTTTGAGAAAAGTAACCCATGTCATTCTAAAATAATCATCAATCAATAGCATAAAATACCTATCACCTTGAAGAATTCTTATTCTGGTAGGACCATAAAGGTTTGTATGCACCAACTCTAATAGTCCATTAGTAGGTTATTCCTTGATTTTGAAACTTCTTCTTGTTTGTTTCCCGATTTGACATTCCTTACAGATAGCATTGATGAGCTTTGTAATCCTTGGAAAATCTCTCATAGCTTGAACTAAATTGATCATTACTAGGCTATCAAAAATAATATGACACATCCTTTTATGCCACAACCAACTTTCATTAATCTAAGTCATAAAGCAATGACCATCAGAACCTTTGAGCTAATAAACATTTCCATTTTTCATTCCAATAAAAACCATAGTTCCAAAGCTTTTTCTGATCTCACATCCATCATTCTAAAACATAAGATTATATCCTTTGCTCCAAATTTTTCCAACACTCAAAAGGCTATGTCTCAAACCCTTAACATAAAGAACATCATATATATTATTCTTTCCATCAAAATAGATAAACCCTTTTCCACATATCTTAGAGGATGTATCCTCACCAAACTTAACTAGACCTCCTTCATACTTCTCAAGTTTAACAAACTTAATTTTGTCACTGGTCATATATTTGACCATATACTATCAATAATCCAATAGCTCTTCTCCTTTCTAGCATAAAGAGTAGTCAACATAGTATTGTGACCTATTTTTGGAGCACTTTCCTTCACACATCTCTCAGAGCTGGTAAAATTAGTTTCATCTTTAATAGCCATGAAAAAGAATCCAGTATCTGCATCCTCAGATATACTAGCATCTTCTCTAATATAATAACTTTTCTTAATTTCTTTACCTTTATTTTCTTTGTTCTTGTCATTAAAAGCTCTATTTAGGCTTCTTGAAGCATAATGAATTGTCTTACCACAACTAAAACATTTGAAAGATAACTTACCTAGATGCATTTACCAGTGCCCTTTTTCATTTTCCTCACAAATTTTGCTTCTACATCATCAAGATCCTCTTGATTTGATTCCTCAATCTTTTCTTATTTTTCAACCTTAAAAGTAATCTCAACTTTTGCATTACTTGTACCAAATTATCTCATTTCAAAAGTAGATAAAGCACCATACAACTGATCTCTAGAGTATTTAATTAAATCTTGAACCTCCTTAATAGCATAAACTTTATTACTATAAGATTTTGGAGGAGTTCTCAATACCTTCTTTAGCACTTCTTCTAGATTTCCACCAAGATCTTTGATGGAATTGACAACTTCGTCCACCTTCTGCATGTAGCTTGTAATGTTTTCATTTTCATGCATCTGTAGGTTCTCAAATGTGATCTTTAGATTCTACATCTTAGCTTGTTTGACCTTATCATCTACTTCATTTAAATACTTTCCATTTTTTTCCATATCCCTCTAGTAGATTTCAAACTCATAACTTTCACAAGTTCATTGTTAGAAAGACAACTTAAAAGAGCATACCTTGCTTTACCATTTTATTCTCATAGGCCTTGATCACATCACCAGTTTTTGGACCACTAGTAGGCACAATATATCTAGTCTCAACAAACTTCCAAACTCCAAATCCAAGAGATATCAAGAAACCTTCCATCCTTTTCTTCCAAAATCCATATTTTCATCCATCAAACAAAGGAGCATCCCTCTTGTGTGCTATCCCAAAGCTACCTCAAGTGGTTAAGCTTTCTTCCAAGGAGCCTTGCTCTAATACCAGTTGTTTAATGCACATAAAAAAACTAGAGGGGGGTGAGCCATTTGTACATTAAAACATTTAAAACTATCATAAATATTCATATCCACATCCACTTAATTAACCCTTAATCTGTTTAGAATGATTTAGCATGAAATCAAACAAAAAAAACCAAAACAAATCAACACCATGCGTAATAGAACACTAGACTTACATGGAAAATCCAAGAAGGGAAAAAACACGATGAGGATTAGATCACAATATAAGTAATTGCAACACCAAATACAAAAGGATCACTATCGAAGGGCTCACTGCCCAAAAGAGAGAAGGGCTCACTACCAGATTACAAAAAAGAAGAAAGAAGAATGTTACAGTGAGAAATCCATCTCAATGCAACAAAATATTCCACCACAAAATCACCAACACATTTGCATCCTCTCTGAATATTGTAGACACCTTCTTTTCACTGCTTCTAGTAGTCTAATCCATTAAGCTCACACTACACTTCACAAATTCATACTTCTTAACTCTGCAATTTGCATCACACTCTATCACTTACAACTCTCCATCAACACAACACTTATATATACCATCTTCAACCTTGAAAACATTATCCAAGGTTGGATATGCACCTCAACAATAAAAATTAAAATTAGGTTGGCACTAAGTGTTCCCACCATGGAAAGGAATGAAATTGGACCACTCCACTTCTTAACTCAAACATAATAATACATATACACCATGCTAAGCTTCCACAATTATTGTAAACACCCAAGGTCGGTCGAGCCTATGTAAACACCATTAACATTTAAGTACACACTTCCTAAAATCCAAATATGACTCGTGGACCACACACAACACATGAACACAGTCTAAAATATTCCATAAACACCCTAAAATCCAACAAATTCCTTTGGAACAACTTTCACCTAAAGAATGTACACATCTAGTACGCTCAGACAACCTTCCATAAACTGTAACTCAAGAAATAAACTTGTGGAACACCAATCCATGAACAACTCAAACTAAAGGTAGATATGAACCAGCTCATTGGCACACTTCCAGAACCACAACACCAAAAACCAAAATACAGAGGAACGTGGAGCAAAACCATTTCTTCCAAACAACACTATAACACAGTTCACACACTAGTGAACACAAGTTCTTTTGCACAATGATCTAGACCAATAAATTTTGGATATAAAAGCTTTGAATGTCTTTAACCAACATATCTAAACTACACAAGTTGATCTTCAATGTAGAATAAATGCGGAGAAAAACTAGAACACCACTTTGTACACATCAGAACACCTCTACAACACACTGTTTCCTCTTTTATTCAAATTTTCTCAAAAGCACTTGAAAACCAAACACTAAAACATATACTCACCATCTTCAACACTTCCTCATCACCACCAAACCAACTACAACATAGCTATACATCCACAAATAGAAGCTTATCAAAGCAACACCAGAGGTTGACACCAATAACACTTACTAATGACAACATAATGAAACTAATCAAAGCACCATTATAACTTCTCAACCATCATCATTCATCAATGACAACACAAACATAATCCTAACATCAATGACAACACCAACTACTCATACTTGCAACACCTATGGGGGATAGATTGAAATGTATTATGGTCCAACCAGCTAACTTTCCCTTTTGTCATGGTGTTGAAAGTTTGAAACATATATTGTGAGATTGTTTACATGTTAAAAAACAATTGTATGTTGTGTTTAGAGATTTCTCTATGATTTTTAACCACGAATTGAACTAGAAAGAAGCTATTTTTGGCTTTGGTATGCAAAATGATGTGATTACTGATTCTATCTGACATGTGGTTTTAAATTATATATGGAAGAATAGATATATGTTGTGATGTTTTATAATAACTATTATTAGGTAAATACTACTCTAAGACTTTACTCTAACATATGTCTTTAGGTGGGTTTTATTTTTATGTAGATCCAAGTCCTATGCAGGAAGCATAAGAAGGTCAAATAGTAGCTACATCTGATTAAAGAACAAGTTATGAACTTTTAGCTTTATAATAAGCTCAACCATTGTAAAATTGTTGTACAACTCATGTAACTTTGTCTACTTTTTGTAAAATTGTTGGAAAACTCATGTAATTTTGTTTATTGTGTTACCTTGATGTTTAGATTTTTGGTTGTTGTTGTTGCCTTTGTGATTAGTTACTATGTTCTTCATCTACTTTTGATAACTTCATCATTGTAATTTTTTATTGCTTTGTTCAATATAAAAAAAATACCAAATATTATAAACACAAGTGCTATATAAACAACTGAAACATGTACAACTACTGACCTCCTCTAAAGATTCAATTAATGATCAATAATCTAAAAAATTTATTTGAAGAATTCATCAAGAATCTCTTCTACCCATTAGGGAAGATGTCCCAGTTACCACCCCCATCCAATTACCGCTCACTCCATGCTCACTTCACCTCCCAAAAAAAAATTCACTTTGACCCATTAAAAAACTTTATTTCATCAAATAAAATTTGCAAAAACACCAATCGCTGCTCATAACACAATGTGTAACTAACCAATGTAGATAGTCAGCTACACATGCATTTGTCTTTATAATTCAAGTCAAATTGCTTAGAAAAGGGCTCATTTACAATTAATTTAAAAAATTTAATGTTACAAATAACCCCACTTGCAAAAGGTGCCACCCTCATTACATATTGTTTTAATAAATACTCATGCACACTTAATGGTGCTTTACATGACATAATCACAATATCCTATCAACTCTATGGTATTTGAAATGCACAATCTTCCACACTCTCCCTGATAGCTACATGTATCAACTTCATTTCTTGTAGGTACTTGCACAATTAAATACTAATGTAAGGCTCCCCAAATAAACATCAAATCCAAATATAATGCAAAATTAATTAATATCATCTTTAAAAACCTACGTAACTAGTAGCTACAGATTCAAATGCTCAAACAAATTCAAATTTAAAATACAACAACCAAATTGAATGCATTAATCTGTCAAATTTGAATTCCTAAATAAGAGGGGGAAAGCAACTAGTGGCATTCACAATTGTCATTTGTGAAGAATTATTCTCTACAAAATTCAGAGCATCGACAGGCATCCTCTGCACATTCCACCAATATCCATGTTTCACGTTGGTCCTTTTTGCATTCTAGTTATAGTTATTTTCCTGAACTGTGCATTTAACATTTATATTTATGCAGTGTCATTTTATATGTCATAAGTTAATGAAAGTATCTTTTGGTGATGGGTTTTTCCTTACAAACCCCATTTACAAATTCAATAATATGTGTGTTCATTTACTATTTTTGGTCATTTCTCAGGGTTTATATTTGTCATTTATTTCATAAAAGGCTCCTTTATATTTTGTGTCTCATGTTCTTTCTACAAATTGATAAAGGCATGTTGAATCATCTATTAGACTCATTTATATTCAAAATAAGTGTACACATCAGCTTGCATTTTCACTATATATGCATATATGTGTGTGTCTATATATATATATATATATATATATATATATATATATATATATATATATATATATATATATATATAAACTGTTTGTTCATTTACTATTTTTGTTTATTTCTCAAGATTTATATTTTTCATTTATATTATTTGTCTCTTGTTAATTTAGAAGCTCGATATAAGCATGTTTAATCATTCGTTAGACTCCTTTATATTCAATATAACAGTACACATCAGCTGGCATTTTCATCATATATGTATATATGTGTTTATACACATGTTTGTATATATTTATATTATTATATGTGTATATATGTCTATTATGTATTTAAAAACATATACACATATATATAAATATACATACGTACAGATACATACATATAAATACATATATACATACATATATACGTATACACACACACACACACACATATATATATATACATATATAACTCTGTTTTCATTTTACCTTTGTTTAAATACGTATCATCTAGTTGTCCAATACAACAGACTAGCATTTGTTTACTATAAAATATGTTACTATTTTCTACTTTCCATTTCACATACAGTAGGCCACCATGCATATATTTGTCATTTATTTCATAAAAGGCTCCTTTATATTTTGTGTCTCTTGTTCATTCAGCAAATCGATATATATGTGTGTGTATCCTTTTCCTATCCATATATATCTTTACATGTGTTCATTCAGCAAATTGATATATATGTGTGTATCCTTTAGCTATCCTTTCAAAATGTAAACAATGGTACTGGTTAATCATTTTCTTCGGCATCTTTCAGGACCCATGAAGGGTTTATTTGATGATTGAAAAATTATTACTGCTTGTTTATGAAATAAATCATTCCTCTTCAATTCCTTTTCACCATGTGTTGTTTGATTTTGTTGGGTCATGGTGGTGGTTTTTTCCCACAGGTTTTTTGGAGTTAAATGAATATTTCCTTCTCTCCATTTACTATATCCCATATATGTGAAAACCCTTGCTTGGTTTTTTCCAAATACGTGTGCTTAAGGAAATAATCTCATGAAACCCTTGCCTGGTTTATTTGGAATCTATCCGAAAATGCACTTTTGTATTCCTGTGAGTAAGGAATTATTATCATGAAACCCTTGGTTACTTTTTTGTGCATATTTATTAAAACCCAAGTCTATAATCGATCTACTTGTGTTGATATTTCTATCGTATCGATGTTGAATAAATCACAACTTATTGCATTTACTATAAAATGTGTTATTAATTATTGTTAAATGTTTCACCTATGTTGAAACCTCAATACTTTGTATCATATATTCTTTACTTCATAGCATATGTTTTCATTGTAGTCTTATAAGTTCACGAATACATATATATCTTTAAATATATACATGTATACATATAAATATATATATGTTTGTGTGTGTGTGTGTGTGTGTGTGTGTGTGTGTGTATTTATATGCATACATATATATATATATATATAATTATATGTATACATACATATACATACAAATGTATATGTATATGTGTGTATACATATAATTACATAGATAAATATATACATTTATAAATTTATGTACATTTATATTAATATGTATACATACATATATCTACATATATAGAGATACATATATATATATGTATATATGTATGTATGTATATGTATATATATAGAAATATGCATACATGTAACTGTGTAATTATTTGTATACACAGATACATGTATATACATTGTGATAGAGTAAATTTGCACCCCATCTACAAATTCCCCTTTTTTCCTTTCTTCACTTTAGAAAACCAAGTTCAGAGGCTAAAATCGGCATAAGCCCGCTGCCTTGGTTCCACTTGGTGCTCGTTTTGTGTGTCGATAGAAGTGAAACCATCATGGACATCCATGCGGTGCTCTAACGTCCATAACAGAATCTCACATCTAAAGCATTTAGAGACATTACACTTGCTATTTTGAACAAGTTGTAATGCATCCACTTCGACCTCACCAACCTAAAATTGCCTGTTCCTCTACAAATTGACCATTTCTCCATGCAATTCCATCTTCTTTCCAGGAAATCACATCTTTTGGTCATCTTTTCATGCAATCTCATCTCTTTGGCATCCTTTCAACAATATTCCAACATCCCATCCATTTTCCATACACCATTTGAACACTCCATTTGCACTTCTTTTAGTATTGTAGCGCCCACAACACCTTTTCAATCACTTCAGTAGAGAAAATTTGGGACCACACCATTGTAGTAGAGGTTCAAGTACTCTCATTCTCTCCCCATTTTCCTTGAGTGCATTTGGTGGAGGTGGTAAGCTTTCCATTTTCCTTTCTCTATTACATTGATTGAACAACACTTTACTACTTTTGTAGTGCTTTTGTAATCTTTCTTTATTATTTAACTATCATCTTTATCCTGGTTGTACGTGGAGGTGGAAACACCAAAATGGGGTATGACTGAGGAAGGCCACTATACATCCCTTCCCCAACATTTTTCCCTCCCTTGTGTGTGTAGGTTTTGGTGCTCTTGAAGTTTACTAGAAAGAAAATCTCATTTGTAGGCACTTCGTTGGTATAATCTCCTTATCTTATTTGTGCAATGTTTTCCATCTAATAGATTTATTTCAACCCCCTATCAAGCTGTCAATTAGTTTCTAGCACTCCCCTCTCAGATTTTATGGCCATACAAACAACAGCGCGCCTTTGAGACGACAACACACTGTGCTTCCTTCCAAGTTCTATGATTTCGTTCCCTAATAAAAAGCTCTTTGAGGCACAGAGCCAAATTTGGATGTTGACTCGCTTGACCTCCTCCTTCACTTCAATTTTGTAGAGTGATTGAAGGTCCCTACAGGCCTCATCATTCTCATTCCTTACCTTTTGAAACCCACATTAGTTTAGGTAAGTTTGGGCAGCCCTTCGCTCTTGGCCTCCCGTGACCTGGGCCTTGAACGTGGTCGGTCCCCCACTCTTACATTTTTAGTCAACCCACCATGAACTGTCTACTCATATGTTGGTGTTAGAACTCTTCCTCCTATACCCTATGACTTTTTTTTCAGAGAATTGTATAAGAATTACAACCCAGTCAACAACTTATGGGCATGTCATGAGGAGAAGTCTATGACACCTTTCGATGGACATGTTGAAGGTCACTTTCAGTCTTACTACTAGTCTTTCTACGAACTTCACTACTGGCCTTACTGTTGGTTTCTTTTCAGCGGATAAACGTGAAGCCACACAAATCCCTCTTGAATACATCGCCACATTGAGCAAAAGGTTGGGTGACTTAGGAAATCATTTAGAAAGAAACTTGAGGATGGCTAGGGCTTCTCAGGTCATTAGTGAGTTAAAGAACATGGTCAAAAAGGACCGAATAGGTATAGAGATTTTGGCTAGCCTTTCTTGTCTAAAAAAAGATTGCACTCCTTCAAGAAATCTGCCTCTTTTGCAAGGAACCCCTTTTGAAATACAAGGAGGACAGTTGGGAGTATCAATGCCTTCCATTCCAGCACACATGGTTGATGTTGTGCCCTCAATCAACATCCCTTCCACATTTGAAAAACCTAAAACTATCAAAATGGTGCAGGGGAACCTACACCTTGGAATGAAAGGGAAAAGAGTCCTTGAAGGTTCAACAAATTTCATGATGACAATGAATTCTAGGATGGAATAAGAATGTTTTGTGCTTATTTAGGCTTAATAAGGTCTAAAAAAGACCAATAATAATGTAATTGGGAGCACCTTGGGGTCTCCATGCCTCTTGGAGGTATTGTTTGTTTTTTTTTATGTGTTGTCAAGAAGTTTGGGATGTAATAAGGTTCCAAGAACCATCTTTCATGTCTTGTAACAAGTTTTGGGTTTGAAGTCAAGTCTAGTTGTAAGAACAAGGTCTCCTTCCTCACCATGTGAACTTGGTGCATCTAAGCAATTTAAGGAATTAAGATGCCTTGGTGCAACCAGGTATTTGAGGGGAGTCTCCTTGATTTTTTTGATGTGTTTTGTGGTGTTTTAACACCTTTTAAATGTTTATTGTAAGTGGGCTTCTTGAGAGTAGTATAAATTGTCTTAACTAGGCAATTAGGAGTCTAGTTTGGAATATTTTAAAAATTAGTTGTTTCCAACATCCAAATAATTCAAAAATAAGTTGGAGGGATTTGGAAAGAGGTTTCAAAGGTTGACATAGGCCTCTTTTGGTCGAGGCATGTTGATTCTAAAGTTTGGAGAAAGTTTGAATAAAAAGAAACCCTATTTTCCTTCATTTTCTCTGTGTAAAATTGCTGCTAAAACATGTGGTACAGAATTATTATGTACTGTACAGGCTAAAGACAATAATGGATCAATAGATAATTGAACTACCTTTCTTTTGGTGGTGGTTTGAGAATTTTTTATTAAGAATTGAAAGAGATATTGGCATTTTACTGAAAGTGGTCTAGAAAACCCTCAAAATTTGGGTTTGGTCTAAAAAGCTTTATAACTCGCCTTCTCCACTTGCTCATGGCCCGATTTTTGGTGGGAAGGCAAGGAAGATCATGTAATTTATGTTCTTGAAGGTCTTGGAGGATGGAAGGGGTTCTGGTGCAAATTTTGAGCAACCCTAGGCTTGGCATCTCTATGTGACAAGCCAAAATTTGTTGCAAAAATCTGATTTGAGGTAAGATTTGTGAGTTTTTTGTTTTGTTTTGCTTGGGATCAGTTGGAATGAGTTTATTGAAGGTATATGAATGCATTCATTGGCTTAGGGGTGTTGGGGTGTGCCAAGGTAACTGTACTTGCATTGAAAAGTGTCTTTTAGGCCTCCTTGTAGCGTTAGAAAACATATCATTTGTTGCCCTTTGTGTTGGAGTCAAAACTTGTGGTTTTGAGGGTTTGTGGAGGATAGTATCAAGTGTCAAAAACCAGTGAGTTTTTCTTGGTTTCATTCACTAGAAGGATTTTATGTTGACTGTCCATTAGATAGGGCTACAAGGGCTACAAGGCATAATATGGCAGCAATAGATGAAAGAGTGTTCCAAAGTGAAAAGTCTCTTTTGTTGGCTTAGTTTAGCCATGTTAAGAGATTATGAGTCATTTCTGAGCCTCCTGATTGTATTTGGGTGTGTGGAGTTAAAATAATGCTTAATTTTCTCATTAGTTGTATGGTGTATTAAGGAGTTTATTTGAGTGTATTTGAGAGAAGCTCTTAAGAGACTCTCTTCCCCTGCCACTCTGCATCACAAAGTGAACAAGGACCCATGGGATTTAGCTTCACCCCTCCTATCACCACTAGTAGTGGAGGATTTGGTGAGGTGAGTGGTGGAGGCTTTGGTAGTGGTGATGGACTCAAAAGTGGAGGCGGTGGTGGTGGAAGTGGCTCTAGTGGAGGCCATGGAAGCAACTCTAGAAGTGGAGGTGGCTCTGATGGAGGCCACACTAGAGGTGGAGGTTCTGGTAGTGGTTCTGGTGCGGGTCACACTGGTGGTCCTCGTGGTGGTTCTAGAGGAGGATCCTCTAGCCTTATGTCCTCGACTGACCCTATTCTGAATTCTATTATTAAGAATATGGGTAGGATGCATAACTAGTGGGTGAAACTTTCCCAAGCCTCTACTCAACCTATCTTTTAACCCTTTGTCCAACATAGTCCACTATCAGCTTCAATCTTAAACACTCCCTTTCTTCAAGGGGTGGAGATTTCAAAGTTTGATAAATACAATAGAAAAGGGGATCCACAGTCACATATGTCCACCTTTAACACCCTGTGTACAAAATTCTTTCATTATGATGCATTAAGGGAAAAACTGTTTCCCTGGTCCCTTAAGGATACAACACTAGATTGGTACTGTTCCTTTTCGGATAACTCCATCTTCTCTTTTGATCAACTTGTAAATCAATTATTTAGACAATTCTAGGCCAACATCAGACTCAAGATGACCTTCTTGGATCTCATCTAGTGTAAACAAGGAGATAATGAAAAAATTACCAATTTCATAGCGCAATATCAAGTGCTCTTTTCACAAATCTTGTATCCGTTGCTCGATTCTGACATGAAAAAGGTATTCTTGGGGAACTTCTAAAGGCCTTGGAAATAAAATTTTTCCCTTATAAAGTATCCTTATTTTGCACATTTGTTTGCAGCTTTGCAATAATAGCAACAAATAGTTACTCAGTTTGGAGGACCTTCCTCATGTTCTCGTTCTGAGGGGAGGTCTATAATGACAACCCCTGGGAAAGGAAAGTCTATTACAAATGTTGTTGCCACAATAGATGATGGTAATCTTAAGAATAATAGGAATTTTACAAAGTTTCCAGAATCTTATTCAACTATCTTCCAAAAGTTATTGAGGGATAAGATCATAACTTTTCCAAACCCAAAGCCAGTCTAAGAACGTTACCCTAAGTGGTATGACGAAAACACCTACTGCCAATACCACTGAGTTAATGGAAATGATACCGAATGTTGTATACACCTGTGTCATGAGATACAAGATTGCATTGAGGATAGTACTATCCATCTTGATGGAAGCCAACAACGTACAAATAAGTCAGTGGCAAAGGAAAATAGTGAATTATAAATATACGCGGACCCATTTCTATCACATTTTTCCAATATGATTGATGAGTCTAATGACTCTCCAACCCATCCCGAGGCTTATATCAATATGATTACAATTGCGACTACCACCCAATCTGCATCTGTTTCGTCAAATATAACATTTACTTCACACGATTTACCCTTGAATAATAAGCCCACTCCTCTTTACATTCCTGCTCGTCTCAATGGAAACATAATGATAGGAGTCTTGGTAGACCTCGCGAGCTGAGTGAATGTCATCATGGAAAAAACATTGTTTCCTAATTCATTAGAGTACAAAAAATAATATGGGGAAACATTGTGGCCTAATGTCAGGATGAAGCTGGGCATACCTTGGCTACCTTCCATGAATGGAGTTTCCTTCATCATCCATAAGTGCTTAAAGTTATCCCATGAAGGTGTTGTACACATAGTGCATGACACCAGACACCATCACTTGGTATCCCATGGTGGATACTCATTGGATCATTTTTGGCCCAGCCCAATCGGTCCATTCCCTCCAAGGATGGACCTAATTTACAAGAATTATGTAAAGTATAAGACTGGGGGCAAGGGACAGCCAAAACTGACCCTTCCTGTGATGCAAAAATCAGTCGCCTCTTCTTCCCGAATGGAGAAGGAGAAGCCTCCACCGACTACCCCCTCTTCTAAAAAAGGAAAAGGTGAGTATGTTCCGACTCCTGCTCCTTCTCACAAAGGAAAAGAGAAAGTTACTTCTTCACAAGCGACCACAAACTCTACCCTTTCTTGGGAAGAGTATTGGATGAGTCAGCCTGATGACTATCCACTGAGTCTAATGATTCCTCCTTGGCATAGACCCAAGTTGAGAATCATGAATCTCCCTAATGAATATCTTGGACCATGGTACTATTTGTATGGTAGAAAGATAGGTTCCTGAAGGGAATTCAATCTGAAGCCTCCTACTACCCTTGCTTCCAAATCTACAAGTGGGAAGAGGCATGTTGTCAAGGCTCTTGAGTAGACTCCTCCTACTAGTCCTCAACCTACCCCCCCTACTCTTGAACAAGAGTCTATTCTTACATTAGAAAAAACCACAGTGGACACTCCTATGACTGACCAGGAGCCTTCCATCCTATGTTTGTAATTTGCAACCCCTAGCCTCAAGCTCAAAGATTTGAAGAAATTTCCTTGCACATGAGCACAAGCACCGATGAAAGGCTCTTATGGCTAAGTAGGTTGCTCATTAGAAGAAGGAGAAAGAGGAGAAGACCACCCCTGTCTCAAGGTCTGCTACAATGTCCTCTCCTCTCCCCTCTACTTCCATTCAAGTTGCTTCTACACCACTTCCAACTCCTGCAATGAGTACAAGGGTGCCTGTACAGGTGTTCATTGCTTCTTCGGTGGAGCCACCTCTTTTAGCTTTAGTCCCAAACATTTTACCCTTTCCAAAACCTGTAGACATGGAAAACACGTCGATGGTTTCTACTGTGGTTCTCTCTGCCTCTTCTTCCTCTACACCTCTTGCCTCATCTATGGGGAGTTCACACCTCCCAATGAGGCAAATGAGGCCAAAGTTGGAGAGCAATTATTTTGATAGTGAAGAATGTAAGAGGAGTCCACCTCCTCCACAAGGTAGCCCCGTGTTGATTTGTTATGTCTTGGAAACAGAACTAATCCCAAATTCTCCTAATTTTTTCACCATTCCTAAATCACTTAGCGGTGGATCTCAGCAACACCCTCTTATGTTCGCTAGGATTGAGCATGGTACCCCTATGAACTTTCTATTTAATTCTGTAGAAATTTTTTTGGCCTTGTCAGTGGTCTTTTCCAAATCGTTGACTCTCACTCCACAAGAGGTGAGTGGAGAAGACCTGAGGGGCCTTCTTCCTTAGCCCTTGTTGTAGGAGGGACAAAAGCTCCTCCCCTTGACATTGCGCCATTACAAGTTCATCTACCTTCCCCCTATGACGATCTTGAGTGGGAAATCAATGAACTCCTAGTTGATCAATGCTAGGGGAGGACCTCTCTTGTTTATCTTTAGATTAGATATGTGTTTGTAATGTGCTTCCCTCATAACTATTCTATGTGTTCCTAGAGGACCCACGTCACCCTTGTTGGTGCTTGGATGTAGGAATGTTTTTGTGTCGTAAACATTCTTCTATTTGTGTCATCATTCTTCCATGTTTGTGCTTGATTTTCAATAAATTAGGGATGATGCAAAGTGTTGGGGGAATTTAGGCTCCCCTTCCATGTTGACCCATTTTTTTATTTTTAGTTTGTTTCCTATGCATTCCTCCTACTTTGGTTGGGGATTGATGATCTTTCACCTTGCACCACAATTACCTATTATTTATAAGCTTGGACAGATCTAACCCCACTAAACCAAATCCCCCTGTGCCCTTTGATTGTGTTTTTCTCCTTTTCTTTCTCTTTATCTTTCTCTCTTATTTGCTTGAGTTTTCCCTCTCATGTGTGACAATGCTCCACTTCAACATTCTGATTTTCAAAAAATGCATTCACTCTTGGCGAATCTTTTCTTGAAGATTTTCACAAAATTTTTCTTTAGAATCACACTCACAACTTGGAACCCTAATGGAACATCTTTCCTTCATCACAAGGTCGTAAAGAAAGGGCTGGAGAACCTTCCTTTGAAGTGGGAATAAATTTAGCCTTCCCCTCACGTGGGGGTATATTCTTCCTTTTGAATTCCTTGATGAAGTGAACATCTTTTAGAAGGATACCTTGATGATGGATCGATTTGAAAGATGGAAAAATCTACTTTCAAACTATGTGTCCCTTGTGTGGACCCCTTCTTCACACTGGGTTCCCAAGGGACCCCTTCAAAATTATTCTTGTTTGATTGACAGTCTACATGACTATCCACTTGCTTTCCTGTGTGGCTGCTTCTTGACATGTTCTATCAAAGATAAATTTGTCACCGCTTTTGACTTTGTGGTGTCCATTTCATTTTGTTTCCTCCATGAGAGAGATCTTGGGGGATACCTCCCTATAGGACTGAGCACCTATAAGGTGATTCCTTTGAGCTTCCTTCATGTGAGAGATCTTGGAGGTAGCTCCCCTATAGGACCAAGCACCTGTAGGGCCCTTACCTTTGGTTGCATCCATGTGAGAGATCTTGGAGGTCACGTCTCCTATAGGACCAAGAACCTATAGGGCACTTGCCTTGGATGTTCTTCATGTGAGAGATCTTGGAGAACACCCTCCCTATAGGACCGAGAACTTGTAGGGCACTTTATTTCTTTAGCTTCATAGTTCTGAGAAGCTATGGTGTCCTTTGCTTATCCTAAGCCTTCAAGTTCGCTAGACCATGGTCTGCTTCCTCAATGGTACAGGTATACATTTCTAACCCTATTATTACTACTTCAGACAACTTTACCGAGCACTCATTAGTAGTCCTACTCACTAAAGTGGGGGAAAATGTGATAGAGTAAATTTTCACCCCATGTGAAAATTCCCATTTTTTCCTTTCTCAACTTTACAAAACCAAGTTGGAAGGCTAAAATATGCATAAGCCCACTGCCTTGGTTCCACTTGGTGCTCGTTTTGTGTGCCGGTAGAAGTGAAATCATCATGAACGCCCACCTAGTGCGTAGACATCTACGCGATGCATTAACATCCATAACAAAATCCCACATCTAAAGCATGCAGAGACATTACACTTACTATTTTGAACAAGTTGTAACGCCTCCACTTTGACCTCACCGACATGAAATCACCTGTCCCTCTACAAATTGACCATTTCTCCATGCAATTCCATATTTTTTCTAGGAAATCACATCTTTTGGTCATCTTTTCATGCAATCTCATCTCTTTGGCATCCTTTTAGCAATCTTCCAACATCCCATCTATTTTCCATGCACCATTTGAACACTCCATTTGCACTCCATTTAGCATTGCAACAACAACGGCACCTTTTCAATCATGTTAGTAGAGAAAATTTGGGACCACACCATTGCAACAGAGGCTCAAGTACTCTCATTCTCTCCCAATTTTCCTTGAGTGCATTTCGTAGAGGTGGTAAGCTTCTCATTTTCCTTTCTCTATTACATTGGTTGAACAACACTTTACTGCTTTTGTAATCTTTCTTTATCATTTATCTATCATCTTTATCTTGGTTGTACGTGGAGGTGGAAACACCAAAATGGGGTCTGACTAAGGCAAGTCCCTATACAGCCCTTCCCCAACATTTTTCTCTCCCTTGTGTGTGCAATTTTTGGTGCTCTTGAAGTTTGCTGGAAAGATCTCATTTGCAGGCACTCCATTGGTATAATCTCCTTGTCTTATTTGTGCATTGCTTTCCATCTAATAGTTTTATTTCAACCCCCTATCAAGTTGTCAGTCAGTTTCTAGCACTCCCCTATTGTATCTTTGATTTCCTTGTCGTACAAATGACAACGTGTGGTGCTTCTGTCCAAGTTCTATGCTTTCCTTCCCTGACAGAAAGCTCTTTGAGGCATAGAGTTGAATCTAGAAGTTGACTCACTTGAGCTCTTGCTTCACTTCAGTTTTGCAAAGTGATTGAAGGTCCCTATAGGCCTCGTCATCCTCATTCCTTACCTTTTGAAACCCACATTAGTTGAGGTAAGTTTGGGCAGCCCTCTGCTCTTGGCCTCCCATGACCTGGGCCTTGAACATGGTCGGTCCCCCACTCTTACATACATATCTATGCAAATATATATACATACATCTATATGTATGTATATATATGTAAACCCTCAACGGTTTTCTAATGTATGCTCTCCATGGTGTGAATTAACAACAAACATCATTGTCCTTTCATAATGCAAAAAATGGTACTCCCAGGTTTGTTGGTTGTTTCAATAATGATTAATGCTTCTATTTATTACTTTCAACATTGTTTATCTAACATTTTATGGCTTACAATGTACATGATTAGTGATAATCATGGCACCAGGGTAGAAGAGGAAAAGATTGAGTGGGAGGTTCTTAATTAGAGTACCTCATGGAGTGAGGTTCAATGTTCTAGATGTTGTTGATGAAGAGCCAATAGTCAACATCAACAAGGATGTTATTTCTAAAAATGTAGAAAAGACAAATGAAAATGATGGTTTTGAACCTACTGTTCATAATACAGAGGTAGAAATGAAACTCCCTATGTAGTTTTAGAGCCACCTGCTAACCATGTGACAACCCTAGATCTGTCCATAAAAAATTGGAATATGCATCACATGGAAAATGTAAATGTAGATGTTGAGGACAATCGAATGTCAATCATAGGTTCATCGATCAAATGGGTAATCTTGCCTAGCAGTTTGAGGGTGTGGCTCAATGGTGTGACATCCAAAAAAAGGAAGGCACCACAAACAATCCTTTTTGATGAAGAAGAAGTTGAAATAGTTCAGCGGTGTAAAGACATGGCTAACATTGGCCATGCCCTTCAAGTCTCACAACTTAAGTCAATGGTGGCTCAAATGGTTGGAGTGAGCCCTACCCCATTCACAAATGGGATACTAGGGAGGTGATGGTGGGTTGGCTTTTGGAAATGCCATCCTGATCTAATAATTTGAACACCAAAAGGAGTGGACACAAACTAAGCTATAATGCTATGCCCCAAAATAGTTTCTTCCTTCTATGACAACTTGGAAGTGTTGTACAACAAACATAATTATAGGCCCAGCAAAATATGGAACTACAATGAAACAGGTGTGCATGCTAGTATAAATTATGCAATGAGAGTTATTGCAAAGATGGGGACCAAATGTGTTCCACAATAAATCACTAAAAGCAAAGAATGGATCACTATTCTAGCTTGTGTTAGTGCAGCAGGTCAAGCTATACCTGTTTACTATTTATTTAAGTCCAAAAGGAACATTAAGAAATATATTACTAACTATGAGCCAAGGGCATGCATGGAAATCCAAGAGCATGCTTGGATGACCAAAGAATTATTTATGGAATGTTTAAAACACTTTGCAAGAAATATCACAAGAGGGGTGTCACCAAAAAATAAACAACTTCTCATCTTTGACGGTCATGGCAGCCATGTAGCATTCAAAATGATCGAAGAAGCAAAGAGTATGGGAATAGATTTGGTCACACTTCCAACATATTGTAGCCAAAAATTGTAGCCCCTTGATGTCAGTGTATTACCACCATTCAAAAAATACTTCAAATAGCATAGGAGTATATGGCTCTCTGCACATCCTCAACTTGACATTGGAAGGGAAGAGTTGGCAACACTTGCCAGCAAAGATTTTGCACAAGCTTTGACTCCTAATAATATTTCAAGTGGTTTTAGAAGAACATGAATTTGGCTATTAGATCGACATGCACTTGACTTGGATATGGGGCCAAGTGAAGCTTTCATTGTTGAAGACAAAGGAACCACATTGGGAGCATAAATAGAGGGTGAGACAAGTAAGGATGAGGCACAGTTCTTCATAGCGAAGACTAGTTTGAGGATAGTAGGTTGGAATGAGGAACAGATTAGACAGTTTGTGGAAACCTTTACTACAAGATATCCCCCAATTCCAACAAATGAAGAAGGATATTGAACATAAAATATTGAGGCAGTAGAAATTGAAGAACTTACAGTTCAAACAACATGTAATCAGGTAGCAAAAAATGAAGAGAGTCAGTATACCATATGAATTTAAAGATTAAGCTTTAAACCTAGGGGTGCATCTACATTTCAATCAAGGGGATGGAGGACTATCCATGCCATCACCACCACATGTTGATCCTAAAGAGGTCATCCATTACTTCATGATGGGGAGAAATTGGGATGCAAATGATGAAGCAGATGGAGTGGAAGGTAATGACTCAAGCGACAAAGAAGCTGACCATGTGCCATGCACACAAGTCAATGACCAACAACTAGCAAGCAATAGAAGCATTTTCCTGCAACTCCAAACACAAAGGGTGCACCAATCATTGAATAGAGGTCACAATGGGGTGCTACGCCTAAGTAGGCAATCTCAAATTTTGACATCAAATGATTTTTTAATTTGTTGAATGAACAAGAGGCACAAAAACCAAGAAACCAAGAATTACAGTAAAGGAAAAGGGAGAAAATGGCATTAAAAAAAGTAGAAAGAGAAGCAAACCTAGAACAGAGTGAGGCAAAGAAATTGGAGTGTGCTACAAAAAAATAGAAAAGTGCAGAGGAGAAGCTCAAGAAGTGACATCAAAGGGAGATTGAAAGGGAGCAAGCAAATATTGCTCGATAGTTGAAGGAAACCCAAAAGCAAGTGGATAGAGCAGAAAGAAATAGAAGTTAGAGTACTCCTACAACTCCTCTTCCAACTCAATATCTAGTTTTAAGGGACATGATTAACATTTTATCTCTAGCCTTTTCTACTCTTAGCAGCCTGCAAAACAGGTCTTCTCAAGGATGCTCTCAATAGTTACAACTCAGTCTAGAGGAAAATCAAGCATTGCTTGCTTGTGTAGCAAGTGCCATGCAAAACAATTTGCAATCCTTAACATCTACTCTAGTTGATATAGAGTTAGTTGACACCCAAGGAAACACCACTTCTTAATCAGATCTATGGATGTCTGATTAGGATGGTTTTTGTGAACTTTTTGACTTCAATGTGTGCTAGTGTGTTTTTTGTAAAACTAAAGACTCCTTGTCTTCTTTAGAAATTTTTCTTAATCATGTTTGTTTGGCTTTACACAATTGGAATTTCCCAACTTTGAATATATATTTCATGCTTGTTGCTATCATGTTTGTTGATTGAAGTGAATGCATAGTGGTGTTCAATGTTTAAGCTTTGGCAATTAATGTGTAGATCTAGTTTTTTATAACTGACTCAAACATTGACATGTATAAATCTATATATATGTATGTATCCCTATATATATATATATATTCATATATATATATATATGTGTGTATATATATAAGTATACATGTATAGATACTAATAGATATATCTATACATACATATATATAAACGCATACATATATATAGATACATACATATATATACATTGAGTTGCATCATGTTCAATGGACCTTTTGAAAAACATGATAAATTTGATGATGTAATAGATATTGATTTCAGCAATGCAATTTTCTAAGAAGTTCACAAGGAGGTTATGGAATGGGAAACAAGGGAAGGAAATATTAGGATTTCCTCCAAATATTGGATAACATTATTGCTTTAGAGGAGATTATGCCTAGGCATGTTTTGAGATTTGTCCAAGTTAAGCATTTATGATTTTTACAACAAAAAAAAATCGTTGATCTATTATAGGAACATTGAGAGATTTCTACGAATGTTGTAACATGAAGCTTTTTGTGATTCCAAATCAATTTTGTGTTGGTTGTATTCATGTAACAATAATTTTGTTTGATATGTGTTTGTTGTATTCATCTAACTAACATTGTTGAAATTTTAAATGGAAATTAAGAAATTAATGTAATTAAAATTCAAAAATTTATGTTAATATATGTGTGTATGTATGTATACAAAACTATGTATATGCATACATATACATATATATATGTATACATATATACGTATGCATACATATATGTTTATATATATATATATGTATACACATACATATATATGTATATGTATTTAAAAATTTAAATGGAAATTAAGAAATTAATGTAATTGAAACTATAAATTCTTTAGCACATATTATTGCAGCAAATCCATAAATTAAATGAATGTGTGTATGTGTATATGCAACATATCCATAAATTAATGTATTTGAAATTGTAAATTTTTCAACACCTACACTTGGAAATCAATCTAATTGTATATTGTAAGTTTAAGTTTACAATGAATAAGAAAAATGGATATTATAAATGAACACAATGCCTACATGGTCACAGCCAAAGTAAAGTCTTGAAAGACTTTACCTGAATTTCCAGCTTACAATTTGGTATGCTCTTTACAACCTCCTAGCCATTTGACATGCCTACCACAACAAACAAATATAATAGCACAAACATAAATAGACAATAGTTAATGAAATAAATAAAAAGACATATTAGTTATTGAAAAATAAAGAACAATAATTTAAATTTAGAGCCATATCAACAAAAAATCCTTAATTATGTGGTGTGTAGTTTACAACCAAGCATAGTAAAACTACTCATATTTTCTTGGTACTTTGATGCTATTATGATAAATATACATCTAAGAGCAAAGATACTATACTCATATTTTGTAGGTGAAATAGAGGAGAGCAATGGATATATAATAAGGTGAATTATATTGTGTTTTAATGATTGCATCATTTGTTTAATTCAATTCATTTTATTACTTCATTGTTTTGATCTTGTTTGATTGTATTTCTTGGTTATTCATGCTTATGTTTCATGTTTTACAATCATGTTGTTTTGAGGTCATACATTTTGGCACGTCTGGTGGGACCCCACGTCCCCACTTTGACATCTCTTTAATTTAATTTTGTTGTTTGCAAGTTTTTGGTATTTTCTACCTTGCAGGTTATAGTTACTTTTAAGAGACTTTGAAAATCATAATTTAGGAGCTTTTTTAGGAGAAACAAACATCATGGTTCCATCCAGAAGGGCTGAGGGATGAATTTTCATATATTACACCCCTTATTTTTGTTAGGAATTGTATGCAAAAAATATCAATTGAATGCAAATAAAGATTAAATAGAGGAATGAAAAGCATAGAATAATAACAGCGAGAGACAATATTTAATGTGGTTCACCCAAACATGGGCTACATCCACCAATAGAGAGTTTAATATTATTATCCAATAAATCAAACCAATTACAACCAGTAATCCTTGCAACTTAAAAACTGTTGCTAATGCTACAATACAATTTCAATAGAAACCCAAACCCTTAGCCTTTTATTAAGACATGTCGATTAGAAAATAGGGTTTTTTATATCGGCCAATAGAAAAAATAACACCCGATGCCTTTATAAAATAATAAAAAATAGTGAGAGGTTTCGAGGGCGTCGCCCCTCAACCCTGCCCTGTATCACGATAGGGAGCGGGCTAGGGGCACTGCCCCTGGACCCCACAAGGGGCGCTGCATCCAAACCCCCGTTAAATAATTTGGGGGGAGACCGCACTGATAAAAGTGGGGAAAATTTAACCTACAAGTTTGATTAGGCTCCATATTGTTGATACTAAATTATGATTGTCCTTGATGAAAAACTTCTCTACAGTTTCAGATGATTATCTCAGTTTGGTTATATTCAGTTGGTCTTTAATTTGCAGTGGACAGATTTCATTCATATATGGCTTTTAGTGAACAGTTTATTTCCTTGATTTTTGCTTTCAGATTCAGTGCTCAGTTTGCATTTTGTTCACATTCTTTAAATATTTTATCACTCGTTGGTACTGATCAGCTTGTGTTCTTTGATAGCAACAGGTTATCTTAATGTTTTCAGGGTTATTGACAGGTTTAGTTTTTCATGTTCTTGATCCTCTCTCAGCCAGGCATTTCATTGGTTCAGTATTTCAATTCAAGCTGGCATCAATCTTGGTAGTCGTTTTATTGATCCTCTTAGGCATATTATTGGTGAATATATCTTTGGAAAATGATTTTATTCATAATCTTTTACAAGGTTAATTTTATTATACCAAATTCTTTTGAGAAGGAGTTTTGGTCGAGTCTTGATATATTACTATACTTTCTTCGGTCCAACATGAGTTTTATTTCAATCAATGTCAAAATGGTGAATGGGAAACTTCATTCTTTTGTGGGAAGTTTGGTAAAAACGTTTGCAAGGTTGATATCTTTGGTTCGATGGCCACTCTTTACTTATTTGATATCATTCACTCTAAAGTCGTTTTCTTTTTTAATAACATTGACTTTTCATGGAATATGCACATACAAGACATAATGATTATTATGTAGTCAAATGATTTTATCATTTCTCTCATACCTCAAAACTCTTCCATTATTGTTAAGTCATCGAATGATGAGAAAGGAAGTGTGTTTAGGGCAGAATTCGTGCTTGAATCCTCTTGCAAAAATACATTTTTGAAACCCTACCTTTGCATCCGCCATGAGTGATCATTGTGTTTGCTTCTTGTTGTTCTTTGCTCTCCAGCTGTTTGAAACAGTTGTAACTGGTCTTTTGAGAACAAGAGAATACTCTTTCAGATGCATTTTTTTGGTGGGAAGCTGATTTAAGACAAATGCTATCATGATCACCTTCAGTTTTGTCATGCTTTGCTTGTCTTCTCAAGGTCGAATTTGAATGCAATGAGACTCATTTTCTGTCAGAAATTTTATGGTTTTGAGTGGGTATTTTTGGAATCTCTGTCAGAAATATTATACTGTAAGCTGCTTTATTCGACTGTTTCTTTGTGTATCATGGATAACATGGTAATTATTTCATTGCCATTACTTTTAATGCACTCAAATGACATTAATTCCTTTAGGAATAAGGGTTTTTTTTTTCAATACGTGGGTATTGAGATTCCATCAGTTATATTGTAGATTTATTATTTTTCTGATCATGGGTATTCTGGAAAAGAATACTGATTGGGGTATTTTGAAAATTAAATGATATCCATTCATATTTGCAGAGGGTTCTTGAAATTCTGAAACTGGGTAGACATGCTCTTTGATTACCTTTCAGTTACTATGTGAAATCTTTTACAAAATTTACTATTTACAGATTATCGATATTCAGATTTTTTTTTAAGGTTGAAATCAAGGGTTTTATGAAAAAAACAAATATGCTCGTCGGTTATCAATATTTTTGTTTCAAAAGTGTTATTACTTGCAATTTTCTAGGTTTTTCCAAAACATATGTAAAATGATAAAGTTTTTTGATCTACACTTGTCAGAGATTTATTGATTCAGTCATAATCTTGACTGCCTTATTATTCAGGCGTTTCTCTACTCTTGATTCTATGACACTAAAACAATAAAGAGGAAGTTACGTTGTTGTTCTCGTTGACCTTGAAATGTTTTAAAGACTTGTTACCTAAAAATGATGTATAAATGTATACAAAAAAACTCTTTTCTATTCTGGCACTATTATTGTAATTCTGAGTTGATCTTGGTTGAATGAAATGTATTGAAAACTCTACATAAAAATAAGAACATAAAAGGAAGAGATGTAAAAATCTCCTCTATGAAGTATTTTAAGGACTCAAGCTTTGGTTCCTTAAGGTATTCTGTAGACGAGAGAACATAGTTGTTTATGCTTTACTGAAAATAGAGTAATCCTCTGAGCTATCATTATTGTTCAAAAAATATAAGTTGAATGGTTTGTACTCCCTGAGATAGATGTCTCAAAAATGAGGGGTTGGTGCTCCTTGAGTGGGTGCTCACTTGCCTACAAGGCATTGTGAACATTGGTCTTTTTATTAAGCCTACAAGGCACTTGGAGTGGTTTTTCTTGCCTGATTCAAGGTTTTCCACTAGGCAAAAATCTCTTGTGTATCTTTGTTTTTGTGTGATGGCTCTTCTATTTCATGTTATTGTTTTGTTTATTTAAATTCTCAATTGTGCATGCGAAAGATTACATTCAATACATGAATGACTTAATCTTTATATTGAGATCAAAGTATAAATATGTTTTAACTTTCATTTTGAGCAACGAATATCATTTTTGATTCACATTGATTCTCCCCCCTCTCAGTGTCTCTTTTAACTCCAACAATTGGTATCAGAGCGTAAGGTCCTCTGATTGGTGTTATTCACCTTGGATTGATTTTGGTTTTGGAGTCTTTTAAATGGCACAGTCTAAACACGGTGCCTCTGTAACCAGAGCTTCATTATTCGATGGAACAGATTATGTGTTCTGGAAAATAAGAATGGAAGCTTTTCTTATTTCTTCTGATGTTGATGTTTGGAGCATAGTTTTAAATGCATACAATGTACCAGGCTCTATTCCCACTGATCCTACTAAGAAAAAGAGGTATGAAACAAATGCCAAAGCTAAGCATGCCATCCTGTGTGGTCTAACTAAAGACATGTTCATTAAAGTCATGCATTGCAAATTTGCTCATGAAATCTGGGAAAAACTTGAAACTATATACCAAGGGAATGAGAAATTCAAACTGTCAAAAATCATTACACTCAAACATCAGTTTGAGGAGATGAAAATGAAAGATGATGAAAAATTGGTTGAATATTTCCTAAGAGTTGATGAAGTTGTCAATGCCATGAAAGGTTTAGGTCAAGAGGTTAATGAATTTAATGTGGTTACAAAGGTCATTAGAACCTTACCATCAAAATTTGAATCTAAGGTTTCAGCCCTAGAAGAAAAGAAACACTTTGATCAGCTTACCTTAGACAGCCTGCAAGGAATACTTACTGCCTATGAAATGAGAACCAACAAAAACAATTCAATTGGAAAAAAAACTGCCTTTAACACTAAAAAGAAAGAAAAGGTCGAAGTTAGTGAATCAGAGTTTTCTGATTCTAAGGAATCCAATTTTGTTAGAAAACTCAAGAAGGGTTCAGGAAGATACAAGGGAAAACTTCCCTTTAAATGTTTCAATAGTGGTAAAATAGGTCACTTTGCTGCAAAGTGTCCCTATGATGATAAAATCTGTGAAAACGAGACAACTGAAAAATAGCCTAAGAAGAATATTTTCAAACCTAAACGAAACTTTAATTTCAAAAAGAAGAAAAGTATGTTTAGTAAGGATGAATCTAACATTGAATCTGAAGATTCATCAGCTGAAGAAGATGAAACTTTGTTCATGGCTGAAATCACTCAGCAAAATGATTCTAATGCTATTGATATTGAAGAAGGTGTTGTAGACCTTGAAAGTGAACTGAAATGTGCTTTACAAGAGGTCAGAAAACTCAAAAAACAAGTTCTTGCACAAGAACACAAACCAGATCAAGTTGTGGTCTCTCTGAAAACTCAGCTTGAAGAAGCCAAAAGAGTTGAAGACTCTCTTCGAGAGACTGTAAGCTGCAAGGATCAGGAAATTCAAAAACTAGAACAAGAAGTTGTTCGGCTTAGGAAGGAAATTGAAAAATATGAAAGCACTCTAAAACTGAATGAGATGCTAAGTAAGCAAAAAATTCATAATGATAAAACTGGTATCGGTTTTGAAAAGGGTGAGTGTTCAAGTGACAATGTAAAACAAAACCCATCTTCTGAAGTCAAATGCCCAAATCACTCACATTCTAGCAAAGATCATGGTTAGATTTTAAGAGGTAATAGACCCTCTTATAGCATTAACTCTTTCTTCTATGGTTATTGTTTTTTCTGCAACAGATTCGGCCATAAGGTGAGCACTTGCAGATTTATGAATTCTAGAACACCCAGGTTTGGTCTTAGACAACATTATGGTTTTGTTAGTCAGGTCAGATGCTTTAAATGTAATGCTTTGGGACATTTTGTCAAACAGTGCAGAACAAATCTGCAATCTAAACAAGATAAATTTAAAAAGGTTTGGAAACCTAAGTCTGTCAATAATATTGAGCAATCTATGTTTATTCAAACTGCTTTTCATTCCAAGAAAAAAGACTTATGGGTCCTAGACAGTGGATGTTCTAACCATATGACTAGCGACAAGGGTAAATTTATAAATCTTGAAGATATGTAGGTTGGTATGTTAAGTTTGGTGATAACTCTAGTATTCAAATCAAAGGTAAGGGTTCGCTTCTTTTGAATGAGGACACTCCTATCTACAATGTGTACTATGTGGAAGGTCTCAAGCACAATCTACTAAGCATTAGTCAAATCTGTGATAGTGGTTATCATGTTCTTTTCACTTCGCAGGGATGTGAGATTAAGAAAAAGCTTGGAAAGGCTGTTGCAGCTAGAAGGAGGACAAAAGGAAATGTGTACAATCTTCTTGACAAATCAAGCAATGACAATAATCAAGGTATGTGTTTAATGGGCCAAATTGAAGAGAGCTGGTTATGGAAGAAAAGGCTAGGACACATAAACTTTGAAAACCTGGTTAGAATAAGTAAAAATCAAAATGTTAGAGGTTTACTAGTTCTTAGTAAGCTAGAAAACTCTGTGTGCAAAGAGTGCTTAAGTGGTAAACAAACTAAAATCAGTTTTAAAACAAAAGAACATTCCTCTTCAAAACCTTTACAGCTTGTGCATACTGATTTATGTGGTCCAACCAGGACTAGGTCTATTAATGGTGAAAGGTACTTTATGCTGTTTGTGGATGATTATACAATAATGGTTTGGGTCACTTTTCTTAAGCACAAATCAGAAGCTTTTGAAAGGTTTAAAATCTTTCGTAAATTGGTTGAGAAAGAATTAGATTTGAAACTTAAATGTTTGTGATCTGACAAAGGAGGTGAGTTCACCTCTCAAGAATTTATAGATTATTGTGAACATCACGACATTAAAAGACAGTATGTTGCAACTAAAACACCTCAACAAAACATGGTTGTTGAACGTAAGAATAGAACTGTAAAAGAAATGGCTAGAACCATGCTTGATGAAGCTAAATTGTCTAACATTTACTGGAAATAAGTTGTTCATATAGTTGTTTACATTTTGAATAGAGTGCAGCTTAGGGTGAAGTCTAAACACACTTCGTATGAACTATGGTATGGAAGAACTGCTTCTGTCAAATACTTTAAAATTTTTGGAAGTAAATGTTTTATTAAGAAGGATGATGATAACCTTGGCAACTTTCAATCAAAGTTTGATGAAGGTATCCTTTTGGGATATTCAACTCACAACAAAGCTTATAAATGTCTTAACATAAGGCTTAACAAGATTGTTGAAGCTGTGAATGTTAAATTTGATGAAAGTTTGCATTTAGATGCTAATACATTGCAGGATAATGAGGAAGATATTCTTGAAACTGAATCCAATCCAGAAGAAGCTGAAACAACAAAGCCTATTGTTGAATCAGCAAACCCTAAAAATGAAAATGCAAGTCCTGAGAAGGTTGCATCAAAGGTTCCATCGAAGACTATAGCTAAATATCATCCCAAAGATTAGATTATTGGGGATAAGAATGCAGGAGTTCAAACCAAAAGAAGGGCTACAGAATCTAATGAAAAGGCACAAATTGCTTTTTGTTTAGTTACTCAGTTTGAACCTAAAATTTTTAATGAAGCTCTCATACATTTATGTTGGGTTAATGCTATGCAAGAAGAAATTGATCAAATTGAGAAAAATCAGACCTGGGAGTTAGTCCCAAGACCATATGTAACGCCCGACGTGCAAACCCCAGAGAACTCAAAAAGGAAAATAATTTTTTTTAAAAACAATTAAATTAAACTTACAATACATTAATCATAATCACATAACATATTACATCGCATTATCACACTTAGTTCTCTGGGGCATGCGAGGTTACATTGCAACCACAAAACAAAAATAAAAGCTAATGATAAACCATGCAACCAATTATAATATAATAACCATGAATAAATGTACATCCATGAACCAAGAGAAAGTATCTTAAGATACCACATAATACAATCATATGAATCTCATCAAATAAAATTACATAGAAACCTGACTATTACATCATTGTTATAATGTTACATTACAATCTTTTGATATAATAATTACAATGAATTTCCCAAACAAGTGGGATGATACAATTTACAATGAATGTTGAATAACAAAGTGAGCACTGGTACAACTCCAACTGCGGAAATGCTGCGAACAAAGGATGCTGATGGGGAACGCAATGGGTGCAGAGCACATTCCACCCAACCATGTGAATTATAAATAACTCACCCCCCATGCTCAGAGGTGACAATGAAGTTAACTCGACCATGATTGTCAAACCGACTCCCAGGCAACAAGGTACAAACTGAAATACAAACTCAAAGAATATAATTAAGCCAAGTAGTGACAATAACAAGTCACCAAAGTATACTCATAATCACTTTCACAAAATCTGCATCAACAATAAGAGTACAAAGCTAAGGAAACTGATACAACATCCAAGGTCCAAGAAACATTTCTAGAGGAAAAAGCAACAAGGTGAAACATGAAGTCTAGTGGAGAGTGTCATCGCACAGCTCTCATGGGGTCTCCTGGCTCTTCCTCCAACTTGAGGCGCCGACACCCATCTATGGATCTCCTGGCACTTCCTCCTACTTGAGGCGTCGGCACCATAGGGTAGCTCGTGCGGAGTCAATAACCTCTCATGAAGACGAGATTATGACTTTGCCGACCACGGCCTTCTCAATCTATCATTAGTCTATGATAGCCCTAATGCATAGATGAGGAATCCAATTTCTCTTATCTTGAATGTTTTACTACCCATCCCCCTAATTCTATTTTTAGGTTATCACTTGTTTAGCTACTCTTACGTGGGTTCTCCTGTGCACTTCCTCTTAACCGAGGCGCCGACCCCCACGAAGAGCCACTCTCCCTAAGAACCCTAACAAAAAATTGAAACAAGACAAGGGTTAAACCTCAACAAATAAGCATGATACCAAAACCAGAACAAGCGAGGCATTAACCCTCTTGCAACAACTCGGAACCAAAAAGTCTCAACAACCGTTCAACCCTTCCAAACATGAACCATAAGTTTTCCACTCCAAAGAGAAATTCAAAACGAGAATAACATCCAAAAATAAACAAGCCTCTGGAACAAGGTTTCAAATCAACGACCGGGTTCCCACATCGACATTTAAGCCAACACAAAAAAAAAACAGAATGTAACTACGCATAATTTGATGATCTCAAAACACCATACCACTTACTCAAAACAATTAAGACAAGAAGCACTACAGTTTTCTCAAGATCAATTATTAAGTTCATAAATGCAAGGAACAATTGACATATGTAAATAATACATTAAATTTTTATTATAATAAAATTATCAACATTTTATTTCCCAAAAACAACTACATTTCTATTAACAGAAACCACTTAGTTTTGTAGTCTAATCCTTGAATATGAAAATAAAACATTATAATTTATCATGTATTTTTATATAAAAAAATAAACATACATAAACATATATATAAATATACATATATATATATATATTTAAATTTTCATAAATTAAATTTAAACTGAAATGAATAACTAAAAACGGATTATATACATGTTTAAGTTTTATGTAATTTAAATTTAATAAAAATAAAACAAACGAAATGAAGCAAGCTGCCGTCGCAGTCCTTGCAAGGACTGCCCACGGCAGTCCCTGCAGGGACTGCGCAGAGCAGTCCTAAGGACTGTTGTGCAGCAGCTTTAGCCACCGCACCTGGGTACAAGGGGGGGCGGCTAGTCCGTCCCCCAAACCCTTTATAATTTTTTTTAAAAAATTTTATGTATTTTTTAAAATACAATTTAATTTTTTTATAACAATGAAAATTTTGAAATTTTAATTTCATTCAACACTGCGAAATGCAATTTCGTACGGCCGACACACAGTGATAAATAATTCCGTATAGCCGACGCACAGTATAAATAAATTAAAAAAAATACTTTTATATATAAACAGAAACATATATATATATTAATATAACAGAGTAAAAGAAATACAGAGGAAGAGATTATATATATATTTAATAGAGACAAATACAAAGGGGTAATTTAAATATGTAAATAACAGAGTAGAAGATACAGAGGGATAATTTCAATATGCAAATAACAGAGTAAAAAGATACAGAGGGATGATTTCAATATGCAAATATCAAAGTAAAAAGCTACAGAGGAATATTATGTCAAATTCCAAAACCTTAAAAACAACAGATTTGTCCAATTATTTCAAACAACAGATTTTTCCCCAAACACTTGAAAACCCAGATTTTTCCCAAATGCATAAAAAACCCAGTTTTTCCCAAATTACTTGAAAATCGAGATTTTTCCCAAAAGCATGAAAACCCAAATTTTCCCTATTTTATTTGAAACCCGTTTTTTCCCAAATACATAAAAACCCAATTTTTTTTTTCCACTTTTCTTTTTGAAAACCAAATTTTTTCCTAATTTGTTTGAAAACCCAGATTTCTTTCAAATTTATTTGAAAACACAGATTTTTTTTCTAATTTGTTTGAAAACCCAGAACAATATGAATTCAGTTGAAGTTTTAAACAAGTAAAGAAAAAGGGATTTTATTGGAACCTGGACTCCTGCTTGTTGAATTGTGAGTTCTTGCTCCAACTAGCCCTTCGAATAGCTCTCGCTCCTTTCCTCAATCCTTCGTTTTCAGCTTCTTCTTCTTCTTCTTCTTCTTCTGTTCTTTCTTGACAGATTCTCCACACAAAAACCCTACCAGCACAATCTCCCCCTCTTTTCAAAAATAAAATTCTAAAATACTGCCATCCCCTTTTTCCAGCAAAATAATTCCCCTTTTTCAATTCATTTTCAAAAACTCACTATATTTTTCTCCCCTTCTTGCAACCCAACCAACATTTTGTATTTACAGCATTGCATTTTCTGCCCACACATGATTTCCCATTTGTCCTGATTATTATTATTATTATTATTATTAAAAATCCATTTTTGCCAGCCTTGCTCATGCACAAAATTTAACTTTATTTATTTTATTATTAACTTCCACCCGGTAATTTATTTACATTGACAATACACCATTTAGTATTTAATAAAATACATGGCTTTTCAAATAAATAAACATTTAAATATTTTAAATACAATTTAATCTAATATTTTAATCAACAATTTCAAAATTGAAAACACCACAACACATAAAATACCAACATTAATTATATACAACATAACACAACCACAACCACAAATCATGATGACTACAGAACATACAATACCATTCAACAAGGCGGTCTGACATCATGGAACGAGAAAACTTTATTGTCACCTCTGTTTCAACTTTATACCGTTGGGTTATTTGTGCTCGCCCTGTCCTGCCAAAGCAGGTGGAATCGAGACTATGTACCTACAATTCTTGCATACAAATGACGTCGTGTACATGTGCATATATATATATATAAAATCAAAGCATTGTATTGTGAGAAGGAATCACAGCGTAATAGAGCACTCACAATGAGTGATGCTACACTGTCCTTCATCACACCTATCCTAACAATTATAATAATGATTGATAAAATACATTTCTAAACTAACCATTCATCTCATGACATAATCTATTAAATCACTACATTATAATATAAATATGAAATCAACTAACATCACCAACCACAATGTCATATGAATTAATCATGTCTAAAAAGGAGTAACAACATCATCAAATGTCTAACTAACCAATCACACAAAATAGTATCATCATAGTATCAATGTATCAAAGTATCAGATCAAAGCATAAAACTAATGAGTCCAACTAGCATCCAGGAGGGTTATTACATCCTCCCCCCCTTAAACCCGGCTTACTCCTGTAAGCCAGAAAATAAGTAAGGGTAGGATTCTCTAATACAGAAAGCATCCTCCCATGTCGCTGAAGTCTCATCATTGGGGTCCCACTGGACCCTCACCTGCTCAATATCCCTGCCTCTGAGAATGAGTCTCTTGTGCTGCACCACGACCACGGGCTCTAGAGCTAGCTGCCCATCCTCGACCTATAGAGCATTCCAATCAAGTACATGAGTAACATCAAGAAAATAAGGCCTAAGAATAGAAACATGAAACACATCGTGAATTCGCGACAGACTGGGTGGCAAGGCCAGGCGATAGGCAACAGGACCAATATGCTCTAACACCTCGAACGGACCCACAAAATAGGATGCAAGCTTAGAACCCTTTCCATAACGAATAGGGCTCTTCCGAGGACGAACTCAAAGAAACACTCGATCACCTACAACAAACTGTCGATCAACTCTGTGTGCATCAGCAAACTTCTTTTGCCTGTCCTGAGCTGCTACAAGATGCTCTGGAATGCGTGCTACCTGCTGCTCCATATCACGAAGCATCTTAGGTCCAAGAAGAACCATGTCCTCCAATCGATCCCATCTCAAAGGGGTACGACAAGGATGACCATATAAAGCCTGGAATGGAGCCATGCCAATCAAACTATGATAACCATTGTTATAGGAAAACTCAACCAAATGCAAATAATCTTCCCAATGAGATTGTTGTTCCATGACATACATGCGAAGCATATCCTCAAGCACCTGATTAACTCTCTCAGTCTAACCATCTGTCTCAAGATGGTAGGCAAAACTAAAATTCAACTTAGTCCCTAAGGACCGCTGCAAAGATGTCCATAAGGCAGATGTGAATACCGAATCTCTATCAGAAATAATCTTGTGCGGTATCCCATGTAATCGAACAATATCTTCCATGAACACCCTAGCCACCACAGAAGCAATATAGGAAGATTAAATGGGAGAGAAAAGGGCTACCTTGGTCAACCTGTCAATAGTGACCATGATAGCGTTATGTCGCCTGGAAGAGATAGGCAACCCGACAATGAAATCCATAGAAATAATGTCCCACTTCCACTCTGGTACAAGATGAGGCTGCAACAAACCTACCGGATGATGATGCTCAGCCTTAACTCTCTGACATTCCAGACACCTAGCCACAAAATCAGCAATGTCACGCTTCATCCCAGCCCAAAAATATAGTGAGCGAAGATCAGCGTACATTTTCTTAACTCCTGGGTGTTGTAAATAAGGAGCTCTATGAGCTTTGGTCAAGATTAGGGTACGAAGACCCTCTACAGGAGGTACATACATTCGGCCTCCATAATGCAACACACCATCTGAATCCATAGAGTAACCAGAAAATTTTCCTTCCAAAGTTCTGCCCGACTCAATCTCCGATTTCACTACTTGATACCAATCATCTGAAGAAAGAGCTGCAAGGATCTGACTTTTCAAATCAGCCTCAAGAGCCATAGCAGAAATCTCATGCTTGCGTCTACTCAGCGCATCTTCCACCACATTCTCCTTGCCCTGAATATACTTCACCTCAAAATCATATTCGCACAAGAATTCCATCCACCTTCTCTACCTTGCATTTAGGTTCAGTTGCGTAAAGATGTATTGCATACTACGATGATCTGTATGCAACTCGAACTGATGACCAAGGAGAAAGTGTCGCCACCTTACTAAGGCATGCACAACTGTGGCTAACTCCAAGTCATGAGTGGGGTAATTGAGTTCATGATCCTTAAGCTTTCGTGATTCATAAGCAATCACTCGCCCCTCCTGCATCAACACAGCCCCTAAGCCTTCCAATGAAGCATCAGTACACACAACAAAATCCCTTGACGGATCAGGAACTGCTATGATTGGAGCACTAGTCAGCTTGTCCTTCAAAGTCTAGAAAGCCAACTGACATTGCTTAGACCAAAGAAACTTCTTTCCCTTCCTCTGCAAGGAGGTGATAGGATGAGCCAACCTAGAAAACCCCTGGACAAAACGCCTATAGTATCTTGCAAGTCCCATGAAGCTACGAATTTCTGAGACATTTGTGGGTGTGGGCCAATCCACAACAGCTTGGATCTTTGCAGGATCAACCGAAATTCCCTCACCAAAAATCACATGGCCCAAATACTGAACTTCAGTCTTATAGAATTCACATTTCTTGAGATTGGAAAACAACTGATTACTCCTTAAGCACTGCAACACCTATCTTAGATGTTCCTCATGTTCCTCCATAGACATAGAATAAATCAGAATGTCATCGAGAAACACAAGGATGAATCTATCCAAGAAAGTTCGGAACACTCCATTCATTAGGCTCATAAAGATTGAAGGTGCATTCGTCAACCCGAACGGCACCACGGTGAACTCGTAATGTCCATACCGAGTACGAAATGCTATTTTATGAATGTCTGGATCAGCAATCCTCAACTTATGATATCCTGACTTGAGATCAATCTTAGAGAACACCTTTTCCCCTTTTATCTGATCGAAAAGATCATCAATTATGGGTAATGGATATCAGTTCTTCACTGTTACCTTGTTCAACTGCCTGTAGTCAATACACAAGCAAAGAGAACCATCCTTCTTCTTTACAAAAATCACAGGTGCTCCCCAAGGAGAAACACTTGGGCGGATAGAGCCCTTAGCCAACAACTCTTCCAGCTGCAAACGGAGTTCCTGAAGTTCCTGCGTTGTCATCCGATATGGAGCTCGAGATATTGGCTCAGCTCTAGGTACCATATCAATCCTGAAGTCTATATCTCGCTTAGGTGGCATACCAGGTATCTCTTCTGGAAACACATCAGAAAACTCCTTAAGGAGAGGGTACTGTTCCAGCGACACCCCTTGACTATCCTCTAACTCCAAGTCACTCAAAGATACTGCAAAGAGCTGACAACCCTGTCGAAAGTACCTTTTGAGCTGCATGGCAGAGATCATTCGCAAAGAAACAGGTTTTTGAATACCCACAATTTCCACCTCCTTTCTAGAACCATCAAAGCACCGCACCGCTTTACGGCGATAATCAATTATAGCATAGTGTGCACTCAACCAGTCCATGCCTAAGACGACATCATATGAGCTGAGTGGTAAGATTCTGAGGTTTACTTTAGTTGACAAAGCTCCTATACTCAAGCTACAATCCTGCACAAGCTTCTCTACAACAAGCTTTGACCCTGAAGCCAATTCAACTTGCCATTTCTCGCCTTGACTAGATGCCACCAGTCCACATCACTCAACCAGTAAAGGAGATATAAAGGAATCAGATGCACCAGAATCAAAAATAATAGAAATGCTAGAATCACGTAACACACCTGAAGTCTCAATGACGGTGCTCTGGTGGTCTGCCTGTCGATTATCCACTGCAGCAAATACACGATGAGATCTCCCTGCATCACCTACTATCGGCTCTGATCCAACTAGCCTCTGATTAAAACCTGATGTACTCTTTTGAGGACACAATCTAGCAATGTGCCCCTGCTGCCCACAAGAGTAACACCAATACCCCTGCCAAAACCCCTGCCCCCTGATGGATCATTTGACTGGTGAAAGCTCCCATGACTCAGCGCTGACTGGATACTAGGTGTAGGCTATGCAAAACATTCCTGTCAAACTTGGTTTATGTTCCTATTCCGATCCTTGCGACACTGCAAATTGCCACCCTGAGGAGATTGGAAGTTCTTCTATCTTGACTGTTGCTGCTGAGGCTGCTGCTACTGATGACCCCCCTTCAAGGGTTGAAACCTGTTTCTGGAAGATCCTGCTCCCTGAGACTGACCCCCATGAGTGCTAAAACCCTAAGAAGGTGCACTACCAATCTGCACTCCAATGTGGCCACCCAAGGCCATGGCCAAATTCTTCTCCACCAATCGAGCCTTCTCAACTGCCATTTCCATTGTCTTCGGCTCGAAGACTCGTACACCACCACTAATGCGGACATTAAGGCCTCGAAAAAAGTACTAAACCAACATGCCTTCATCATGGCTAATCCTTGCATACTACTTCAACTCATAGAAGCGCCACTCATACTGTTCCACTGACATAGACAACTGCTTGAGATCATGAAATTCGTCAGCCCTGCGCTGCCTCTAATGGTCTGAGAGAAAACAAGCCCTGAACCTGTCCAAAAATAATTCCCAAGTGACCATACTGATATCAAGGTACAATTTTTGTTCCTCAAGGTGCCACCAAGTAGATGCGAAGCCTCTCAAGTGCATAACCGCGCACTGAGCCTTGGTATTGCTACCGTAAGGGTGCATGGCGAAGCAACAATCTAAGTCAATTAGCCAAGTTTCGGCTTCTAGTCCACCTCTTGAGCCATCAAATGTCAGTGGGTGAGCTCTCAACAAATCCCTCATATGGCCTGCTAAGATTGCATCCTAATCAAAAGTTATTTCCCTCCGCCTCGGTGACCTTTCTCTTTCTCTTTCAATCTGTGGCTCCTCCTCTGGCCTGGGTCCCAAATGAGCCAGAATTTCTCCAAGAATATGTTGTAAGGAACCATCTAATCCAGGTTGCCCTGGGTTCTGCCCACCTGACGGATTATTGTGAAGACTCGGTTGTTCCTCATGCTCAGAACCATGAGAACTCGAAACTGAGGGACTTCGCCGGTTTGCTCTACGACCAGCACTGCGGCCTCTTGCTTGGCCATGTCCTCTACCTCAAGGCATATTTCTGCACAACAAGATAAAGGTACAAATGAGTTCAAGAGTTCAAACGAGAGGTTACTTAATGGACCTAACTACCTAGAGACCCCAGCGTTTGCAAACCTGGCTTTGATACCAAGTTGTAACACCCGATGTGCAAACCCTAGAGAACTCAAAAAGGCAAATAATTTTTTTTTAAAAACAATTAAATTAAACTTACAATACATTAATCATAATCACATAACATATTACATCGCATTATCACACTTAGTTCTCTGGGGCACGCGAGGTTACATTGCAACCACAAAACGGAAATAAAAGCTAATGATAAACCATGCAACCAATTATAATATAATAACCATGAATAAATGTACATCCATGAACCAAGAGCAAGTATCTTAAGATACCACATAATACAATCATATGAATCTCATCAAATAAAATTACATAGAAACCTGACTATTACATCATTGTTATAATGTTACATTACAATCTTTTGATATAATAATTACAATGAATTTACCAAACAAGTGGGATGATACAATTTACAATGAATGTTGAATAACAAAGTGAGCACTGGTACAACTCCAACTGCGGAAATGCTATGAACAAAGGATGTTGATGGGGAACCCAACGGGTGCGGAGCACATTCCACCCAACCATGTGAATTATAAATAACTCACCCCCCCATGCTCAGAGGTGACAATGAAGTTAACTCGACCATGATTGTCAAACCGACTCCCAAGCAATGAGGTACAAACTCAAATACAAACTCAGCGAATACAATTAAGCCAAGTAATGACAATAACAATTCACCAAAGTATACTCATAATCACTTTCACAAAATCTGCATCAACAATAAGAGTACAAAGCTAAGGAAACTGATACAACATCCAAGGTCCAAGAAACATTTCCAGAGGCAAAAGCAACAAGGTGAAACAGGAAGTCTAGTGGAGAGTGTCATCGCACAGCTCTCATGGGATCTCCTAGCTCTTCCTCCAACTTGAGGCACTGACACCCATCTATGGATCTCCTGGCTCTTCCTCCTACTTGAGGCGCCGACACCATAGGGTAGCTTGTGCGGAGTCAATAACCTCTCATGAAGACGAGATTATGACTTTTCCGACCACGGCCTTCTCAATCTATCATTAGTCTATGATAGCCCTAATGCATAGATGAGGAATCCAATTTCTCTTATCTTGAATGTTTTACTACCCATCCCCCTAATTCTATTTTTAGGTTATCACTTGTTTAGCTACTCTTACGTGGGTTCTCCTGTGCACTTCCTCTTAACCGAGGCGCCGACCCCCACGAAGAGCCACTCTCCCTAAGACCCCTAATAGAAAATTGAAACAAGACAAGGGTTGAACCTCAACAAATAAGCATGATACCAAAACCAGAACAAGCGAGGCATTAACCCTCTTGCAACAACTCGGAACCAAAAAGTCTCAACAGCTGTTCAACCCTTCCAAACATGAACCATAAGTTTTCCACTCCAAAGAGAAATTCAAAATGAGAATAACATCCAAAAATAAACAAGCCTCTAGAACAAGGTTTCAAATAGACGACCGGGTTCCCACATCAACATTTAAGCCAACACAAAAAAAATAGAATGTAACTACGCATAATTTGACGATCTCAAAACACCATACCACTTACTCAAAACAATTAAGATAGGAAGCACTACAGTTTTCTCAAGATCAATTATTAAGTTCATAAACGCAAGGAACAATTGACATATGTAAATAATACATTAAATTTTTATTATAATAAAATTATCAACATTTTATTTCCCAAAAACAACTACATTTCTATTAACAGAAACCACTTAGTTTTGTAGTCTAATCCTTGAATATGAAAATAAAACATTATAATTTATCATGTATTTTTATATATAAAAATAGACATACATAAACATATATATATATATATATATATATGTATATATATATATATATATGTATATATATATGTATATATATATATATATATATATATATATATATATATATATATCTATATATATATATGTATATATATATGTATATATATATACATATATATATATATCTATATATATATACATATATATATATATATATAAATTTTCATAAATTAAATTTAAACTTAAATGAATAACTAAAACGGATTATATACATGTTTAAGTTTTATGTAATTTAAATTTAATAAAAAAACGAAATGAAGCAAGTTGTCATCGCAGTCGGACTGCCCACGGCAGTCAATCAAACAATCTTTAAGACTGTTGTGCGGCTTTAGTTGGGTACGGGGGGGCGGCCCCGTCCCCAAAACCCTTTATAATTTTGTTTTTTAATTTTTATATATTTTTTAAAATACAATTTAATCTTTTTATAACAATGAAAATTTTGAAATTTTAATTTCATTCAACACTGCGAAACGCAATTTCATACGGCCGACGACAAGTATAAATAAATTATAAAAAATACTTTCATATATATATAGAAGCATATATATATATATATATTAATATAACAGAGTAAAATAAATACAGAGGAAGAGATTATATATATATTTAATAGAGACAAATACAAAGGGGTAATTTAAATATGTAAATAACAGAGTAGAAGATACAGAGGGATAATTTCAATATGCAAATAACAGAGTAAAAAGATACAGAGGGATGATTTCAATATGCAAATATCAGAGTAAAAAGCTACAGAGGAATATTATGTCAAATTCCAAAACCTTAAAAACAACAGATTTGTCCAATTATTTCAAACAACAGATTTTTCCCCAAACACTTGAAAACCCAGATTTTTCCCAAATGCATAAAAAACCCAGTTTTTCCCAAATTACTTGAAAATCCAGATTTTTCCCAAAAGCATGAAAACCCAAATTTTCCCTGTTTTATTTGAAACCCATACTTTTCCCAAATACATAAAACCCTTTTTTTCCCTGTTTTAATTGAAAACCAAATTTTTTCCTAATTTGTTTGAAAACCCAGATTTCTTTCAAATTTATTTGAAAACACAGATTTTTTTCTAATTTGTTGAAAACCCAGAACAATATGAATTTAATTGAAGTTTTAAACAAGTAAAGAAAAAGGGATTTTATTGGAACCTAGACTCCTACTTGTTGAATTGTGATGAAGTTCTTGCTCCAACCAGCCCTTCGAATAGCTCTCGCTCCTTTCCTCAATCCTTCATTTTTAGCTTCTTCTTCTTCTTCTTCTTCTGTTCTTTCTTGACAGATTCTCCACATAAAAACCCTACCAGCACAATCTCCCCCTCTTTTCAAAAATAAAATTCTAAAATACTGCCATCCCCTTTTTCCAGCAAAAGAATCCCCCTTTTTCAATTCATTTTCAAAAACTCACTATATTTTTCCCCCCTTCCTGCAACCCAACCAACATTTTGTATTTACAGCATTGCATTTTCTGCCCACACATGATTTCCCATTTGTCCTTATTATTATTATTATTATTATTAAAACTCCATTTTTGCCAGCCTTGCTCATGCACAAAATTTAAATTTATTTATTTTATTATTAACTTCCACCCGGAAATTTATTTACATTGACAATACACCATTTAATATTTAATAAAATACATGGCTTTTCAAATAAATAAACATTTAAATATTTTAAATACAATTTAATCTTTAATCAACAATTTCAAAATTGAAAACACCACAACACATAAAATACCAACATTAATTATATACAACATAACACAACCACAACCACAAATCATGACGACTATAGAACATACAATACCATTCAACAAGGCGGTCTAACATCATGGAAGGGGAAAACTTCATTGTCACCTCTGTTTCAACTTTATACCGTTGGGTTATTTGTGCTCGCCCTGTCCTGCTGAAGCAGGTGGAATGGAGACTATGTACCTGCAATTCCTGCATACAAATGACGTCGTGTACATGTGCATATATATATATATATATATAAAATCAAAGCATTGTATTGTGAGAAGGAATCGCAACGTAACGAAGCGCTCGAAATGAGTGATGCTACACTATCCTTCATCACACCTATCCTAACAATTATAATAATGATTGATAAAATACATTTCTAAACTAACCATTCATCTCATGACATAATCTATTAAATCACTACATCATAATATAAATATGAAATCAACTAACATCACCAACCACAATGTCATATGAATTAATCATGTCCACAAAAGGAGTAATAGCATCATCAAATGTCTAACTAACCAATCACACAAAACAGTATCATGATAGTATCAACGTATCAAAGTATCAGATCAAAGCATAAAACTAATGAGTCCAACTAGCAACCAGGAGGGTTATTACACCAGATGACAAGAATGTCATTAGAGGTAAATGGATTTACAGAAATAAACTTGATGAAAATGGCAATGTTATTCGCAATAAAGCAAGATTTGTTTGCAAAGGCTATGCTCAGCAAGAAGGTATTGACTTTGGTGAAACCTTTGCACTTGTTGCTAGATTAGAGTCCATCAGAATATTCTTAGCTTATTCTATTTACAAAAACTTTACTGTTTATCAAATGGACGTCAAAACTGCTTTTTTGAATGGCTTTTTAGATGAAGAGGTATATGTTGAACAGCCTGAAGGATTTATATGCAAAGATAAGCCTAATCATGTTTACAGGTTGAAAAAGGCTCTCTATGGCTTAAAACAAGCTCCTAGAGCTTGGTACTTAAGACTGGACAGTCATTTAATTTCTAATGGCTTTGTTAGAGGAGGTGTAGACAGTAATCTTTATGTTAAAATTGAAGGTTCTGATATTTTGGTTGTTGAAATTTATGTTGATGACACTATCTTTGGCTGCAATAATGTTAAATTGAGTAAGAAGTTTTCACAGCTCATGGAATCTGAGTTTGAAATGTCTATGTTAGGTGAATTAAACTTCTTTTTGGGTCTTCAAATCTCTCAATGTGAGAATGGAATATTTCTTTCTCAAACTAAATATGCTCAAGAGATGCTTAAGGAATTTAAAATGGATGAATGTCATCCAGTTAGCACTCCAATGGTATAGGATGCAAACTTACTAAAACAAATGATTCTCTTGATTCAAATCAAACAGAATATAGATCAACGATTGGTAGTCTTTTATATTTAACTGCCTCTCTACTTGACCTTATGCATGCAGTTTGCACAGTTGCACATTTTTAGGCATCACCTAAAGAATCTCATGTTGCTGTTGTTAAAAGGATCTTTAAATATATTCAGGGCACTCTTGACTATGGTCTTTGGTATCCTAGGAACAATTATTTCTCTTTGATTTCATATACTGATGCTGACTAGGCTAGTTGTCTTGATGATAGGAAAAGCACCAGTGGTGCTGCTTTCTTTCTTGGTAATCGTTTAGTGGCATGGAAAAGCAAGAAACAAGAATCAATTTCTCTTTCCACAGCTGAAGCTGAATATATTGCTGCCACTTCGTGCTGTACACAAGTACTGTGGATGAGTCAGACTCTTTTTGATATGGGTATTGATGTTTCTAAACCTGTTACCATTCTTTGTGATAACTCTAGTGCGATAAATATTTCAAAAAATCCCATCATGCACTCTCACACTAAACATATTGCTATCAAGTTTCACTTTCTTCATGAAAAGGTTTTGGCTAATGAAGTCTGCTTACAGTTTGTTGGTTCACAAGATCAGATGGCTGATATTTTTACTAAGCCCTTAGCTAAAGAGTTGTTTGAAAGGCTAAGACTTCGATTGGGAGTTATCTCTCAATCATTACTTCACTAATTTACCATGCCTTGTGACAGGGGGAGCAAGTTCTTTGACTTATTTACTTACAACTCTCCTCTATTCTAGATTGTTGTAGTATTATTCTTTATTTGCAGCTTGTACTCTTTATTATTCGTGGTTGGCTTCTTAGTTGTGTTTCATGGCATTGAACAATCCTCTCTTCGTTTCTTTTTCATTGAGGCAAAAAGGGGGAGAGTCTTTTGTGTTTTGCCATCAAGGACAAAGGGGGAGTTTGTTGATACTCAATTATGATTGTCCTTGATGACAAACTTCTCTACAGTTTCAGATGATTCTCTTAGTTTGGTTATATTCAGTTGGTCTTTAATTTGCAGTGGACAGATTTCATTCATATATGGCTTTTAGTGAACAGTTTACTTCCTTGGGTTTTGCTTTCAGATTCAGTGCTCAGTTTGCATTTCGTTCACGTTCTTTAAATATTTTATCACTCGTTGGTACTGATCAACTTGTGTTCTTTGAGAGCAACAGGTTATCTTAATGTTTTCAGGGTTATTGACAGGTTTAGTTTTTCATTTTCTTGATGCTCTCTCAACCAGGCATTTCATTGGTTCAGTATTTCAATTCAAGCTGGCATCAATCTTGGTAATCGTTTTATTGATACTCTTCGGCATATTATTGGTGAATATATCTTTGGAAAATGATTTTATTCATAATCTTTTACAAGGTTAATTTTATTATACAAAATTCTTTTGAGAAGGAGTTTTGGCTGAGTCTTGATATATTACTATACTTTCTTCGGTCCAACATGAGTTTTATTTCAATCAATGTCAAAATGGTGAATGGGAAACTTCATTCTTTTGTGGGCAGTTTGGTAAAAATGTTTGCAAGGTTGACATCTTTAGTTCGATGGCCACTCTTTACTTATTTGATATCATTCACTCTAAAGTCGTTTTCTTTTTGAATAGCATTGAATTTTCATGGAATATGCTCATACAAGACATAATGATTATTATGTAGTCAAATGATTTTATCATTTCTCTCAGACCTCAAAACTCTTCCATTATTGTTAAGTCATCAAATGATGAGAAAGGAAGTGTGTTTAGGGAAGAATTTGTGCTTGAATCCTCTTGCAAAAATACATTTTTGAAACACTACCTTTGCAGCCGCCATGAGTGATCATTGTGTTTGCTTCTTGCTGTTCTTGCTCTCCAACTATTTGAAACGGTTGTAACTGGTCTTTTGAGAACAAGAGAATAATCTTTTAGATGCATTTTTTTGGTGGGAAGCTGATTTAAGATGGAATAAAAAACATGGATAGTTTTTGGGTACGTGTTCTTCTGTTATTCTTTCAGCTCAACCAAGTAACAAATGCTATCATGATCACCTTCAGTTTTGTCATGCTTTTCTTGTCTTCTCAAGGTCGAATCTGAATGCAATGAGACTCATTTTCTGTCATAAATTTTATGGTTTTGAGTGGGTATTTTTGGAATCTCTGTCAGAAATATTATACTGTAAGCTGCTTTATTCAACTATTTCTTTGTGTATCATGGATAGCATGGTAATTCTTTCATTTCCATTACTTTTAAGGCACTCAAATGACATTAATGCCTTCAAGAATAAGGGTTTGTCTTTTTCAATACGTGGGTATTGAGATTCTATCAGTTATATTGCAGATTTATTATTTTTCTGATCATGGGTATTCTGGAAAAGAAGAATACTGATTGGGGTATTTTGAAAATTAAATGATATCCATTCATATTTGCAAAGGGTTCTTGAAATTCTGAAACTGGGTAGACGTGCTCTTTGATTACCTTTCAGTTACTATGTGAAATCTTTTATAGAATTTACTATTTATAGATTATGGGTATTCATATTTTTTTTGAAGATTGAAATCAAGGGTTTTATGAAAAAAACAAATATGCTCGTGGGTTATCAATATTTTTGTTTCAAAAATGTTATTACTTGCAGTTTTCTGGGTTTTGCCAAAACAGATGCAAAATGATAAAGTTTTTTGATCTACACTTGTCAGAGATTTATTGATTTAGTCATAATCTTGACTGCCTTATTATTTGGGTGTTTCTCTACTCTTGATTCTTTGACACTAAAACAATAAAGAGGAAGTTACGTTGCTGCTCTCATTGACCTTGAAATGTTTTGAAGACTTGTTACCTGAAAATGATGTATAAATGTATATAGAAAAACTCTTTTTCTGTTTTGGCACTATTATTATAATTCTGAGTTGATCTTGGTTGAATGAAATGTATTGAAAACTCTGCATAAAAATAAGAACATAAAAGGCAGAGATGTAAAAATCTCTTCTCTATGAAGTATTTTAAGGACTCAAGCTTTGGTTCCTTAAGGTATTCTGTAGACAAGAGAACATAGTTGTTTATGCTTTACTGAAAATAGAGTAATCCTCTGAGCTATCATTATTGTTCAAAAAATATAAGTTGAAGGGTTTGTACTCCCTGAGATACATGTCTCAAAAACGAGGGGTTGGTACTCCTTGAGTGGGTGCTCTAAAACTTGCCTACAAGGCATTGTGAACAATGGTTTTTTGATTAAGCGTACAAGGCACTTGGAGTGGTTTTTCTTCCCTGATTCAGGGTTTTCCACTCAGCAAAAATCTCTTATGTATCTTTGTTTCTGTGTGATGGCTCTTCTATTTCATGTTGTTGTTCTGTTTATTTAAATTCTCAATTGTGCATGCAAAAGATTACATTCAATACATGAATGACTTAATCTTTATATTGAGATCAAAGTATAAATATGTTTTAACTTTCATTTTGAGCAACGCATATCATTTTGGATTCACATTAATTCACCCTACCCCCCGCTCAGTGTCTCTTTTAACTCCAACACATATATCAACAATTTTGGTGCCTAAGGATAAATTTTTATGCTTAAAAACATGATTTTTATGTTTGTAGGATCTTGTGACACTTTTACATGTTACAATGCAACACTTTTACAAATTTGTGATGCTTTGAAATAAATTGATGCTTTTAAATATTTTTCAATGCTTTTGTTAAGTTACAGTTTGACGCTTTTGTCCACTAACATTTGTAGGTTACAATGAGACACTTTTGTAGAAAATCAAGGCTTTTGAAACTTTAGACACATAAAAATGTCCTAAGCCTTCGAGCATCATTTTTCTTCATCCTCGTCCTTCGATAATTGAATAATTTTAGTTATTCAATTATGTTTGATTATATTCCTCTTAATTAAATAATTTTTAATAATTATTTAATTAATTCACTTTCTAATATTTATTCTATCCTGACCAATTAAATAAACTAATTGCGTCACTAATTTCTTCCTCTTCTTCAATAGTTAAATAAATTATTATTTATTTAATTATTTTGTCATCTTTCATCTATAGTTAAATAATTACCATTAATTATTTATCTATTCATGGTCCTTTAATTCTTCCATAGTTAAATAATTATTAAAATCATTTAACTATCCCATGCCACCTCTCCTAATTAAATAGTTAATCTAAATTAATTATTTAATGTCTAATTTCCATCTCTCCATTTAATTAAATTAATAAATTTAATTAAATGCCCCTCTTTTCATTTTCTCCAAATAAATAATTTGAATAAATTATTTATTTTCCACTAGTCCATTTCCTCCATTTTCAAATAAATTATTTATTTTCCACTGTCCATTTCCTCCATTTTCAAATAAATTATTTATTTTCCACATGTCCATTTCCTCCACGTTCAAATAAATTATTTAAAATAAATTATTTATGCACCACTTGGTCAAAGATGCCCTTTCATAATCCCCTGTCATAACATTCATTTCCTATCATAGCTTGCATGTCCCTGCATGTCCTTGCATGCCTGTCCTAGCCTGCATGTCTGTCATGGTCTGCATGTCTTTGCATGTCTTCTTTTCATGATTCCTCCAAGAATAGCATATTATTGGTGCATCAATTCCCATCCATTGATCTTGGAATCTTTCTAGAAGATTAATCTCAACCGTCCATTCAAATGGTTGTCTATAAAAGCAACCTTTCTTCTCCATTTTCAGCTTAATAGCTATTCTTCTCCAACTTTCTACTTATCATTTGCAAGTATTTGCACAAGTTACACTACAAATCTGAGGGCATATTTGCAAAAGGAGAAATAGGAGAGCAAGAGAAGTGATTCAAGTTCAAGCATGGGGAGTATTTTAATTTAATGTTTTATTTTCCTTATGCTTACTTTGTTTTCTTTTGTTTGGATGTGGGTTAATAGTTTAGAGGTGTTGGCAGTCACTTTTTCTATTCTATTTGATTCTCTAACCCCATCTTACAGAAACTAGTTTCACTCTTGATGTTATGCTTTAAATTGAAGATTCAAGTGTTACATTGCATAATTGGGATCATTAGGTATTTTTCATTTGTCTCCCAAGAGTGCATTTCAATCATATTTACCTTGTCCACACAAAGGAAATTCGTAGATCTTCCATAGAATTGACTCACCTAAGGGTTGAAAGTGAATTCTATCTTGGAGGATCTCATTTCTTGAATGAAATAGAAAATAGGTAGTCTCATTATACCTCATTTTTTTCCATTCTATTTATAGTAAGTTTGGTAAAAATTTCCAAATTTAGTATAAGACCCTATGTGTTTTGAACCCTACCCTAATTGTTTATGTTTTAGAGATGAAGGTGCTCAACAAAAAGCGGAACTATTCAAGTGAAGTTCAAGATGAGGGCCATTGGAACCTCCTATAAACCCTCACAAAGACCTTTGGGAAGTGGGCGAAATTGGAGATTGAGTGTAGGTGCTTAAGTTTGCAATTGGGACTTTTAGTGGAGAGAAATAAATTATAGGTAGAGATGGCCACCATGCGTAGCAACTAGGAAAAAACCCTTCAAAGCTTACAAGAGATTTTGGATTAGAATTTAAAGAGATGGTGAAGAATACCATTGTCACCATCTAGGTGTTCCAGGAAGAAATCAATAATAACCAAGGTAAGTGAGGTAGGGAGGATCTTCCAAAGAGTTCCAAGAAGAAGGGAAAAATAGTGGATATTCCTACCATGCCCCTATAGATGATGGTGATACCAAGAAGAAGAAACCTCTATAATTTGAAGAAAAAATATAATTCTTGGTGAATAAATGGTAGGCAATCAATGTCATGCAACTATTGGGAGACCAGTAATAGTTTTGGTTTCTTACTAACCCCATTCTATTTTTGTGCCTCTTCTTTACATTGTTCTATCTTTTTAGTTGTTTAAGTTTTTATGTGCCTCACTTCTTGTGACCTTCCCTCCATGGCCTTCATGGTTGTTTTGTAATGGGTATGGGCCTTTCCCATATTTATCTTAATCAAAACATTAATGCTAATTTGATCTAATTTCACATAAAATTTTACATAGAAATGACAAAAAAATTTATTTTTATTGTCTATATATTACTCTCAATAAATCCATATAATGTGTTCATAATGTCATCAAAATACCATATGATTTCATGAGGCCAACAATGCCTCTAAGAATTGTAGTGTAGAAAAATGTATCCCTTTACATTTTCACACTTGTTTGGGCCCTCCCTATTAAAATTAGGTTTATTTATGTCTTAATATGTCTTATTTTGCATTCACAAGCCTAATTAAATGCATTTTTTTTTGTAAATAATCCTAACATTTAACAAATGACAAATCAAAATTTAATGTTTGCGGCTGTGTTACAGATCTAGGGAACTAGGACTCATACGTTCCCTTGGGTATATGGGTCCTGGGGTATTAGGGCCTATTTCAGATGTTACATTGAACACAACACTTCTTGAAATATGTGTCCTAGGTTTAAGCTACTAGGACTCATATGCCCAACTAGGAATATGAGTCTTGTTTTAACTTGGACCTATTTTAAATCAAATTCTTGGTGGGATTTTATTATCCTAGATCTAATGTTGACTTGTAGTGTTGTAATTTTAGAAAATTAGGCATAAAAGTATAAATACAAGGTTATTTCACATAATTTCTCCTAACATTCTAGCTAAGCAATTCCTAAATCAAGTTTATGAGATCAAGAGCATTCAAGAGTAAATCATCAATCATTTTGAGCTATATTCAAGATTCAAGAATCGGTCAAAGTGTTCATGCATCATGTGTGTTTGTGAGCTAACATTTGTCATGTAGGTTTCATGAACATTTGTTATGTAGGTTTCATGATTCATGCAAACATTAAGACAAAGTTTCAAGCATTCAATCAAGAGTCAAGATCCACATCCATTGGATCCATTTCACACAAGTTTGCAGCCTTCATTTCAAAGTTTTGGTGAGTTGCAACATTGTATTTTTTCTTTCATCATTCCTTCATGCTTTTCTATTTCATTTCAAGTTTAATTACAAAAACAAGGATTGTCCAAGGGAAACCCTTATTCCCTAACAAAATAACATTTTTCCCTCTTGATGTGTGATGGTAGATCTAGGTGAATTGGAGCTTGAAGATCCTTTGAAGACAAAGTTGTAAAAGTTATCATCTTCGTGGAAACTCATCTACAGGCTAGAATGCAAACTTTCAGACTTGAAGATCGGACAAGACGAAAGCTACAAAAGATCACTAGAGGCTACGAAAATATCAATCAACCCCTAATACTAGGACTAAATCACCCCTCTAGGAATATGAGTCCCAATATAACCTTTTCTTCCATTTTTTTGTAGATCCTGAACAATCACTAAAAGATACCAAATTCTACCCAAATTCCTATAGCAGGACTAAATCACCTAGCTTGACGTATCAGTTCAGTGCACTTCAAAAAGAAAAATTTCAGGGTTACAGACCTTATTTTTGCCTCTCTACTCCTCTAGATGCTTTTCTATTTCATTTTATTTATCAGTCTAATTCCATACTTTTAAGTTTCTAAGTTTTATAGTGAGTTTGTTGTAGTGTAGTAAAATGTATACCCATACATTTTCACACTTGTTTGGGCCTACCTTGCTTTATTTATGTTTCTTTATGGCTTAATCAGCCCTATTTTGCCCACAAGCTCGATGAACTATATATTTTTATGGAAAATCTCAACAAATATCAAATGATAAATGATAATTTAATGATTTTGTCTGTGTGTCCTTGATTTGTGGATTGGGACTAAAATGCCACCTAGGGTGTCTTTGTCCTCCATGGGTCTTGGGACCTTAATTTTGAATGTACCTAAAAAGGTCCCTTTTTGGAGTCTATGCCTCGAGATTTGAGCCTTGGGACTAAGACACTACCTAGGGCGTCTTAGTCCTCCTTAGCTTATTTTTGGGATTTAATTTCAAATTCAGGCAAGATTTAGCCTCCTTTATTTAATGAATTCATATGTCAGCTTGTTGTGGTTTAATTTTGGGATATTAAGCATGAATAAGTATAAATACAAGGTTCCCTCCCTCATTTTTCCCATAACAAGATAATGAGCATTCAAGTATTCATTCTTAAGGAAATTTTATGCATTCAAGAGAAATTTATCAAGCATTTGGAGCATTATCAAGATTCAAGAATCATGTGAAGGGTTTAGTGCATCCATTCATGTTGTTAAGCCAATATTGTGGATGTAGCAATGAAGATCTATTTGCAACCATCCAAGGATCCAAAATCTACATTCTTCATGGCCACTACATGGTAGATTGTAGAATTTCTTCAAAAGACATCATCCAAGGTGATATAATTTACATCTTTCATATTTCACTCTTCATTTAATTCATTTCATCATTTGGTTTAATTACCTACAAGGGGTTTGACCAAGGGAAAGCCCCATTTACTAACAATCAACACGTTTTTACCTCTTGTGTGTTTGTATTTTCAGATCTAGGTTGAAATCTTGAGGATCATTTGGAGTGCAAAGTTGTAAAAGTTGCAAAGTTGCATTACAAGGTTGTCATCTTCATGGAAACTCACCTACAAGATGAATCCAAATGTTTCAGAACTTGAGACCAGAGAAGAAGCAAGTGTAAAGCTTGGAGATCAGGATCACATTCAGAGTTTTCAAAAATTCAAAATGGGACTAACACACCACCTTGGACATCTTAGTCGTCTTGAGAATATTTTTAAGAAATTCCTTCAAATCCAGTTCCAACAGCCGAAGACTCTGTATCTGCCCCAAAAAATAGGAGTGGGACTAATACGTCACCTAGGGCGTCTTGGTCCTCCATAGAACTTTTTGGCAGCTTCTTTGCATTTCCGAAATCCTCACAACATCTCCAAACTTCCTCGGTACACACATCCTAACTCCCTATTGCATAATTTCTTCATTTAGCTTGCATTATTAGGTTTTGTGAGTTGAATGTTTGTTTGTCCTTTCCAAGCATTTGCTTGGCGATGAACCCCAAAAGCCTAAAAGAACCCCTCCTAGGTCTTCCTTATTGAGAGTTGACTCACCTTCTGAGGTTGATAGTCAATCCAATTTGGGATTCCTAAGACATCCTTGAATGTTAATTGGAAAAAGAGTGACATTGTATGTCCATTTTTCCTATTAATCATTTGCATAATTGTTTTCATTTCTTCTTTTGAAGCTTCATTTAATGGTGAATCCCCATCCAATCACACAAGAAAACCCCTAGTCCATCCCTTGATAGATTCATTCAGTTGAGGGATCTAGGTTCCTAATGAACTAAAGTGTGAAATAGGTCCCAAAGTTCCATCTCCTAAAAGGTGGAACACTATCCTATTTCCCTTGTGTTCAAGAATATAAAATTTTCTTAATATATATGTATATAAATAATCATCAATATACCATATATGGATCCAAATATCCTCATATACACCAAATACTAATACTAAAACATTTGGCCTCTCTTTACCTAACTAAAAGGTGAACGTCAAACCTTGAAACTAGTTATTATGAGTCAATTTGATCTTGTATGCTTAAGGCTAGATTGTAGTTCAACATGTATATACACATTTTAAAATTAGATACCATGCCTTGTTATGCAACTAAAAATTAATATTTCAAGCTAACATAAAAATAATAAACAAACTTATAGTGTATTTGACTGACTTATCTTTGACACTCAACATTATCAATAAATGCATTTCCTTGGATTGGATTATATCTATCTATAGCAATAGTAATTTTTTGATCTTTTACATCTGTATATGATAATTTATCCTGGTAAAAATTCCTAGCCATCTACCTCCTATCTTGCCAACCACTTAATTGTGTGTTGATTATATCTACATGTTTTAACATTTCTTTAAGTCAATTTGCAAGTGTTCTTCTTTCCATGGTTGAACCTATTGGATTGTTCAATCTCATGATTAACCCCTCATTTTTATTATTTTTTTTGAACCATAGATTTTTGGCACCACAAGACTCCCTAACTCTTCTAAGGTTTTTCACCTAAAAGGAGAGAGGTAGGCCAAAAATGCTAAAGGGTTCATTCAAATTATGTTACATGTGATGTTATTTAGACTAAATGGAATGATATTAGTGCAATTAAGCTATGAAATTGATCGAATATGAATGCAAAACCCGAGAAACAAGTGATGTTTGAAAACACATTGTGTAATGCAACAATGAACTAGAAATGAATGCAAAACTTAACAAAAATGAACCAAACTGAAATTGTGCACCTGAGATATGGATGAGGAATGGAAATTAATTTTGGAATGTTTTTTATGCTAAAATTTAGGCCTAGTGGCACTCATTGCCATTCTGGGTGAATTAGTCTCAGTTTTGGAAAACTGTATCGAGGTCAGTTTTATCCAAATGGGTGTCTCAATCTCCACAAATATTCAGGAAATAGGTACAGTGGGACTCATTCACCACTCTAGGTGAATTATTCCATTCTGGCATTTTTGAAAACTCAAAAATGGAATCTATAGCTTTCGGTCTACTCAATTTGCACCTCTAGGTGTCCCGATCTGAAACCCTGATTTATGAAGCTGTAAATGAATTTTTGTGTAAGTTTTGGCCTTGAAAAAGTGGAGATGACTTCAAAAAAATTTAAAACTAATCTTCAATTATGTCCAAGCCATCCAAGCACCTAAATCTACAAAAACACAATGAAAGAGAAAGAAATGGTGAATGCTAGGGCATAGGGGTTTGCCTTGGTCAAACCCCTTTTTAGGTAATTAAACCAAAATGATGAAAATATGTAATGAAGCATGAAAAAATAGAGTTGTTACCTTTCCATGATGATTGAACTTGAATGTCTACATCAAAACATGAAGATTTTTCCCTTGAATGTCTGAAAAGTGCTACCTTGGTGACTTAGAATGACAAAACCATAGCTTGCTTGACTTGAGATGGAAGAAAAATGATGAATGAAGTTAAGTTATGATAAATTAGGATTTATAAGGTTGTATTTATATGAAATTCACCTTATTTTCCTATAAATTGGACCCCCAAGGCTGACATGAAGAAAAATTGAATAAAAACCCTAATTTTTCCCACTCATACCCCAAAAATGGCTCAACTAGGACTCATATGACACTAATGGAAAATGGGTCCCACAAAGGCCATTTTTTCTAGCTACAATGTCAAGAAGGAAGAAAATAAAGTTTATATGATTACTATGTCGGGTATTTCATCAAATTATGCCTTGGGATGCACAATATGGGTTAATAGGGGCCTATTAGTAATGATGTGAATGTTAATTAGGGTTGGGGACAAATAAATCAATGTGAAAGTGTTATTAAATACACTTTACAACACTAAAATGAGGTCCACATAGCCTTGAAAGGCACAAGAACCAATGTGAATGTGCAAGACACATTACAACACTAGTTTATCATTAAAAAAAATTTACAAGCCTTCTAAATTGATGTGATAATGTTATTAACCACACTTTATAATGTTGAATTAGGGATAAATGGGTTTATTAAGTTTAGAAAAGTGTGAAATTATCTTACAACACTTTACAACACCTTTACAAGACATTGTTAAAATCATGTTATTGGATTTATAAGGGTCCAAGACCTAGTGTGGATGCATAAAATGCCTCACAACACCTGAATCAAGGCCTCATTAAGTTCAATTTATCATGAATTAATCCCATGTCAAGCAAAGGGTCCTTTTTTCTATAACACATTTAGCCCCCACTTTAGTGAGAGGATCAACTTGCTTCAAACTCACACTAAAGTAGACATTGAAGAGAGATCCAAGTGTATAGATGCAAATGACAAAGAATGAAAAAAATCAAAGGAGGTTGCACAAGCCCCCAAGGATCCAAGATCCTAAGTCAAACCATCAAGATACAAAATCATGCAATGGAAAGAATTAAGAGAAATGAAAGTGAGGTGGATCAAGCTTCAATTGTTTGTCCAACTAGTTGTGGATTAGATCTAGGCTTGTTTGTTTTGGAAAGGAAATGTGTACTCACTCTAGGGCGACGAAACTTCTTGGTTGTCTGTTGGGTGAGAAGGCCCAAAAATTATGCTCACTCTGGGGCCACAAAACTTTTGGTTGTTCGTGGGGTGAGAAATTCCAAAAGGTGAAATACATACGCTAGTTGGTATGCACCCACAAACACATAGGTGGCTATGGGGAAATTCGTGCCGCTAGATGGGCTTCTCGCTCAACCATATCAAAGTTATACCTTCTAATAACTTTAATAAGGTGCCATAAAGGAAAATGATTTTTGAGCTCTATGAGGTAAGCAAAACTTTGTATGCTTGACACTCATAGACATTGTTAATGCAGAATAGTGTAAGAATTGTTCAAAGGGATTTAAATTCTTAATTTGTTCAAGGTCTTCATCGTAGGGAACATCATGCTTAATGTCTCCAAGAAGTATCACACTCTTGGAGGGAATCAAACCCAATTACTCCACCAAGCAAAGGATGCATCAGAAGAAGAAAGAAATCACACAATGAAATGTGAGTGGTGATGTATGCCCCCACTTTAAAGCAGTTGCGAACACTAGTATTGTGAGCAATTGCTTTAAAGTAGAAGAGAAAGAAGAAGACATGAGAGCTTACTCAAAAATACCTATGCCAAGTCATATGTTTTTGATAAGCCGCATCATGAAGAAAGGGTAGTATGTTACATGTGAGTCAATCTTAAGGCATGTCGTCCACATCCCAAGCTTTCTCTTATAGGCTCATGAAAGGTTAATGATTAGTCAAAAGAGACAACAACAAGTGACATATGAGGAGAAGGCACCGTAGGACAAAGGTGAGCCTAGAATGGATGAAAGGAAGTATGAGGTAGAAGAATTACGTGCTGCCATACAAGGAAGGGCACCGTAATCTTTGAGAGTTTGAATGTTAATGTTGTATAAAGTCTTTGATGAAAGTGGAGAAAGCATGATATGTCAGATTTGTTCATGTGTGCATTGCATCCATGTGTAAGAGGAAGGTTGTAACCAATACCATAACAATCTTCCAAGTGAGATGAAGGGGGTGTGTGTTTGTGAGAAGGATTGGTTGTTGTATAAGAACACAAATCCTCATTAATGTAATGTGTCATTGCTTCATGAGGGATGGGAGTTATATTTACCCCATCATCACCATGAAGTAAGGTGGTAGAACAAAGTTGAGCGAAAGGAACACAATGTTGTGTGGGTTGAGAATGGGATATTGTACACCCTCCCTTAAAGGTGGGTGTGAAACTCCAATCACTACTAGGCCTTGTATCTAAAAAATGAATCATTTGTATATGACTCTTTGGACCATGAGGGTGAGATTGTGGAAATGTTATGGGAAGGAGGGGTAGAATCTAATGACCCCCAATTATCACAAAAGAGTTTTGTTGTAGGTAAAGAGTTAACATCAACGAGTATAGGGTCAAGTTTTGATCTAGGAATAAAAGGATTAGGGGAGTTGGAAGTGTTGTGATCAGTTGACACATAGCTTTGCTCATTGGCATCAATCATGTATATCTTGTTGTTGTATTCAAACTTCATGATATGATGAAGGGCAGATGGGATGCCTTTCATAGCATGAATCCATGGTCTCCCTAGGAGAATATTGTATGGAAGGGGTCCTTGCATGATATGAAGAGAGGTAGGCAACATTACAAGTCTAACCTCAATAGGTAATGTGATCATCCCAAGTGGTTGCCTATGAACATTGTCAAAGACACGAATATGAATGTTATTAAGTTAAATGAGCTTTTTGTCCATGCCAATTTTGTGTAGGAGGTCCATGATACAAACATTAATTTTTGATCTATTGTCGATGAGAGTGTACCTAATTAAAGTTTCATGAATGATCACCTTTATCATCAAGGGATCATTTTTGCGTTAAATCTCAAGTGGGGGTAATTCATGTTTAGGGAATGTGATTTTTGACTGGGTGGCTTGCAGTGGACAAGAGGAGGGTGATTCATGATTTGATTTTATGTGATATTGTATCTCTTCCTTCTATATTTTCAAAATTTTGTAAAAGAGAAGTTTTATTGTCAGTGAGAGTTGAATGAGTTCCCATATAGATTTATTAGCAGGAGTCTTTTTAAGATCTTCAACACTAGGCACTTTTTGAGGAAAAGGTAATGGTGTAGAAGTGTCGTGTGGTCCTCTAGATGTTTGAGCCACTAAGTTACAACTTAGAGGTTGCAAAACATTTTTACGAGTAGATTGCATGATGGATTTCAAGACAGCTTGGAATTTTTTTTGTTTTTCACTAATGGAAGGTGACTTAGGAATCTCACTAATCAAAGGAGATCCCACTTGTGTCATCATAACCAAAATTTTTTGTCTTGATTGGCATGATATGTTGGTGAAGGAGATTCTAATGCCACTTGAGTATCCTCATCTAGGGAAGGTTTAGTGGTAAAAGGATGTGTGTCAATGTTCATATGGTTGTGAACCATGAGATTCTCCCTAGGAGGAGAGTTTTTAGGAGAAAAACAAGCCAAATGTTTGTGACATTCATAGGTTGGTTCTTCTAAAAGGACTTCATCGCAAGTAGGGAAATGCTCAATGGTTGAAGATTGTTTTTCAAGAGGGGTTTCCCTAGGTGAAGGGGGACAACTAAGATAGTCATGACCTTCATCAATTGTGTTGTCTAACATCAAAGTATCTACTTTAGAACTAGGAGAGATACTAGAAGAAGAGAAAATATTGTTGTAATTATTGAAGCTAAGGTTATGTTATGTTGGTTGTAAATGTGTTGTCCACTAGGAGAGGTAAGAGGAGAGAAACAACTAGGATTCTCAAAACTCTCATTAATTGATTCTTCTACTAAAATATCTTCATCACCAAGAGGAGAGATATTATGAGAAGAACAAGTATGATCATTAGGAATGGACCAAGTTGTAGTCTCTTTCACTAAAACACTCTCATAGGGAGGGGATAGGAAATGTTTCTTAACATGTCTAAATTGTTGGAAAAACAAGGGCAAACAACTAAGAGGGGGGGTGAATCAGTTTTCATGGAATAATAAACTTTACTTATCTTAATCTCAGATCTGATGAAAGAGCAATAAACTAAAAGTAATCAACACATCAGAGAGACAAAGAACACCAAGATTTTTACATGGAAACCCTGTTAAGGGAAAAAACATGGTGGATGTTAGTCCATAATATTATACCCTGTTAAAAGTATAATGAAAATAATAAGGTGAATGCACATGCATTCAGGAACACTACCTAGAGCTCACTGCTCAAATACAAAAGGGGCTCACTGCCCAACAATATAGAATAGGATTAAATTTGGAGGGTATGAATTGATAAAATAGCTTCTTCACAAGCCTAATTGTAGTTCTAGTTAAGCACAAAAAACCTTCTTCTCTCTTCACTCAAGTTTCTTCACACTATGCTCTACAATCGAATGATATTCACACATACACACATAGGAGCACACCGATCACACTTTACACCAATGAAACAATCGCTCTTATATATCTGCATCATGGATTACATCAACAACTTAATCGACTAGAGAAAAAAAACATATTTACAATGACGGCCCAAATTTACAAATGAATTTTCAATGTGAATCCACCAAGGTTGGCCACAGCATAGTGGAGACCCAAATCAATAACTCCAACACAAAAAGACTTTAATTAATTTCACCTCAAAGATCCACCACACATTACACCTATCATGTCAGCCAAGAACATGACAAATGGAACATACAGAGAAAAATATTCAACCACAATCACATTGATCAATGTGGATGTACCAAAAAGATAAAGAATGATCTAAAAGCATCCAAAAATAATAAGAACTAACAGAGAAACATCCGCAACAACAAAGATTACCAGAAACACATAAATTTCACTCAGGAACATTGTTAGAACATAATTGTTCACAACACAATCAAATCTTCATGCAGATCTCTAAAACTTCTGGTGGATGAACTAGATACACTCACCAGAAAACCCTTTAATCCACAATGGTTGATCTTCAACACATAGAGTAAGAAACTTTCATGACCTTCACAGATCCTCAGGGAACCTAGAACACTTCTTTTAACAATTTTCACAATATCCTCGACATATACAACCTTCAATACACCAAATGCTAATAGTGTTGACATCAATGACAACCACATATCAGCAACACAACCACAACATGCAACAATCTCCCCCTTTGGCATTGATGGCAACACATGATGTGAAAAACACCATCAATCCAACTCTCAATCAACACTTACTCCTGACTCTTCTTCCTTGACCTCTTATGCATGAACTTCTCCCCACAAGATTCTTCACACTAGATAAGCAATAGTTTTTCACATTAGACTTCTCCCCATTTGACATCAATGGCAAAGATAAGCATTTATCTTTCCACATGCAAGCTCTGAACCACATATTTGAACATATAACTACTCCCCTTGAGTAGCGATCACAGAAATATCAATCCAAATCAGAATATGATCATGAATGCATGGATTGATGCAAATTAATGCATCCTAGTTCATATCAGGAGGGGTAATTACCCCTAGCATTCCTCTGAGAAACTCAAAAGTATCCTTTGGTAATGGCTGAGTGAAAATATTTGCAATCTATTCTTTGGTAGGCACATACTCCAGTCTGACTTCTTTCTCACTTACTTTCTCCCTCAGAAAGTGGAACTTGATTGATATATGCTTGGTATTAGAGTGTAGCACTAGATTCTTTGAAATGTTAATAGCACTTTAGTTGTCACAGTATATGGCAATAGATTCATCATATACTACTCTGATATCTTTCAGCATCTATTTCATCAACATCACTTGAGTACAGTTGTTTGTAGTAACACTATATTTTGAATTAGCAGTAGATAGAGAAATGGAATTCTTTTTTTTGCTCAACCAGGACACCAGCTTCTTCCCTAGGAAGAAAGCACCACCACTAGTACTCTTCATGTCATCTACATCACCTACCCAATCTACATCAGGATATGAATTCAAAGTAAGATCATCATCCTTAGGATACCAAAGTCCAAAATCAATTGTTCCTTTTAGATATCTGAAAATTCTCTTTACAGCAGTCACATGAGACTCTTTTGGATTAGCCTAAAATCTAGCAACCATACACACATCATTCATAATTTTTGGTCTAGTCTGAGTTAAATAGAGCAATCCACCAATCATTGATTTGTACCTTGTTTGATTTTCCTTGGGAGAATCATAATTTTGTGTTAATTTTCATTTGGTTACCATGGGAGTACCAACAGGTTTTGAGTCATCCATACCAAACTCCTTCAACAACTCACATATTTGGACTGACATAAGAAAATTCCCTTCTTTAACTAATTAACTTGCAATCCCAAAAAGAACTTCATCTCTCCAATCATACTCATCTCAAATTCATTCTTCATTTCATTAGAAAACTTCATACATAAATTATCATCTCCTCCAAAAATAATGTCATCAACAAAGACTTCAATAATTAACTCCTTGTCATAATCCAATTTGAAATACAAGTTGTTGTCAGCATTACCTTTATTGAATCCAAGCTTCAATAAGTACTTGCCTAATCTTGCATACCAGGCTCTGAGGGCTTGCTTAAGTCCATATAGAGCTTTCTTCAAGTGAAAAACCATGTCTTCCTTGTCAATTAGTTGAAATCCATCCGACTATTCAATATATACTTCTTCTTCTAGTTCTCCATTCAGAAAAGCAGACTTCAAATCCATCTTATAGACTTTATAGTTCATGTATGCAACATAAGCAAGAAATAACATTACAACTTCAATTCTAGCAACAGGGGCAAAGGTTTCTTCAAAATCAATACCTTCCATTTGTGAATACCCTTTACATACCAGTCTTTCTTTATTCTTGATCACTTCACCTTGTTCATTCAACTTATTCCAAAATACCCATTTAGTACCAATCACTTTTTTGTCTTTGGGTCTAGGAACAAGTATCCATGTATTGTTCTTTTCAATCTGCATTAACTCTTCCTTCATAGCTTCCATCCAATGTTCATCATTGCAAGCTTCATTGACATCTTTAGGTTCAATCTTGGATATCAGGCAATACTCTTCTGCAATCTTTCTTCTAGTTTGCACACCTTTATTCTTGTCACCTATAATTTTATTTTTAGAATCATTTAGCTTTACATACCTCAGAGTTTTAGGATTTTCTTGAACTTCTAATTATTATTTTCTTTCTTCTGCACTTGCACTTGTCTATGCTTCCTGACTATCTTGACTTACCGAAACAAGAGGGACATATGGAACATATGGCACAATCTGAAGTTGATTTTGTATCTAAACATTCTTCCCTTTGTTTGAATAGTTTTCATCTAAATCATATCCATAATATCTGGATGATTTAGCAGAATCTTTATCAACTCTGACATTTTCACTTTCAACCATTTTTCTCAATCTTCTGTTGTAGCACCGGTAGGCCTTGCTTCTAGTGGAGTAACCTAGAAAGATTCCTTCATTGCTTCTTGCTTCAAACTTGCCTATATCATCATCTCTCTTGATGTAGCATTTGCTTCCAAAGATCTTGAAATATTTAACAGTATGCTTATAACCAAACCATAGCTCAAAAGGGGACTTACCAGAATTACCATTAACATTTAACCAGTTCAAAGTGTATACAATAGTGCTTACAACTTCACTCCAATGGATCTAGGGTACACTTCCTTCTATCATCATTGTTCTAGCAACATCCAAAATTGTTCTATTCTTTCTCTTTTCAACTCCATTTTGTTGAGGGGTTCGGGGAGCAGATAACTGTCTTCTGATTGCATGTTCCTCACAAAAAGAATTGAACTCCCTGGAGGTGAACTCACCACCTCTATTAGATCTCAGACATTTGATTTTCAGACCTTTCTCATTCTCTGCCATAGCCTTGAAACTTTTGAACTTTTTGAGTGCTTCACATTTTTCTCTTAAGAAAGAAACCCATATCATTCTAGAGTAATCATTAATAATCAACTTAAAGTACCTTTCTCCATGAATACTTCTGACTCTAGAGGGACCACAAAGATCAATATGTAGCAGCTCTAGCAAACCATTTGTATGAAACTGTTTGCTCTGGAAAGAGACTCTAGTATGTTTCCCCATCTAACACTCCTTACAAATTGTGTTAGTAGGCTTCACTAACTTAGGTAGATCTCTTACTAGTTGGGTAGAACTTACCTTGACAATATTATCAAAATTTACATGGCACAACCTCCTATGCCACAACCAACTTTCATCTACTTGAGAAATTAAAAAACTTTCACTAGCATCATTCAAGTGAAAAATGTTACCTTTTATCTATTTACCTAAAGCAATCACATTCCGAGAATTTCCATGTATTGTGCATCTTCTATGTTTGAACTGAAGATCATAGCCCTTGTCCACCATTTTTTGAACACTCAGAAGATTGTGCTTCAATCCTTCAACATAAAGGACATCATCAGTGTTGTGCTTACCACCAAGATAGATAGAACCTTTGCCATGAATCACACGAGCATTTTTATCTCCAAACCTTACAACCCCACCATCATACTTCTCTAGACTTACAAATTTTCTTTTATCACCAGTCATATGATGTGAACATCCACTATCAATAACCCACTCATCCTTTTCTACAACTCAGGCTACAAGAGCAGATTTAGTAGCCACAAGACTATTTTCAATGGTAGCAATGAAAACCCATTCATCTTCATTCCCATTATCTTTATCAAACTCATCATCAATCACTCCTTCAACAAAGTAGCATTTCTTTTGGAATCTAGACTTGTTAGGATTAGATCTAGGAACTCTTTCAAGACATCTTGATGCAAAATGGCCTATTTTACTGCAAGAAAAACATTTAATAGGAAATACTCCTTCATACTTACCTTTTCCTCTGCCATCTTTCTTTACAGTCAATGCTTCCAATTCTTCTACCTCTCTTTCTTTATCTTCAGGTTGTTTCAATTCTTCATCATACTTGGATATCTTTCTAGAACATTCTCTCGTACTATATCTTTGCTTATTATTTCTGGATATAGTAGCCTTGAATGCAGATTTAGTATTCAAAATAGATTCACCAAATTCACTTATTTCAAAGGTAGCAAGTTTACCAACCAGCCTATCTCTTGTCATCTTTGTTACTGATCTGAGCTCTTCAATAGCATGAGCCTTAACTTTGTAGGAGCAAGGCAAGTATCTGAGTATCTTAGCCACAATTTCATCCTCATCCAAGGAACCATCGACACATCTAATACCCATCACTATTTCATTTACTGTTTGCATAAAAGAAGAGATATTTTTATCTTCACCCATCTTCAAATTCTCATACTTTCCTTTCAAACTCTGCAGCTTAGCCATCTTCACCTATGCATCTCCTTCATACAAAGTGTCCAGCTTGATCCAAATCTCATAAGTTGTCTTTAGACCTATCACATTTTCTATCTCTAAATCTGTCAGAGCACTCACCAAAGCTTCAATAACCTTGATATTATTTTCAACTTCTTTGATCTCATTAGTAGTGGAGGGACCATTCTGAGGAATAACATATTGATCTTTAGTAATCTTCCAATAAGCTTTACCAATACATCTCAGGTGACATTCCATCTTGACTTTCCACAGCGAGTAGTTAGTTCCATCGAATCTAGGACAATCCTTCTTGTATGATGTCATCTCGAACCACCTCAAGCTTTTAGACTTCTTCAGAGGAACCTGCTCTGATACCAATTGTTAGAAAAACAAGGACATACAACTGAGGAGGGGGGTTGAATCAATTGTCATAGAATAATAACCTTTTTAAACTTTATTTATCTTAATCTTAGATCTAATGAAAGAACAATAAACTAAAATTAAACAACACATCAGAGAGACAAAGAACACTAAGATTTTTATGTGGAAACCTTGTTAGGGGAAAAACCACGGTGGATGTTAGTCCACAATATTATACCCTGTTAAAAGTATAATGAAAATAAGGGGAATGCACATGCATTCAGGAACATTGCTAAGAGCTCATTGCTCAAATACAAAAGTGGCTCATTTCCCAACAATACAAAATAGGATTAAATCCAGAAGGTATGAACTGAGAAAATAGCTTCTTCACAAGCCTAATTGCAGTTCCAGTTAAGCATAGAAAATCTTCTTCTCTCTTTGCTCAAGCTTCTTCACACTTCACTCAATCTTCTTCACACTTTGCTCTGCAATCAAATGATATTCACACATACACACATAGGAGCACACCGATCACACTTTACATTGATGAAACAATCACTCTTATATATGTGCATCATGGATTACATCAACAACTTAGTCAGCCAAAAAAAACATATTTACAATGATGGCCCAAATTTATAAATGAATTTTCAATGCAAATCCACCAAGGTCAGCCACAGCATAGTGGAGACCCAAATTAATAACTCCAACACAAAAAGACTTCAATTAATTTCACCTCGAAGATCCACCACATGTTACACCCATCATGTTGACCAAGAACATGAAAAATGAAACATACAAAGAAAAATATTTGACCACAAGCACACCGATGAATGTGGACATACCACAAAGATAGAACACGATCTACAAGCATCCAACAATAATAAGAACTAACATGGAAACATCCGCAATAATAGAGATTACCAAAAACACATAAATTTCACTAAGGAACATTGTCAGAACACAATTGTTCACAACACAATCAAATCTTCACGCAGACCTCTGAAAATTCTAGTGGATGAACTAGATACACTCATCAGAAAACCCTTTAATCCACAATGGTTGATCTTCAATGCATAAAGCAAGACACCTTCATGACCTTCACAATTCCTCAAGGAACCTGGAACACTTATTTTAACAATTTTCTCAATATCCTCAACATATACAACCTTCAATACACCTAATTCTAATTTTGTTGACATCAATGACAACCACATATCAAAAACACAACCACAACATCCAACATAACTATGTAAGGTACTAGAATTGTTTGAATAAGAATGAAAATCACATGTAACCATTTCATGCAATGTTACAGCAATATGAACAATGTATATGCAAAGGTACAAAACATTCTTATCCAATATATGTAAGATTTGAAGAATGCAAATAATGTACATGTAAGAATGAAAATTACTTTTACCAAAATAATGCAAAGATTTATGAATAGAAATATTGTATATGCAAAATTGAAAAGTACTTTTATCAATGTTATGCAAAATTATAGAAATGGAAGCATTTTCAGATGTAAGGATGTGTGCAAATGAAGTGATTTGAAGAATGAGTGATCTAAAAAGATGTTTTTGAGCTAAATGTATTAAAAAAATGTTCCATAAACTTTCTAGACTTTTACTATATGATACTAGGAGGCTTAGGAAGCACATAAATGAGGTTTCTGATGCAAGGATTGATAGTAAAAAATTTGGATAGGGACTGATTCGCCTAGTATGGCGAATGAGTCCCATTACTAGTTTTTTGCAAAATTTTCAAAAATTTTGAAGTTTTTTTGATGTGTTTAAGGTTGTAAGATGTATCACTAAGATGAAAATGAAAAATTTCACAGATTTTTAAGGAATTTGTATGCAAAAATGCAAGCTAAGTGCACTTTTTTCTAATACAGAAATTTGAAGCCTTAGATGCAAATTAACCAATACAAGTCTAATGCAAATTCAATGAAAGCTAGGATTAGGAGGAAAATGGACTCCAAATCAAAAAATAAGATGTTCAAAAATTATGTTCACCAAAATGAACCGTAGATTTTTGGCACCACAAGACTCCCTAACTCTTCTAGGGTTTTTCACCTAAAAGGAGAGAGGTAGGCCAAAAATGCTAAAGGGTTCATTCAAATTATGTTATGTGTGATGGTATTTAGACTAAATGGAATGATTGAAGTGCAATTAATCTATGAAATTGATAGAATATGAATGCAAAACCCAAGAAACAAGTGATTTTTTAAAACACATTGTGTAATGCAACAATGAACTAGAAATGAATGCAAAACTTAACAGAAATGAACCAAACTGAAAGTGTGCACTTGAGATATGGATGAGGACTGGAAATGACTTTTGGAATGTTGTTGATGCTGAAAGTTAGGCCTGGTGGGACTCATTCACCATTTTGGGCGAATCAATCCCTGTTTTGGAAAACTGTACTAGGGCCTGTTTTAGCCAAATGCGTGTCCAAGTCTCCAAAAATCTTCAAGAAATAGGTACATGGGGACTCATTTACCACTTTGGGTGAATTAGTCCATTCTATATTTTTTGAAAACTCAAAAATAGAATCTGTAGCTTTCGGTCTACTCAATTTGCACCTCCAGGTGTCTTAGTCTGAAACCCTAATTTTTGAAGCTGTAAATGACTTTTTGTGTAAGTTTTGGTGTTGAAAAAGTGGAGATGACTTCAAAAAGTTTTAAAACTAATCTTTAATAATTTGCAAGCCATCCAAGCACCTAAATCTATAAACACACAATGAAAGAGAAAGAAATCGGGAATGTTGGGGCATAGGGGTTTTCCTTGGTCAAACCCCTTTTTAGGTACTTAAACAAAAATGATGAAAAGATGTATTGAAGCATGAAACAATGGATTTGTTACCTTTCCATGATGATTGAACTTGAATTTTTGTAGTAAAACATGAAGATTCTGCCCTTGAATGTCTAAAAAGTGCTACCTTGGTAACTGAGAATGACAAAACCCTAGCTTGCTTGACTTGAGATGGAAGACATCATTTGAAGTTAAGTTATGATGAATTAGGGTTTATAAGGTTGTATTTATAGTAAATTCACCTTATTTTTTTGTAAATTGCACCCCCAAGGTCGACATGAAGAAAAATTGAATAAAAACCCTAATTTTTCCCACTCATACCTTGAAAATGGCTCAACTAGGACTCACTCACCACTAATGGTTAATGGGTCCCACCTAGATGGGACTAATTCTCCACTAATGGTGAATGGATCCCACAAGGACCATTTTTGCTAGCTGGAATGTTGAGAAGTAAGAAAATCAGGTTTATATGATGACTATGTCGGGTATTTCATCAGATTATGCCTCAAGATGCACAATATGGGTGAATAGGGACCTATTAGTAATGATGTGAATCATAATTAGGGCTTTGGACAAATAAATCAATGTGAAAGTGTGATTAAATACACTTTACAACATTAAAATGAGGTCCACATAGCCTAGGAAGGCACAAGAACCAATGTGAATGTGCAAGACACATTACAACACTAGTTTATCATTAAATTTTTTTTTAAGCCTTCTAAACTGATGTGATAATGTTATTAAACACATTTTATAATGTTGAATTAGGGATAAATGGGCTCATTAAGTCTAGAAAAGCGTGAAAGTATCTTACAACACCTTTACAAGACATCGTTAAAAGCATGTTATTCAATTTATAAGGGTCCAAGACCTAGTGTGGATGTATAAAATGCCTCACAACACCTTAATCAAGGCATCATTAAGTCCAATTTATCATGAATTAATCCCATGTTAATCAAAGGGTCCTTTTTTCTATGACACAATTTTCAATTACCCCCATTAAATTTTGTTGAGTGCTAGGAGGATGTTGAGGGATTGGTGGAGATTGTTGTTGTGGTTGTTGAACTTGATTATTTTGTTCATGTTGTTGTTGCTCTGGTTGTACAGGATTTTCAGGAGGGTTTTGAAGAGGGTTTCTAGGATCATTATCACTTTGTACAAATTCAACAAATGAATATAAAAAACAACCTAAAACTAACAAATTCACAACAAAAAATAAACAATCCATACCTATTCGACCTCCTCGTCGACGTGGCAACATATTGGCAATGAAATAGCAACAAATTGATAGTAAAAAAATGCAAGATTGTCTCCTCCCAGAATGCAAGTGTGCAAGATAGGGGTTTTTGGCCGCAAGAAGCAGAAAAAATAGTCAACATAAAAATGAATTTAATTTTTTTTTGTTTTAATAACTTATAACATGAGCACGAAATAGGCTCAATATGGCTGAGCCTTGGGCTCAGTCACACCAAGCCATAACACAAGCACATTATAAAGCACTTGCTTTATAATGCACTTGTGTTGTAGCCTATTAGAAGCTTTTTTAATTTTGGCCACAATTTGGCCCCCCATCTTTTTGCACCCACCCATTTTATTTTCTCTTGTGATGTGTCCTTTTCTTGGTGGTGTCATTGGGCTTGATTTCATCCAAAAGCGTGATATTTCTTTGACATTCCCTCTCTTGGAGACATTAGGCACGATGTCCCCTAAGAAGAAACCTTGCATGAACTAAGAAAAATCCCTTTGAATGCACATTACACTATTTTTCATTTAAATTACTTGTTATATGGCCACCTTAAATAACACACTTTGCATGCTTTTGGAGCCATCTTTCTTTTTCATGAGTTCCAATCATACAAAGCTTTGCTTTCCTCATGAAGCTCAAAGTTTATTTTTGTGTGGCACCTTATCAAATTTATCAAGAGGTATAACTATTGGTATGGTTTCAGCGGGAAGCCTAACCAAAGCATGACTTTCCCCATAGCCACTCCCATGTGTGTGAGTGCATACTAACCATGAGTGTATGTGCCTCACCTTATTAGAATTCTCACCCAGTGGATAGCCTAATGTTTTGTTGCCTCAGAGTGAGTATGTATTTCTTTTTTAGACAAATACTTTAGATCTTATCCTCATCGTGATGGACAAACGGTCAAAGCTTGATCCACCTCATTTTTTATTTTTATTCATTTTTATTTATTTTAGTTATTGGAATTGCATGTTTTTGTATCTTTATGTTGCATATCATCTTGTGTGTGTCCTTTTGTGCTTATGTCGGTTTGACTTGGGGGCTTGGATCCTAGAGGCTTGATCACTTTCTTGATCTTTTTTATGCTATACCATCTGCATTGGCATGCTTGGACCCATCTTGAATGTCTACTTTAGTGTGAGTTTGAAGCAAGTTCATACTCTCGCTAAAGTGGGGGCTAAATGTATTGTTGAAAAATGTCATCATGTACATTTTCACACTTAATTTGGGTATAATTAATGATAAATTGGACTTAATGTCACCTTGATCTAGTGTTGTGAGGTGTTTTACACATCCACATTAGGTCTTGAGCCCTTTTATAGCTAAGAATACTTAACTCTACCTTAATTTAATGTTTTAAAGTGTATTTATTTACACCTTCACATTAAATTTAAGAGGCTTGTAAACCAAATGGCCCTAATCTAGTTTTGTAATGTGTTTTACACATTCACATGGAATTTAGGGCCCTTAGCTAAATAGACCCAATTTTACCTTAATTTAATGATGTAAAGTGCATTTCTTTACACTTTCACATTGTATTTTGAGCCCTATTTTATTTAGGACATTTATATAATCATTAATAGGTCCCTATGACCCCATATTATGCATCCCAAGGAATATTTCAATCAAAAACCTGACAATATCAACATATAAGCTTAATTTACACACTCCCTAACACTGTAGTTCACAAAATGGCCCTTGTGGGCCCATTCGCCCAACTTGGTGAATGAGTCCCATTTGGCCTCTTTTAAAGGTTTTGAGTGGGAAATTTGGGTTTTGAGTTCAAATTTTTTCTATTTCGGTATTGGGGATCTAATAACTGTCATTTAAGCGTATTGCTTATATAAAAAAGCTTTCAAATCACTATTTCACACAAGCCTACTTGTTATCAAGTTAAGCACTCCAAGTATTCACAAGGTCATCAAGATAGCATTCAAGATCATTTCTAAGGCATTCAAGGGAAGATTATTCATCAATTATTGCTATGATTTAAGATCCATCATGTTAAGAATATCAAGCATCAAGAATGTTCTTGATCTAGTGTTGTGATGTAGCATTGAAGATCCAAGATCAAGCATTGTTCTACACCTATTGTCAAGATCAAGATCTACATCCTTCATTCCCATTTCATGTTGAGTTGCAGATTTATAAGACATCATTCAATGTATTAGTGTTGCATGTTTCATGTTGTTATTTCATTATTTCATCATTTGGTTTAATTACCCCAAAGTGGTTTGAAAAAGGAAAATCCCCATTCCCTAACAATCAAGACTTCTCTCTCTCTCTCTCTCTCTTTGTGTGATTCCAAATCTAGATGCTTTGAAGACTTGAATATCATTGAAGATTAGGTTACAAGCTTGTTCGAATTTTCTCCCCATTCGCAAGGTAATAATCTTCACTAAAAGGTCGTCTATGGCCCCGAAATTAGAGTTTTAGATTTGAAAACCTAGAGAAGCAGAAAGAGCAAACACTAAAGACCAGATTTAGACCTTGAAGTTCCAGAAAATCCAAACTAGACTAATTCACCACAAGTGGTGAATGAGTCCCACTATAGGTGTTTTTCAGAAATTCTTGTAGATTTAGATACCCATTTGTCTGAAACATGTTCCTATGGAAAAACCCTGATCTGGGACTGATTCGCCTAGATTGACGAATGAGTCCTAGTAGGCCAAAATTTTATGATTTGTTAAATTGTTAGTATCCATTCAAGTCTCTACAAGTTTCTAGATGCACACATTCTTTTTTTCAACTTTTTGTTTTGTTTTGCACACTTTTCTAGGTCATTTTGTAGGTCATTGCATCAAACTAGGGTTTAGTGTTGCATCTTACAGTGCATTAGTCTTTCAAGGTTCTTACTTGGTGGTGAACCCCTCTTGTAATGTGAAATCATATCCTAGGATGCCTTATTGTCAAATCTCTCCCTCCATTCTTTATTGGATTGAGATCTCTAAGGTTTTCTTGGGTGTAGCAAGTGTGAAATAGGAACCCTATCCTTTTGTTTATGCCTCAAAGGTATGGTATACTATTTTTGTGATTACACTAGGTATTATGTGGTAACTATTATTTAGCATTCAAATCTTTGAAAAACCCTAATTGGGACTCATACACCCCTTTGGGCGATTTACTCCTGTTTCAAATTTTAGACTGCATTTTCCAACATTTAAAACTTTGTTTATGTGTTTTAGTTTGTTGTTGTTTATTTTATGCTTTAGTTTCTATATTTTTTGTCTCATTCATTTCATTGCATTTAGCTTAACTTCATTACAGAATAGTATTTCTCTTGTGTTCATTGCATCTTGCATTTCCTTGATTGTCCCTTGTATGAGCTTTTCTACTTGGTGTCCTATTACTAATACTCTAGTGAGATGAAGTTTGAGACTCATGTCATCCTACAATAGCACAATCGTCATGGATCTTGGGTTATCTAGCTCTTTCACTACTAGTGTTCACACTAGTTCACTAGGTATGGACCATACCCTTAACAACCCTCTACCTTCAAGGAGTGTGATGCATGTTAAAATAATGATTGCTAGTATTTCACAATAAAATATAATTCAAATCCATGAAGAGTTAGCAAACCTACAAAATCAAATAAGTACTGAAAATATTTCAACCACTACTATCTCTACCATAGATAATACACATCACATGATTGAAAATGAAGAAGGAGTTGATCTTATGTGTAACATAATTAAATTACTAGGCCACGTCTTACCTGAACCACTAGTTGTCCTTTACCTTAAAAAAATGTACCAAGCCAAGGAGGAATTCAAATTCCTCCTCCCACAACAATCGCCTCTAATCCTACCTATACCAACCCTCAAGTTACAACAACAATGCAACCTACTAGTAATGTGATTCCTTCCTGGGGTATTTCCGCTAGCATCCCTAGTACCTTTGTGGCATCGCATATCATGTCTCCTACCACTTTACCTCCTATAAGCATTTCATTCACTTGTCCCTCGAACACATACACACCTCCACCTTATTCACCTCCATCTCAAAATGCAAACAGTGATCCTCTCATCAACCAATATTTGCAAACTGTTTCATCCCTTCAAAAGCAAGTTTCCACCATAAACCAAAACCAAAATGGCCAACCTACATATTATGTCAAAATAAATCCCTTATCCTTGGATATTTTGAGAACATTGATGCCACAAGGTATAGAGGTGCCTAGATTTGAGAAATATGGGGGGAAAGGAGATCCTTCTAACCATGTTTCTACTTATACTGCCTTATGTAGTGATTTTATTCTTGAGGATAAGCTCTTGGCTAAGCTTTTCCCTAGATCCTTGAAGGATATCGCCTTAAAATGGTTTTCTTCATTACTGAACAACTCAATTTATTAATTCAATGAACTTTTTGAGGCATTTATAAACCATTTTCAAGTACATATGACTCCTAAGATGACCTTAGCTAATTTGATGAGTTGTAATAAAAAATATGATGAAAAGATTACTGACCTTATTTCACGATAGGTCAATTGATTTATTCCCAAATTGTCATAAAGATTCTCAACCCTCATCTTCAATGGATGTTCATTGAAAACTTGCAAACTAAGATACAAGATAAACTTATCATGATGAAATTCCCTTCCTTCGTGCACTTGTGTATTTCCCTTCGTGATTATCAAAATTCGATAAGTAGTCATGAAACAAAACCCACCTCTAGCCAACCTGAGAAGTTCGAATCCGCAAACCAAAAAAATTACCAACATTTTAGAAAATAGAATAAAGGCTTCCTTCAACCAAATCCCCCTCAAAAAACAACTCAAAATTTTGATACCCAAGTGGTTGCTATAAGGAAGGCATCTCCTTTCATATTTAAGGATTCGGCTAGGCAATTCACTCCATTACTCGAAACCCTCCATAACACAATGTCACAACTTTTAGAACATAATATGATTAGCTTACCTCTCATTAAGACTCCCAATCCTAATAAGCCTTTACCTCTAAACTTTATATCGAATGCTTATTGCCATTATCACCGACAAAATGGACATGACACAAAACATTGTAAGCATCTTAAACATCTTGTACATGACCTTATTGATTCTGATCATCTTTCAATTGGAGGTGATAATGATCAAGGAAATAAGTTTGTTACCCCTCCTAACCAAAACCTACAAATCTTTACCAACCCTATGCTGAAACAAATATTTCATTTGTCAAATGTAGTGAAACTTCAAAGAATGATGTGATTAATGTTGACATGGATGATGAGAACATAGATACAATTCAAGAAAGTCCTATGGATACCATTGAATAAGGTACAATGGATAATATTGAAAAATGTTTGATTGCATTGATCAAAACTCAACCTCATAAGGGCCAAACTAGAAAGCCTCTTGACATTGCTTTCTCCTCCAAATATATACTTAAACATGCACCTAATGGTCCTCTTTACATAGCTGGACAAATCAATGATAAGCCCACTAATGGGATATTAATAAATCCCATCTATGGAGAGAATGTGATCACTGAGGAATTCCTACTTGTGCATGAACTCTATCAAGAAACATATGATAAACCGAAAGCATGGATAAAAATGCATAATGGTTTCACTTGCCCTACAATGGGATTGATCAACCTTCCTTAACAAATAGAACATAAAACATTACATTTCTCATTTTTCGTCATCTTGACATTAGACCAATTCCATGTGAAGCTTGGTTACCCATGGCTACGCTCCATAGAAGCTATCCTGTTGGTTGTGCATAAATTCCTAAAGCTTCCCTTTGATAATAATTTTTTTTTTATGCATCATAGTGGCTTTAATCCTTTTTCTTCCCGAGGGAAATTTTCATTAGATTTCATTTGTCCCAAGCCTATGGAACCTATTAAACCTCGAGAAGACTTCTTTTTCAAATCCTATCAAAAGTTCATTGCAAAACTTATAACAAAACTATCCCTTAAAAACATGCCTCAGCATATGACCAAGCCTACCATCCTTGATGAAACCATGATTGAACCTAAATAAATTCCAAACAACCAAGACCAACCTAAGACATATCCTTTTCCTACCTCCTACAAAAGACCAAGAGACAATGAAAGCAATCTTGTCATGCCTCCTAAAATAAAACAAGTTTACAAAGCTAAAGAGAAACTGGTTGAACAACCTTCCATGGTTCCTTCTGTTCCTCCCCTTAGGGAAGAAAAGAAGCTATGGCTGATAAACCTTCTCCTACACAAATGCAACTTGAAATCTGTAGTAAAATAAATAGAAATGCTAGAGATTGTAGGCATAGACAGCGTGCTCTTGCTCAGAAGCTAAATAAAGAGACAAACAAAGAAAATAAAAATTCAGACTTGACTGAAGCAATACATGATGAGTCTCCCTCTCTCCTGAAACAAAAATATGTTATACCACAACCACAACAGGAGCCAAACCCTTATGTGGACATTATCATTAAACCTCCTATTGTGATTAATTTAGATGACGATCAGGAGATTGCTAAAATTGACAAAGAGGTGCATAATGAATTGAATACTTTGTTTTCCTCTTCTATGAGCTTACATGATAATTATCCTAGGAAGAGTGTTGAACTTGGTTATTGCCCTAGTTCAACACTTGCTATTGTCCCTTTGGCTCATTGTCTAGATTTTGTATATAATGAACATGATTGGGATGCAGATGACCTGCTAATAGGTTGACTCGCATGTGCTTTCTAGTATTTTACATTATTTATTTTTATTTTGTGTGATTGCATTTAGTAATGTGATCCACTATACTATTTTGTTTGATGTCTCTCTCTCTCTCTTTGGACATTCCTCTATTTGTATCTACATTCTTGTCTATGTCGTAAACATTTTTCTTGGTGTTGTGTTTTTCTTTTGGGGATGACACAAGACATCAAGACATTTAGGTCTCTTCCATGTTGACCCAAAATACTTTCCTTTATCTTTTCTTTGTCTTGTTTTTTACTTTTGGGGATGACACAAGGTGCTAAGACACTCATGTCTCTTCCATGTTAAACCAGAAGACTTTTCTTTGTTTTCGCTCTCTTTGTGTCATTCTTCCAATTCCATGAGTATTTAGGGAATGATGATAGTTTCAATCTCTCTTAAAAACATTTTAGCAAGAACATACTGACCCTAAGTTCATTGCTCCCTCATGTATTTGGAATTTTTGGGGGAAACCCCTTCTTTTCTTTCATGTCATAGCTTTATTTGGAAACATATGACTTGGCATAGGGCTTTCCAAATAAGCTCTTATATCCTCTAAATATTGTTAGCATTTATCACTTGCTACTTTAAAGTAATTGCTCACAGCATGGTGTTTAGCAATTTCTTTAAAGTGGGGGCATACATTGACATTATTCTCTCATGTTTCATGGTGCAGTCTTCTTATTTCATGTAATGCATATTTCACTTTGTGGTGAAATTGGGTGTTATGTACCTCAAGAGTGTGATCTCTATTAGCATATTATATTCTTCTTAGTGGCTTGATGCGACACATTGCATCCCCTAAGTCATGAATATTCTATTCTTTGATTGGTCCTCTCTTGGAGACATTAGGCACAATGTTCCCTAAGTTAATACCTCACATGAACAAATTAAAACTCCTTTGGATGTTCCTTACACCATGTTGCAAATTTTGGTTATATATCCACCTTGCATAATATGCTTTGCTTGCTTGTGGAGCCATATTTTTTGTTCATGAGTTTCAAGCATACAAAGATTTGCTAGCCTCGTAAATCTCAAAGTTCATTGTTGTTGGTGCCTTATCAAAGTTATCACAAGGTATAGCTTTTTTTGGTTGAACGGGAAGTCAAACTTAGGCATTACTTTCCCATAGCCACTTTCATATGTGTGTGAGTGCATATCGGTCACCTAGAACATCCATTGAGCTCAAAGCCGTAGATAAATAACCCATTCCAATAAAGAAAACCACTTATCTTTTTTGCACACTGAACCATGACCAATCCAAGAACATTGGAGTTCTCCCAACCATTCCAAATAGCCTTCGAGAGACTAGGAACAAGCATAATATGCACAAAAATATATGCGCCAAAAAAAGGGACATTACAGTCCACCCTGCTCAAGATTGCTTGTCCTCAAGCAATACATGCTATCTAACAGAGAAACCTGTATGATTATCAATAATATATCAGGATCCCAAATCAACCTCAAGAATGCTCCACACTACTCTTGTTGTGCTACTCTGATGTAATTGTAAACTGCACAATTGAAACTATACTCATAACTCTGAAAAATTCTTTTAATCACACATCTTTTTTGATCCCAATCATCTGTATCATCACTAACCCTAGAAGTGAAGGAGTTAGCATCCATCAATGAGTCATTAATACAATTTATCCAACTTGAGTTCAATGTGGGGAACCAAAATCTGAGTTGTTCTTCCAAGGAAGAACACAAATCAGCTTGAACACAAGCTAAAAATAGCCCTGAACAACCCTGAATCACTTGGTTTTCAGGAACCAAAGGAGCCATGATAGTTGAATCATTTGTTTCTTTCAGTTGTAACCTTTTGTCAACCCTCCAAAAAGAGCCAAAGACAATAAAAAAAACATTTTAATGGCTGCAAAAAATTGAATTAACTTCTGAAAAATTGATTTCAGTAAGTTTAGAATGGAACAACAATAATAAATTAAAAATCTTCTGAAAATAACAAGAGATTTGAGCCATCTAAAACTAGAATGTACTAAATTCATAGCTAGAATTTCTCTATGATCCATCAATAAGAGTGCAAATGTAATCATCAAATGGATGGTAGAGAAAGAAACAACAATATGATGTCTAAAAATTTGATCCTTATCCCTATAAGGATCACGGGAATCAGTGATGTTTGTGAAAATCTCTTGTATTCCATCCATGAAATCATCAAACACTAAGAAGTATGAAGTAACTATTAGCCCCAAAGAAGAACAAGTATGAGTTAGCACACCATTCATTCCAAGGAATGGATTGTCCCACAAGTAGATGATGTAGTTAGGCCTCTCTTAGCTACTGTAAAAAAAAATTCAGCAACTACATAACCCCATTTTGACCACTTCTCAATGTCAAAGAGGTTGGATTTATCATAAACCATCATATCCCAAACAAAAACTTCATGGAAAATAACATATGATGGGCATGAATGACAACTCATCAACTCAATTATTTTCTCATTTGCATAGTTGCAATCTAGTGGTCTCCCAGGGTGATTACCAATCATAAGGTCTGGTGCAACCACAAAAGGAGAACTCAAACTAGCACCAAAATGAAAAATACATTCAAATTCAATTTTTGGATCAGCTCCTGGATCCCATATCTTGATACTTCCATCAAGTGTGTTACCTCTATCAGGGATTTTCTCATCCTCCAATATGAAAAGAGGATTATCATCAACTGTTTTTGCATGTATGACAAGGAGAGAATTATGAAAATAATGTATATCATTAATTTCCCATTGCTCAATACCATCTAAAATTGTATCTGCATACTTAGGAGGTTGTCCTGAGTTAAAACCTTCCTGGAAAAAGTCAAGTTCCTTAGTCATTAATTCATCTTCCTTAATTGATGGACATCATCAAGTTGATTTTCTACTTCTAAGATAGCCATTTGCGTACTCTCTAAAGAATTTGTAGTTGATTTGAGCTTAGATGTAATCTTACCAACTTTGGCCTCTCTTCCTTTTAATGCTTCACATATTTGACCAACAAATTCTAGGACATGATCTCTATTAGAAAGCAAGTTCAAGTAATCAGATGTCACCATTTCTAAAGCCTCTCTGACAACACACCAATCTTCAAGTGAAGATCCTCTTTCCATGCCCATTTTTCTCCTTTCAATTTGTTCCCTCCAAATGCGATCTTCAAAAAACTTATGTATGCTATCCAAGTGTGTTAAAGATTGAACAACCTTATCTTCAGTAACCAACAACTGATTCTTGAAATCAAAAGTTGCATCAACAATGGAGGTTGATCCAAAGTTTTCAACAAGCTTCCCATCAGCATGCTCTCAATTGTCCCTTCTGAAAGCATACTTGGTTCTTCATTTTGTAAGGGAAAAGAATCTTTTTCTTTGTCACTAAGATCAAATGTTATGGCAGCATCAAATTCATCACCAATGGTTGGTTTAAAATCTTCATCAACATACTCTTCATCTTGGATCTTTGAGAAGACAAATTGTTCTTCACCTATCATCAGAATTTCTAACTCATACTCAGAGCTATCATCACTAGAATAATGGAGATGCTCTTCCTTAGGTGTTGATCTGAAAATTACAGTAACATCAACTTGTTCAACCTTTGTATTTTCACTATTTCCCATACCTTGATCAGGACACTCTACTTAAATGCTCTCAAGCTTGTTTGCAAAGTCAGCTTCTAGAAATTTATCAATCATTCTCAATCCATTCTTCAATGTAGTGGCATCTTCAAGATCTTCATCGAATGAAGGACTTGCAAAGTCCAACACTCCAAGCTCATTAACTTCATCAAAACAAAGCTCAACTTTACTAATTTTTGTTATAGTCTTTCCCAAATCAGCGAGCTCCTCTATGCATGCCTCTTGATTATTGCCCTTGTCTTCATCACGTAGAAGTTGAGACTCATTTATTTCAGCTATTAGGACTTCATCTTCTCCATTTTTGGATTCCACAACATCCTGAAAGAAAGGACATGTGGTGAAGGTTATTGATTCATCTTCTTTATTCTTACATTTGTGGTTAGGCTCACAAGAATCTTTACATAGGAAGCAAATATTTCTTCTACTTAGTTCATTCTTTGTCCTTTATATGTATTCAATAAGGCCCTTTTTGTCAAGAACCCCTTCCTTGATTATTTCCAAGAAAGCATCCCATGAAATTTGATGCTTAAAATCATCTGAAAGACCTTGGTACTCATCATTAATTTTGGTCGCCTCTCGATCGTACTTCCTTTGATCCAACTTCTCTTGAATTGCTCTTTCCAATTCATCCTAACTTTGTCTAAGAGACTCAATCAAGAAATCTATCTCAATTCTTCTCCCCATGAGAGATGCCATGATCTCACCTTCACTGAACAATTTCTTTCAGTTGCTAATCATTGAACATACATGCAAATGTTGATCACCCACATGCAAGGCTAAAAATTCTGACCCACAACTAAAAATATGCCAGGAATGAGAAGCAACCCAAACATGCTTGCAAGATCACCAGCTCTGATACCACTGTAAATTTCCTTGACTGTGGTGTGTAATTTTTTGTAATTGTTTGATTGAATTGATTTGTTTGTCACAATTATAGAATTGACACATGCAACTATTGGCATACAATAAATATCACAAATAGGAAATTATAGGTTTCTATGCACCAAGATTTCATTGTATTTCAATATATTGACATATTCTAAGTGTTAGCATAAGACCATAGTATGCTATAATTCGATAAAACCAACGTTTACACAAGAGACTCTTGTAATGCATAGGCTGCGAACATAACTAATTGGATAGAAATAATGGTAAACTAAAATGACAATTTTCTAAGTATAAAACTAATTAAGAATCATTAACAATAGTTCACATATTTACTTGCCACAATTGCCCAGTAGTTATAGTGATCTCTTGGACAAAGACTCTTAATGATAGAAAGACCAATATGATGTAGTATTATTAAGTCTATAATAGAGTATAGGGAACACGTTTTTCTGGGCATTCAATATTATGACAATGACTCATGTTGCTGCTAAAATTCTTTTGACTCACATAAGAAACTACTCAAGGATATCTATGAGACTGAAACAACATTTTGCAATATATTTTCTGAATGTTTAGTGACTGTTTTCAAGAACAACAATTCCTACATTTGATGGAAAATAATAACCAGCTATTACAACATATTTTCTTGACCTTGACCAACAAATTCTACACTAAAATGAACTAAAAATGCAATGGACACTTACAGGCTTTTCCCAACTATAAGAGATGATAAATTTTTACAGCACTAGAATTCGACCTAGCTTGGAAGAGTGCCCAAAATGAACCAACAACAACTAATATTGTCCAAAGGCATTCGTTTCTCCCTTTTATGAGTTTGCCCAACCTTGTATGGCCTAGACCTCACCTCCCATGACCTCCAAGTGGCTGCGACTTGGGATAGAGCTAAAATTTGAGTTGCCTATTTTGGAAATCATGTCTCTTAGTTTCTCTTCCTATATTTTCAACTACCATAGGTTTATCAGGTCTCAACACTCAGCAAAAATGGTGCCTAGGATTTCTTGATGAAGCCATGCCTTCAAAAAGCATATATTGACTCCAAAATTGAACCATTGAAGAAGCAAGAAAATGCATAAACAATGTCACGAAAATTAGAACATACTCTACTTCCTTTCTTCCAAACTTACTCCAAACTCGTCTGCACTTGAAGGTTATTCTTCTTTCCCAAAAACTGAAATGACCCAGCTAGGGATGATCTTGCACACCTGAAACTGGCAGAAAGGTTCTTCAAACCCTACCCAAGAAGCTCAACCATTTATAGTGAAAACATGCATTCCAAAAGTGTCAAATTTTTCTCCTCTTTTCTCTTTTGTAACTAATTGAGAGGAACATATTATTATTTTCCTTTTAACTCTTCATATTTCTCCTCTCCAAAAGACCTTTTTGAAATAATAAAATTATATCTTGTGTGAGATCCCTTTTCTTAAGTGTCTATCATTTAGAACACTTAAAAACCTTTCTAATGAGCTATAACACTTAGATATTTAATAATTATTTTCACCCCCAAGAGCTTAAGTGAAAATAATAAGTAAAATAGCTCATTAAATATTACTTTTTGTCAAAAATCCCAAATAGTCTCCAAATGCAAAATAAACTGAACCAATATGCTCTATAGTGTTTGGGATGTGAAACAATGCCTTCTAGTGACTTACCAAAAATAAACGGCTCCTCCAAGAATCTTGGAGAGCAAACTGGGGCCCAATCCAACTTCTAAAAACATCATTGTTACCTAGAACATCCATTGAGCTCAAAGCCATAGATAAATAACCCATTCTGAGAATGAAAACCTCTTATCTATTCTGCACACTAAACCACAACCACTCCAAGAACATTGGATTTATCCGAAACATGTCAGATAGCCTCTGAGAGACTAGGAACAAGCATAATGCACACAAAAATATATGTGCCTGTGTCATAAAAAGGACCCTTTGCTTGACATGGGAATAATTCATGATAAAATTGGCTTAATGAGGCCTTGATTCAGGTGTTGTGAGGCATTTTATGCATCCACACTAGGTCTTTGACCCCTGCAAATCAAATAACATGCTTTTAACAATGTCTTGTAAAGGTGTTGTAACATTGTTTCACACTTTTCTAGACTTAATAAACTCATTTCTCCCCAATTCAACATTATAGAATGTGTTTAATAACATTATTACATCAATCTAGAAGGTTCTTAACTAAAACTCATTGTTAAACTAGTGTTGTAATGTGACTTGCACATTCACATTGGTTCTTGTGCTTTCCCAGACTATGTGGACCTCATTTTAGTGTTGTAAAGTGTATTTAGTCACACTTTCACATTGATTTTTGTGTCCCAAGCCCTATTTTACATTCACATTATCACTAATAGTCCCATATTAACCCATATTGTGCATCCCAAGGCTTAAATTGATAAAAAAAACACAAGGTTGAATTTTAGACCTTATTTCCTTATCTCTTGGCATCTGAGCTGTCAAATTCGCCCCTATGGGACCCATTCTCCATGCATGGTGAATTAGTCTGATCCAGGTGGGACCCATTCACCATGTGTGGCGAATGAGTCCCATTTGGCTCAATTTTCACCTTTGAGTGAGAAAAAAAGTGAAATTTGAGTTTAATTTTGCTTCATACCGGCCTGTGATGAGGTATTAACAGGTAAAATAGGTGAATTACCTATGAAAGAACCTCTCTAAGCTCATTTTTACAATTCATTCATCCATTAACTCATTCACATCATTCATTCATCATCTATCTTTTATCCCAGGTAAAGCAAGTTAGGGCTTTCACATTGCAAATCATCAAGTTAGCTTCCTAGGACATTCAAGGGCATATTCTACATGTTTTGTTGTAGAATTTCAATATCTATCATCACAGAAAGGTAATCAATTCCATTATTGCATGTTTCATTCTATTTTTTCATCATTTTGGTTTAATTACCTAAACGAGGTTTGACCAAGGCAAACCCCTAGGCCCTAACATTCACCATTTATTCTTTTTGTCCTACGTGTTTGCAGATTTTGGACTCTTGGAAGCTTGGAAATAATTGAAGATCAAGTTGTAAGGTTTTTGAAGTCTTCTTCTCATTCAAAAAGTCAAAATATCAACAAAATATCATTTTCAAACCCGTAAATTAGAGTTTCGGAAGCGGACACCTATAAGGCATCAAAGTGCAGACTGGAAGCTTCAGAATTCACCTTTGAAAATCCAAAAATTTAAAAGTGGAATCATCCACCATGGGTGGTGAATGAGTCCCATCCCAAGGTAAGTTTTTGGATTTTTACATAATTTTTAGATACCCTTTTGTCAGAAACAGGTTCTGGTATAGTTTGACAGAATTGGGACTGATTCAGCCAGAATGGTGAATGAGTCCCACCAAGCCTAAAAATAGCATCATTAGTGTTTCAAAATAAATTTCTAGTCTCCTTCAAGCTTTCAAGTGAACACTTCAAGTTTCATTCAATTCTATTTAGTTTTGCATTCATTTTTAAGTATTTTTGAATGTGTTTTCAAACATCACTTGTTTCTTAGGTTTTGCATTCATATTTGATCAATTTTATAGTTTAGTTGCACTTAGATCATCTCATTTAGTCTTAATAACTTCATACATCTCCTAATTTGAGTGAACCTAGCTAGCATTTTTGGCCTACCTTTCTCCTTTTAGGTGAAAAACCCTAGAAGAGTTAGAAAGGTTCAAGGTGCCAAAAATCTACAGTTCAGCGTAAAAAAAAAGGGGACATTACAGTCCGCCCCACTCAAGATTGATTGTCCTTAAGCAATACATGCTATCCAATAGAGAAACCTATATTATTATAAATAATATACCGAGAACCCAAATCAACCTCAAGAATTCTCCACACCACTTATGTTTCGCTACTTTGATGTAATTGCAAACTACACAGCTGAATCTCTACTCATAACTCTAAAACATTCTTTCCATCACACATATTTTTGGATTGCAATCATCTATATCATCACTAAAATTGGAAGTGAAGGAGTTAGAATCCATCAACGAGTCATAAATACAATTTATCAAACCTGAATTCAATGTGAGGACCTAAAACCTGAGTTGTTCTCCCAAGGAAGAACACAAATCAGCTTGAACACAAGCTGAAAATAGCCCTGAACAACCCTAAGTCACTTGGTTTTTAGGAACCAAAGGAGCCATGTTAGCTAAATCATTCGTTTCTCTCAGTTGTAACCTTCTGTCAACCCTCCACAAAGAGCCAAAGACAATAAAAACAACATTCTCAATGCTGCAAAAAAATTGAAATTAACTTCTGAAAAATTAATTTCAGTAACTTTAGAATGGAACAACAACAATAAATTTGAAATCTTCTGAAAATAACAAGAGATTTGAGCCATCTAAAACCACAATGTACTAAATTCATAGATAAAATTTCTCTCCAATCCATCAATAAGAGTACAAATGTAATCACCAAATGGCTGGTAGAGAAAGAAACAACACTATGATATCTAAAAATTTTATCCTTATCCCTATAAGGATCATGAGAATCGGTGATTTTTGTGAAAATATCTTGTATTCCATCCATGAATCATGAACCACTAAGAAGTATGAAGTAACTATTGGACCCAAAGAAGAAAAAGCATGAGTTAGAACACCATTCATTCCAAGGAATGGATTGTCCCACAAGTAGATGACACAATTAGGTCCATCTTCCTTCAAGGTTTCATAAGGAATCAACTTGAAACCTCCTCTCTCAGCTACCCCATTTCTACCACTTCTCAATGTCAAATAGGTTGGATTTATCATAAACCATCATATCCCAAACAAAAACTTCATGGAAAATAACATATGATGGGCATGAATGACAACTCATCAACTCAATTGTTTTCTCATTTGCATACTTGCAATCTGGTGGTCTTCTGGGTGATTACCAATCATAATACACTACTGGATTTGACACCATTTTTGGAAAGGTGTTCATTGGTTGTTCAACAAATCTTTGTTGGAAGAGCGATGCAATGGCAAAAATCTTTCTGTCACTATTTTTTCGTCGCAAGGCCGACGACAAATTAAACGTCGAAATAACGGCGAAGAATCGTCGATCGATGGCATCGTGAAATACCTCAGGATTTCATCAAAATATGGATGAAAACTTTGTTTATCCATCGATGAATTACACCTAAAGTTCGTCGCCGGTTCGATGAAAGGGGCAAGCAATAGCGTCAAAACAATAGAAGATGTTCGTCGAGGTTGTGATGACATACTCAGGTAGTAGCGTCAAAAGAACACCAAGAGTTCATCGAAAGTGCGATGAAATTAGCAAGGAGTAGCATCGGAAGAACACCAAAATCTCATCGAAAGTGCGATGAAATTAGCGAGTAGCGTCGGAAGAACATCGAAAGTGGATCGAAATCTTGACGAAATTAGTGAGGAGTAGTATGGGGAGAACGCAAAAAGTTCATCGAAAGTGCGACAAAATTAGCAAGGAGTAGCGCCGGAAGAACACCAAAAGTTCATCGAAAGGGCGACGATATCGGTAGGGAGTTACGACGAAATCGTTGTCACAGCTATAGTAACTTCGTCGAGCCTTTCTGTTGATTCGTCAGTTAGTGTCGTCGAAATTACGACAAAGAAGCAAAATTTAAAATTAAAAAAAAAAATCGTGGAAATGTACCAATGCGGAGACTGATGACTGATCATACATACAGATTGCATATTGGTTTGATGCTTCAAATGATGCATTTCTTATATTGAAAAGTGCATTACCTTATTGAGGTTCTCTTTGTTTTGAGTATAGTTTAATATTCTCTACTTAACAAGGCCAACCAAGTGACGGTGGAAGCTCATTTGGCCCCTCCCCCCCGTCATATCACTCTCAATTCCCCAAACCCAATCATATAACATTAATCATTGACTCATCAATAACATATAACATTCATTCATTCATCCATTAATAACATATAACATTCATTAATTAACATATTCACATTCATTTATTAACATATAACATTCATTCATTCATCCATTAATAACATATTCACATTCATTCATTAACATATAATATTCATTCTTTCAGTTTTTACATATTATCAAAAATATGGTTGTCATGATATGATTACAATCACTTGTTTTTTGTTTCTTTTTCAAAGCTACATAAAGTTGAAGTGGAGTATCATTTTCTAAATCAATATTTGTCCCCCCTTTAGTTGTTCTTCCCTCTGCTTGTGATCTTAATGTACGTGTAGTTGTCTACTCATGATGTGGACATTGCTTCAAGGGGGGATCTGCTGCAATAAGAAAGAAATGTTAAACTGGTATGTTTTATTATTATTGTTACAAGTATTTGATTAATTAAAAGAACATTAGAGTGGTTCTCTTTACCTGATGGGTCCACATCATGTTCCTGAACTTTTGTTATAGACTCATGCTCAACATGTTGATCACCCTCGAAATCCTGATCTACAGTTGAAACATGAAAGGTTACACTAATTAATACACCAATTGAAATTAAATATGTTTAAGAGAACATGAGGGTGGTCCTCTTTACTGAATGGGGCCACATCATGTTCCTAATCTTCTCTAGCCTAATCATGCTCAACATGTTGATCACGGTCTACATGCTCTAAAGTTGAAACACGAAAGGTTACATTAATTAATACACCAATTGAAATTAAATATGTTTAAGAGAACATGAGGGTGGTCCTCTTTACTAGATGGGGCCACATCATGTTCCTGATCTTCTCTAGCCTGATCATGCTCAACACGTTGATCACGGTCTACATGCTCTAAAGTTGAAACACAAAAGGTTACATTAATTAATACTCCAATTGCAATTAAATATGTTTAAAAGAACTTTAAAGTGGTCCTCTTTACCTGATGGGGCCACATCATATTCCTGATATTCTCTAGCCTGATCATGCTCTACATGCTCTAAAGTACCGTGATGCACACCATGACCTTCATCTTCACGTTCTGCTCCACCCTCACTAGGCTACATTCCAATGTCAAGTGTAGTATATATTATCATTTTTTGAATGTTTAAAACAAATAGGCATGTAATTACTTTATGGTGGAAATTAATATTGAATAGATTGCACAAATATTCAATTTTAAATAAACTTTATTGAGTTTATTTACCTGCGTGTCAGATGAAATGGAAGATTGTATTTACCCAGTCAAGACTCTTAGGCGTTTAACCACGGCTCCATAGCCTTGCTAGAAGGCAATCTTTAGGTCATCTTCTGTGGGAACTCTGTTGAATTTAGAGCCCTACTTTTTTGCAGAAGATCATGAATTTTGCTTCTATGGTGTTATAAAAAAAAAATTGTTTTCAATTTATTATAATTTGGATGCAATATTTCATTTATTGATACTTACAATTCGTGCGGCTAATTTCATATAACCACCAGAGCCAAGTTTGTGTTTCCCGTGCTTTTCTAGTCTTTCCTTTGTTGCCTTCAAATTGTCAAGTAGCCTATGAAAATTTTGGAATACGTTAGATTATGTAAAAAGAAAGAGTAATCAGTATATAATTACATTATTGATAGTATCACAAATAACATACTACTTTTAAAAAAAAATTAATAGCATTTCCATAGCATACAGACATTGAGAGCATATAAAATACAAAGTTCAATCCATGAATTATAGAAAATAGATATTTGTTGGTTATATTCATATCACTGATTACATTGCACAAAACATACTACAACTACATAAATATTAGATGGTGACAGTTGTCTATGCTACCACATTTTTCATACATGTCTACCAAAGCATTTTATCAAAGCAGGTTCCTTTGCCTTGCTACTATGGCTAAAAGCCTAAAATAGGTGCTTTCAAACAAGCTATGGATGCTTGGAAAAAATCTATCAAAGCATAATAGTAAGCAATAGCATAGACAAGGCAGTGAACTATTTCAAAAAATGCCTCAAAGAACTGTGGTCTCATGGTGATGGAATGCCATGACAATAAATAGAAATTTGCTTGTCATGGCATTCATTATGGCATTCCATCACCATGAGACCACATTTTTTTGAAGCATTTTTTCAAATAGTTCACTACCTTTTCTATGCTACCACATTTTTCATACATGTCTAGCAAAGCATTTTGTCAAACAGTTCAATGCCTTCATGTTATGGCTAAAAAGTAAAAACCTCAAACAGGTGCTTTTGAACAAGCTGTGGTTGCTTGGAAAAAATCTCCCAAAGCATAATAGTAAGCAATAACATAGACAAGGCAGTGAATTGTTTGAAAAAATGCCTAAAAGAAATGCAGTCTCATGGTGATGGAATGCCATGACAATCCATAGCAATTTGCTTGTCATGGCATTCATCATGGCATTCCATCACCATGAACATTTCTTTGAGACATTTTCAAACTATTCAACGCCTTGTCTATGCTGCACAAATTTTTCATACATGTCTACCGAATTTTATCCATGAGTTCATTTGCTACAGCACTTTACTTATGGCTAAAGTCTAAAGCGAGGTGGTTTTAAACAAGATATAGATGCTTGGAAAAATCTATCAAAAGCATATGGTAAAAGCAATAGCATGGAGCAAAGGCGATTGAACTATTTTAAAATGCCTCAAAGAAATGTAGTCTCACATGGTGATGAATTCATGACAATCCATAGAAATTTTCTTGTCATGGCATTAGATTGGCAGCATTTCCATCACCATGAGACCACATTTTGGAAGCATTTTTTTGAATTGTTCCACTCCACTATTTTCTACCACATTTTTCATACATGTCTACCAAAGCATTTTATCAAACAGTTCAATGCCTTCATGCTATGGCTAAAAAGTAAAACCTCAAACAGGTGCTTTCGAACAAGCTATGGATGCTTGGAAAAAATCTACCAAAGCATAATAGTAAGCAATAACATAGACAAGGCGGTGAATTGTTTGAAAAAATGCCTAAAAGAAATGCAGTCTCACGGTGATGGAATGCCATGATAATCCATAGCAATTTGCTTGTCGTAGCGTGGAATCATAACACCATGAGACTACATTTTGCACAGAGACATTTTCAAATGATTCAGCACTTGCTTATCTATCTTCATTACATTTTCGCGTATCACGAAGCTTATTTTTATCAGCAGGTTCATTGCCTTGCTGCTATGGGTAAAGCTAAAATAGAGTGCTTTCAAACTAAGCTATGGATGCTTGGAAAATCTATCAAAGAATAATAGTAACAATAAGCATAGACAAGGCGGTGAACTATTTCAAAATGTCTCAAAGGAAATGGTCTCATGAGTGATGGAATGCCATAAACAATCCATAAATTTTCTTGCCGTGGCATTCGTTATGGCGTTTTCCATCCTGCCAGAGACCACACATTTTTTAAAGCATTTTTCAAATAGTTCACTACACTTTTCTATGCTACCACATTTTTCATACATGTCTACCAAAGCATTTTACATCAAGCGGTTCAATGCCTTCATGCTATGGCTAAAAAGTAAAAACCTCAGCAGGTGCTTTCAAACAAGCTATGGATGCTTGGAAAATCTCCCAAAGCATAGTAGTAATCAATAACATGGAACAAGGCGGTGAATTGTTTTGAAAAAATGCCTAAAGGAATTCAGTCTCGCGGTGATGGAATCGCGATGACAATCCGCCCGCTTGAATTTGCTTGTCCATGGCATTCCATCACCACAATAATTCCCATTTCTTTGAGACATTTCCAGTTCCTTTACCCTTGTCTATGCTACTATTTTCCTTTATGTCTACCAAATCATTTTACCAACCAGTTCATTTCCTTGCTGCGCTGTAACAAAAGCCCACAAACTGTATTTTAAACAAGAAGCTATGGATGCTTGGAAAAATCTATCAAAAGCAATAGTAAACAATAGCATAGACAGGAAGCGATGAACTATTTTAAAATTCAGCAAAGAAATGTGGTCTCATGGTGATGGAATGCCATGACAATCCATAACAATTTGCTTGTCATGACATTCATTATGGCATCCCATCACCATGAGACTACATTTTTTTGAAGCATTTTTTCAAATAGTTCACTATCTTTTCTATGCTACCACATTTTTCATATATGTCTACCAAAGCATTTTATCAAACAGTTCAACACCTTCATGCCATGGCTAAAAAGTAAAAACCTCAAACAGGTGCTTTCGAACAAGCTATGGATGCTTGGAAAAAAATCTCCCAAAAGCATAATAGTAAGCAATAACATAGACAAAGGCGATGGGTGTTTGAAAAAATGCCTAAAAAGAAATGTGATCTCGCTGGTGATGAAATGCCGCTGACAATCCATAGAAATTGCTTGTCGCGTTCATCGCTGGCATTCCATCACCATGAGACTACATTTCTTTAGAGACATTCTTTCAAATGTTCCACTGCCTTGTCTGTACTCACGCATTTTTCATACATGTCTGCAAAGCGGTACATCCATGAGTTCATTTGCAGCACTTCTATGGCTAAAAGAAATACAAAAGCGAGGTGCTTTCAAACAAATATGGATGCTTGGAAAAATCTATCAAAGCATAATGGTAAACAGCAAACCATGAGTCTCATGGTTTTCTTTTATGGGAAAAATCAACTCAATTTTATTCACATTTTTTGTAGATTTTAAACATTTTTGGCAATTTTGAAGTTTGAAACGGAAAAAAAAATCATTGACCAAAAATTCAATGATTTTTTCAAAAAATCAGGGAAAAAATCGTCCATCCTACAATTTTTTTAAAAATCGTGATTAATCAAGATTTTTTGTAGATTTATGCTTCTATATCACATACCTTCCTTAGCCCGGTGGTGTCTTTCCTTTTTTCTTTTCATCCTTCTCCTTTCCATCAGACACCAGGGCCTTCCACTCCCTATCTGGAATCATGGGGGGATTCTCGTACTTTTTTTTCTTCTCTAAATGTGACCTATATTGGTCCCTCGCATACTTTAGTTAGGTACCAGCTTTCTTAAGGACCTTGGTTCGATTGAATGTTTTATCACTGAACAACACAACTAAACAGTTAATGAGCTGATCTTTTAAATCTTCATTTTGGGTATTCCACTGTGTATGCATGGTGGGCCTGAAGAGCTTCAATATAATGTCACTTAGATGTTTATAAAAAACATCATTTCCTGCAAAATGATCATGGGATCAATAGTCTAAAAAGAGCGATCAATAAGTAAATTTCAATTGGATTATATACAATAATAATTAAAACATTTTTAAAAATTACTTGGGACCTTCTCTATATCTTTATGGGAGGCGAAATCCTCGGTCACCCCACCAAGTGTGACCGGCAATGTTCCATTACTAGTAGCACGAGATTAGAGTAGCCTAAGGCATGCCGGTGCAGTGGCCTGCATACGAGGTACATGTCTTGGCATGTTATTACACGAGTATGTGTTGCCAAAGTGCGTTAACGGATGCCTACATGGTATGTGTTTCTGACATTTCAAACGATAATATAGGCATGGATGATGGGGTTAGATGATGTGATGTATACATAGGAAGATCAAGATGGACACTTGGACCAACCCTTACTCCTCGGGAAACACTTGGTACCACGATCGCCAGTAGGAACATCATGAAGAGGAGCAAAATAACCCTATAAAAACAAACACATATTTTAGTTTATGACATAAAAGAGTACAAAATATAAAACCATGAATGAACTTATGTTATAAATAAAGACCTCATGACAGCTTACTTCCAAGTTTTGTAATCGCTCTCTCAATACTTTAACCCTCTCTCTTATCTCATCTGTTTGAGTCATTTTGAACATCAACTCAGTCATTTCTTCATTGCATATTTTCATGAGCTTCTTTATCGTATCAGAAGGGTTTGCTGAATAAACCATGTCATCATCAGAAAATATTGACTGCACCTCAGTATGGATGCTCTCCTCTATTGTTGGTGCCTTTCCCCGATCAGTCGAAGACAACAATAATATTAAAAACATTATCAAAATTAACCCAAAAAACTTATGAAAAAAACATAATAATAAAACATTTTCCTCGTATCTAATTTGTATAATTACAATGAGGTAAACCTGTCGGGTAGAAGCGGCTGAAGATACATTGGGATTTGTGCTCTGGGCCAAAGTCTTCTCCATACAATCAATGTAATGTCCCCTATGACAAAAATTAAATAGCAAAACATTACAAAATGAAACCAATAGACTTATGAAAAAAAACATAAGAATAAAATGGTATATTGGAGTCATTAATTGGAGGATGGGTAAAATGGTACATAGTACTTACCACCACCATAGTAACTATGTTTGTAACTAAGCGATTCAAATTGTAATCGATTAGCAACTCTTCCCCTGTAGTTATTGATTTTATCACACATACGAATACACAGTTTCCCTCGCGTGCCTCGAATATGCAATTGGGTTGCTTATTTGTTGACCGAGGTCATGTACTATTTATAAACCCTACAATATTCCCTGATGCTTTTGGCCTTTCGTCAATGTACATAGCCACTCTTTATTTTGATACTTATCTTTTAGTTGTATATAATTTCGTGGTGTACTACGCATGCGCCGTGTATATTGAACCAGTTGCATCCAATGTTTGTAACTGTAAAAGGGTCCAACATACTTCATCAATTCAATAACTTTGTTGTAACAAACCTTTATGTCATCCATGCAAAATAGGCCCAAACCATGTAATGACGATGGTGCTATGTGATATATCCTCTCGTTGACACAAAAATCGGTGTTTATTGGAGGAAGTTCCTTGGGTACCCATTGTTTTCGTAGATGTTTGTACCTCAAGGGCACCTCGATGTAGCCTATGCTCTCATCATCATAAGAACATGACCCCCCTTCAGCAAGAAAAATTTCCATGCATTTATGGAATTTTCTTCTAATCTTTTGACCTCTAGTTGATCTCCCTCTTTTAGACATAGTACATGTCTCGCTTTCCTCTTCTCTTCCTGAATTTCCCTTGCTCGAGAAAGATAGATCTAACAAATACCTATTTGGTGGTACCTGCACTCGTAAGGATGTTGGATGAAGTTCTTTCATGGTGATGTGATCCCAAGGTGACATGATTAATCTATCATTTCATCACTAAAATTTCACAGGTTATAAGGTAATCAAGTCTTGATAGATTGCAAGCTATTGTTACTACCGTCCAAATGTGTCCATCATGATGGAGCCTCAAATTTACATCCTGGTTTTCTTTTATTATTGGCTGGTCTTGTTTATCTGAGTGGTGCCTAGGGTTGGAGTTATTACTTTGCTTTCATAAACCCTTGGTTTTCTGTCTTTGGTATGGGTCTGTTCTATTGTTACTTTTTGGAGAAGGTTTTAAAAAGAAAACAACCTATGTCTCATTAACTCGTCTAAGGCTTGGCCCCTTTTAATAAAATGATAAATATTTTATTGTTGGCCTCCTTTTATTTACCAAAGTCTAAGTCGGGCTTGTGCCTTATGTTTTTAAAACAACCTTATGTCATTGACCATCGTTCCCCTAAGCCGCATCCCCTTCCTCAAGTTTTTTCTCCTAAGTAATGTTTAATGTTTTGCAGGGGTTATTTGATTACCATTGATCTCCTCACATATACATCCTGACCGCTCCCCGCCATATCATGATCCTGAGGTTTAACCATCGCGATATTGCAGGTGAGCGCCACCTGTCCAGGGTTGCTGATGTCCGAAAAGAAAATAAAATGATTTAATAAATGCATTGGATTTTAGTGTGTTATCAAATGGGTTACTAAATCGCCTGAGCGGTGCATGTGTTTATAATCAATGGCGATGTTTTAATCTTGATTAAAAAGTTGCTTAGTGAATAAGCCTTAAGACTATTCCTTGTTTTACTTGATCATGGTTACCGATGAAAAGATCAACGATTGCCTACTATATCGCGATCCTAAAGTTTAACCATCGCGATATCGCGGGTGAGCGCCACGTGGATTTCCTTAGCGCTGCATATAATGGTGGGCCCTGAGGATGATGTGGAAGGTGTTTTCAGCATTTTTAAGGAGGATTGTTCGATGATCTGACTGAAACAAGAGATCAACGGTGGAGATTTAAATCTGTGTAAAATACAATTGAAGTCGTTCACGCGGTATGCAAGTAGGCTTTAATGGCGGATGAGACGTCCATCAGAAATGTTCATAAAGTTAAAGTGTTTAATTGCAGAATACTTTCACCACTAAGGTATTCAAGTATTTTTGAAGCAGTCCAGAGCCAGAGATAGAGCTTTCAAAAGCAATTTAGGTAAGAGTTTGATTTTCTGCAGAACGCGAAATTCTATGAGTTATTTTCTTCATCATTGTTCTGTTTGAATGTGTTTCTTGTGAAAAGATTTGTTGTGTTGCTCAGGGTTTTTCTGAATTAAGATTTTAGGGTTACTATTTCTCTTGAATTGTGGAAAATTGCAAATTCTACTGTGTTTTCATTTTGAGTAGCACTAGTCTGTTCAAAATTTGATTTTCTGAGAAGCCCTAGTTGTTTAAAATGGCGCCAACAAAACAACATTCTGGCCATATTGACTACATGTAGAGAAATCTGTATGATGATTTCCTTGACCAATTTCCCTTGTCGACAAACGACAAGAGGAGGGGTTTGGTTTTGATGAGAGGGACAGCCTTAGGCGAAGGGTTGAGATATAGAACCTATAACATTGCAGATGCTAGGGTACCAATGACAGGTTTAGAACTATTTAGAAGATGGTATGGCCAGCGAAATGCACCTCATCCTTTTTCAAATGGTTGGAGGTATGATATGGGAAAGCTTGTAGTACTGAATGTGTTCCTTGATGTTGACCTCCTCCTGGCAGTGGCTGCGAGATATGATCCTATCACGAGGGTTATAAGGGATAATGATGGTGAGGTTTTACTGAATGTAAATGCAGATGTAATTCGAAGGGTTTTTTATTTGAGTGAAAATGGCTCATTCTTGGTCTAGATTGACTTCAAGGAGATGAAACAAGAGTATGCCAAGACTCAACCTCTTTTTAGATCAAAATTGCTTCCTCCTCATCTAGTTAGGGCAGGTAGTTCCACGATTCATATTAGCCTGACTGATTAGGAACCTTTTAGGTTAAATTGTTTTGTTGATCATTTCTTGGCAACCTTCTACTCACTTTGCCAAATTTTATGTTTTAGTCCTAATACTATGATGCCCATTGCCTATATATTTATGGGGCTCAGATTCAACATCCCAATTTCTCTGTAATATATGATTATGCTTCTTTCCTTACTGAAAGAATGCATGAAGGTTTGCTGAACTTATTTGTGGAGGACACTAGTGCTCCTTTCTTTTGGTATTCTTTGTTAATGCACATGTTCTTATATGAGAATGTCGGCTTCTTCTCAGAGAAGATGGAATTAAGGAAAGAGGTAAATGGAGAAAGGCTATCGGTACAGGCCTGGAGTGCAGATATATCTTACAACAAGAGGGATGCTAGATATGTGCAGTTTGACAACTGCTTTGCTTCTAGGCTCAGGGCTAGACTAATGGTAAGTATGCCAAGAATTCTTGAGGATTTGCATGATTTCCTCCAGCCCAAAGCAAGAAAGCTAGAGTTAAAAGTATGTCATAATTGGGGTGACATCATTCCATACCTGTAAGCACTATCTTAAGGGTTTATGGTTTCCAAGGACCCCCCCATATTCTTCCATACAATGTACCATCAAGAATGGGATTTGCAGAGGTTTTGTGGCAATTAGGATGCATCCATGAAGATAACCTGACAGGAAGAGGAAAATGGACTTTGTTCCCTGATTATACTATTGTCTCATATTTTGTATTTTCCAAGGGTGGATGGGTTCATTTTGATAAAAATTTTGATGATTACCATTTGAAGAATGGATCCATAAGGCTGCATGATCCCGAGGGATTCTTTTCTCTATTTAGACAAAGAATCAAGGGTGGTAAATTTTCCCATGTTTTCAACTTTCCTGAAGATTTGATTAGGAATGAATTTGATTTGAGTAGGCAAGAATTGAATAAAGAAAAATGGATTGCCTATGAGAAATTGTTGGCCCTAGTGCATAAGTTGGATCCGAAGTATGATCCATTAATGGATTTCACTCCATTTCACAAAATAATTGATTTCTTGATGAGTAATTTCAAAGAAATCATGAGCACCCTGAGAACCAAGAAGATAAACTTGGAGGTAGATTTGAAAATCCACGGATTGGAGGTGAGGCCTATGGAAGAAAGGCCAATTTTTTAGCCACCAATTGATAGGCCCTTATATAGAAGAAAAATATATAATAGCAGTGATGAAGAGGTTGGAGACAGAAAAGGTAAACTACTAATGAAAGCCTCATCACAATCTGGCCAAGGGATTAGAAAGCCCAGAAAAATAAAGATTGTGGATCTTGATTCACCACCTCGGGATGACCCTATAGAGCTACCACTAGAGCCAAGCTCTAAGAGGCAAAGAATTAAGGAACCACAAGACACTTTAATGGATGAAATAATTGTCACCGATCAAGACATGCAAGTTGGCACCTCTTCACCTCCTAAGTTAGCACAATTGGTGTTGACTGATATAGATATAAAAGGATAGAATGTTTAGGATGCAAGGATGTTGGCCTGCAAGGCATTTCTGTATGATGATGCCTTTGTGAAGACTCCTGTGTTCTTGCAGTTGGTCTAGAGGTTGAAACTTTAGGAATATCAAGACAAATGCAAGGAAAGAAGAGAAACAAGGCCTCACAAGTCTAATCAGGAAAATGATGAGGTCAAAACTAAGCTAATAGAGTAGTTCAAGAACCTCACTCCTAATGAAGGAAGGCAAATTGTGTCTCAAGTTGGTGTCCTACTTCTCCCTGAATGGGACATTGTTGATGCTATAGCTTTTAATGCTATCATGCAATCAAAGCATCCTATGCAAGGCAGTGAGGAGGAAGTCAAGGCAACACTACAGGACTCTGCCTTTTGTGAGGAGTATGAAACTTTAACGATATGGGCTTTAGCACCTCAGGGAAGAAAACCAAATGTAGCTGATCTCAGTCCAAATTTAAGGGGTGGGATCATCATCAAAAAAGTCTCTGAAACTTCAACAACATAGGCCACAAGCTTAACACTGAATGTGGCCAAATTGGCCTAGAAAATAGCTGAAAGAGATGAGGCTAAGAAGAAAATCTTGATGGAGAAATATAACACAATGATTGGGGAATATAGTAGGATACAACAGATAAATGTTGAGTTGCAATCTGAAGTAGATAGGCTGAGATATGGGTAGGTGGGAGAATCTTCTAGTGCCCCTGCTACTAGAGAAATACCTACTGCTTCAGGGTCATTACCCCTGTTGTTCCAATCATTTCTATTCCTAGATCCCCAATTCAGACACCTACTGATAGCCCTACACAAGGGCCAGTTGAAGAAGAGGTTGAGATTTCTATAGATCCTACCAAAGAGCAGATGATAAACAAAGTTACAGAATTACAGGCTTTCCTAAGGGCGAGTGAGGATAATGCTATGGCCAAGCACAATGAGGTGGTAGACACCGTTATAAGGCATTTAAATGAAAAGGTTGATTCTAAGCTGGCAGTTGTACATTCTTTGTATTCTTTATTCTTGGAGGGAATTCAAAATATTAACAGATACAAGGAGGTGATTCTGCCCCTGGTTGAAAAATGCATCCCTAAGGCCACTGAATTAGACATTATGCTTAAGGCTTCTAGGTTTGATGTGAATAATAGGCCCCAATCATTAAAGCCTACTCAATTTTTTGTGAAATCATTGAAGGGATTCCAGGCCTTTCCTAATGATCTGAGTAAGAAAATTAGGAAATTAATAAAGAATTTTGATGATTGGAATGACACTTTCTTGCCAGATATAATAGATACAAGTGGAAATGTTCAAACATTGCAGCAATGGCAGGAAAAGGCAGAGGAGGTTATCAATGAACAAATTAAATTAATTTGTGATGATTCAAATGATGACTTGCTGGTAAATAGCATGGATAGAGTAATTAATACTAGCATGTTTTTGGAATCATTTGAAAGGGAGGCCAACCAAGTTGCAGTGAAGTTCACACCTTACAGTACCAAGATGAAGGAGGTGATGGATTTTAATTGGCTGACGGATGAGGAATATCAGAGTTGGGTTGACAAGTACTTAACTGATAAGAAGTGAAGCAGTGTATAGTACCAGCAACTGACAGCTCAACAGTTATGTATAACTGAATTTTGGTTTTGCTCCATGGCTGTTTTAGGTGCAATTTTTGAGGAGTAACAGATGTTGTGGTTATTTTGTAATGAGTGGAATCAACAGAAAGATGCTTCGGGATTTGGTGGTTGTGTTTTCAGTTTTGAAATGGGATATAGCGGTCCAATTGATAAATGACATGTGTAATTTCTGGCCTGATGTTTGTTGTTCCTTCATTCTCTATAAGAAGGATTTCAAGGCCAGAAATTAGGGCTGGCAAGTCAGATATTTTGTAGTTGAGTCTAGGTAAAGTTGCAGAGCAAGAAATTGTAAGAACTTTTGTGAATACTATGGCAATTTAGGTTTGGGTTATTTTGTAAAGGGTTTTAAACTTATGAAGATCACATGTTTTATAACAGTACCAACATTTTAAGCTAAGATGATATATCTTGAGCTCGAGTTTCTCCTCTATACAAACATATCATGTTTTGAATAAAATAATCAAGGATTATGATGTTCATCTCATCATCTTGATGTGTGTGTTTTCTATCTTGGCTTTAATTCAAAGAATTAATTAAAATGCTTGGATGGAATCATGGATGGGTATGTTTGTAAAAGGATCAAATAAGAAGTATCGGGTTGGGGCAGAAATTGATAATGTTGTAATGCAATATTGCCAGGGATCATATATGCTGAGTATTTAAATATGTTGTCGAATTGTGACTATTTATAAGTTTGACTCCCCAATGGTATATGGCACTGATCTAAATTGTACAAGTTTGTAAATCTTTATTTTTGTATGTTTTTACTTAGGGATTGTCACCAAATTTGCAAATTAAATGACTATCATAAGATACAGAATAATGTTGTAATTATCTCATGCTCCAGGTAGCTGACATTACTGGTGAAAGGCCAATTCATTTTAGCGATATCCTATTCTGTTGATCCATTTGTGGGATTATCTATAATTTGTTAATGATTGTTTATGAGTTTGGTGCAGAGATCATAAATACATTATAGGGATCACCCTCCTGGGTCTTGCAGAGCCTAAAGTGTAGGAGGTTACTTTAAAATCCTCATTAGTTGGTCCAGGTCCTCCGAGCTTCCCTTGATTGGAATTTGAAATTCCATAGGTAGATTAGGAGACAAACTTGGTTAACAGCATAAAAAACAACCAACACATCACAAATCAAATCCACTTAACATTTTAACTCCCAAACTTTGTAACAAGTGTTAAATGCGACTATGGTCCACCAGTTACACAACCAAGGCCTCAAATGTATTCTCTAATTGTAATCAAAGCACTTTTTCTCTTCATTCAAGTAAATAAACTTGAAGGGAAACACCACCAAGTGGTATATTGGACACCTACATGACTAAAAATAGAAGCAAATTAACATTTAATTTCCATATGTCTAAGTGGTTAATGGGGAGGGAGTGTGTACTAGGCCTAGTTAAGTTATCATAAGTTTACACTTTGGCAATAAATTTTTTTTAAGTCATATTAAATCTTCCTATGTCTAATTGCTAGGAGATTTTGGTATGTTTTAAGGTAGGATGATTGATGACAGAGCCCAAAGACTAGATTAGAACACCAACTTGGTTTACAGGAAAAAACACCAACATGATCGATTTCATATTATATGTGTTGAAAACTTTAGAATTTCAATTACATTAATTTATGGATATGTTGTATCTATAACACTACAAAACCATATGCTCTTTGCATTTACACTTGCATTTAGAAATACACATTTATATACATAGATATAGATTTCTAATATTGATATGTTGCATTTATTGTTCTAGGAGCATCCAAGAATTGCATTTACATTTTACATTTAAAAAATACATATACATACAAATATATATATGTGTGTGTGTGTGTTATCATTTATATTCAGTGTTTTAGAAACAACCCATTAGGTCTCAAGACATGGATAAAAATTCATAAAATCAGATCTCCCATACATGTCTTGTTGTAACCTATGCCCTATTCATGCATCCTACAATTACAATCAGATCCACGGGCTTGTTACACAAGATACAAGAATGACAAAAAGTGTAAGAGCCACTTTATATCATGTTTGGACTACAAAACCCTGAAAAATAGGGTAACTCAGATTATGATTTGTTGGTGAGCTGTATGGACAAAATCATTAGCACCAGCTAATTCTTGGAGTCTTTTGAAAGAGAAGTGAATCAGGTGGAAGTTAAGTACAAACCTTATAGTGTCAAGGTGAATGAGGTGATCAATTTTGAATGGCCAACTGATGAAGAGTACAAGGCGATCCAATTGGCTAGTGACACATGTGCTTTATGGCTTGATGCTTGATTGCTCCTCCTTTTATAAGAAGGATTTCAAGGCCAGAAGTATGAGTTAGCAAGTTAGATATTTTTGGTCGAGTCTAGATGAAGTTGTAGAGCAAATTGTAAAGTCTAATGGTTTTAAGGAAAATGCAATTTAGGTTTTGAGTCATTCTATAGTAGGTTTTGAATTCATGGGGATTTGATGTTTTATGACAGTACTGGCATTTGAATTGATATGATTAATTCAAACTCATGTCTCTCCATTGTACAAGCATATTTGAATTTTGGATAAAATGATCAAGGGTTATTTCATTCATCTCACTATTGTGGTGTGTATGATTCTTGTTTTAGGTATAATTCAAGGAATTAATTAAAATGCTTGAATGGGATTGTAGGTGGATATGTTCTGTATAAGCTATTTTATTTTTTCTATCTTAATCTTATACCATTTTACAAGAATGGAGGTGCCAATGTACGAGAAGATCTTTGGAAACTAGGCATGAAAATTGAAGGTTAAAGAGAATGGGGTGCCAAACTTACAGTACTCATTGCCCCTTGGTGGTCAATTTTTTGTGAGTGCCCTCAACCTCGTCCTCGGCGCTGGTGTTGACCTTGTTTTCACTCCTCCAAACTCTTCCTCAACGCTGATATTGACCTTGTTTTCACTCCTCCAAACTCTTTGTCGGTGCTGGTATTGACCTTGTTTTAACTCCAAACTCTTCCTCGGCGCTGGTATTGGCCTTGTTTTCACTCCTCCAAACTCTTCCTCAGCACTGGCATTGACCTTGTTTTCACTACTCCAAACTTTTTCTCGGCACTGGCATTGACCTTTCACTTCTCCAATTTGACGAGTTACAACCTGGTTTCGTTAGCTTTTACAATATGTTAATCAAGTTCAAAATTTTGGTGCCATTTAGCTAGGTTTTAATATTCTACAATATAGTTAAGTATATATTAGCTATATTTTACATAATAAATAATATAATTATTCAAATTATCATAATTAGATATTATAT
>VDFB02271358.1:232477533-232510788 GCA_007258455.2 Sequoia sempervirens
ACTTGAGGATGACTAGGGCTTCTCAGGTCATTAGTGAGTTAAAGAACATGGTCAAAAAGGACCGAATAGGTATAGAGCTTTTGGCTAGCCTTTCTTGTCTAAAAAAAGATTGCGCTCCTTCAAGAAATCTGCCTCTTTTGCAAGGAACCCCTTTTTGAAATACAAGAGGAGGACAGTTGGGAGTATCAATGCCTTCCATTCCAGCACACATGGTTGATGTTGTGCCCTCAATCAACATCCCTTCCACATTTGAAAAACCTGAAACTATCAAAGTGGTGCAGGGGAACCTACACCTTGGAATGAAAGGGAAAAGAGTCCTTGAAGGTTCAACAAATTTCATGATGACAATGAATTCTAGGATGGAATAAGAATGTTTTGTGCTTATTTAGGCTTAATAAGGTCTAAAAAAGACCAATAATAATGTAATTGGGAGCACGTTTGAGGACCGCCATGCACTCTTGAGTTTTTTATGTGTTTTCAAGAATTTTGGGATGTAATAAGGTTCCAAGAACCATCTTTCATGTCTTGTAACAAGTTTTGGGTTTGAAGTCAAGTCTAGTTGTAAGAACAAGGTCTCCTTCCTCACCTTGTGAACTTGGTGAATCTAAGCAATTTAAGGAATTAAGATGCCTTGGTGCAACCAGGTATTTGAGGGGATTCTCCTTGATGTTTCTTTTATGTTTTTTGTGGTGTTTTAACACCTTTTAAATGTTTATTGTAAGTGGGCTTCTTGAGAGTAGTATAAATTGTCTTAACTAGGCAATTAGGAGTCTAGTTTGGAATATTTTAAAAATTAGTTGTTTCCAACATCCAACTAATCCAAAAATCAGTTGGAGGGATTTGGAAAGAGGTTTCAAAGGTTAAAATAGGCCTCTTTTGGTCGAGGCATGTTGATTATGAAGTTTGGAGAAAGTTTGAATAAAAAGAAACCCTGTTTTCCTTCATTTTCTCTATGTAAAATTGCTGCTAAAACACGTGGTACAGAATTATTATGTACTGTAAATGCTAAAGACCATAATGGATCAATAGATAATTGAACTAAATTTATTTTGGTGGTGGTTTGAGCCTTTTTCATTAAGAATTGAACGAGATATTCGAGTTTTAATGAAAGTGGTCTGGAAAACCCTCAAAATTTGGGTTTGGTCTAAAAAGCTTTATAACTCGCCTTCTCCACTTGCTCATGGCCTGATTTTTGGTGGGAAGGCGAGGAAGATCATGTACTTTATGTTCTTGAAGGTATTGGAGGATGGAAGGGGTTCTGGTGCAAATTTTGAGCAACCCTAGGCTTGGCATCTCTATGTGACAAGCCAAAATTTGTTGCAAAAATATGATTTGAGGTAAGATTTGTGAGTTTTCTATTTTGTGTTGCTTGGGATCAGTTGGAATGAGTTTATTGAAGGTATAGGAATGCATTCATTGGCTTAGGGGTGTTGGGGTGTGCCAAGGTAACTGTACTTGCATTGAAAAGTGTCTTTTAGGCCTCCTTGTAGCATTAGAAAACATATCATTTGTTGCCCTTTGTGTTGGAGTCAAAACTTGTGGTTTTGAGGGTTTGTGGAGGATAGTATCAAGTGTCAAAAACCAGTGAGTTTGGCCTGGTTTCATTCACTAGAAGGATTTTATGTTGATTTTCCATTAGACAGGGCTACAAGGGCTACAAGGCATAATGTGGCAGCAATAGATGAAAGAGTGTTCCAAAGTGAAAAGTCTTGTTTGTTGGCTTAGTTTAGCCATGTTAAGAGATTATGAGTCATTTCCGAGCCTCCTGATTGTATTTGGGTGTGTGGAGTTAAAATACTTAATTTTCTCATTAGTTGTATGGTGTATTAAGGAGTTTATTTGAGCGTATTTGAGAGAAGCTCTTAAGAGACTCTCTTCCCCTGCCACTCTGCATCATAAAGTGAACAAGGACCCCTGGGATTTAGCTTCACCCCTCCTGTCACCACTAGTAGTGGAGGATTTGGTGAGGTTAGTGGTGGAGGCTTTGGTAGTGGTGGTGGACTCAGAAGTGGAGGCAGTGCTGGTGGAAGTGGCTCTAGTGGAGGCCATGGAAGCAACTCTAGAAGTGGAGGTGGCTCTGATGGAGGCCACACTGGTGGTGGAAGCCACACTAGAGGTGGAGGTTCTGGTAGTGGTTTCGGTGGGGGCCACACTGGTGGTCCTCGTGGTGGTTCTAGAGGAGGATCCTCTGGCCTTATGTCCTTGACTGACCCTATTCTGAATTATATTATTAAGAATATGGGTAGGATGCATAACCAGTGGGTGAAACTTTCCCAAGCCTCTACTCAACCTATCTTTTAACCCTTTGTCCAACATAGTCCACTATCAGCTTCAATCTTAAACACTCCCTTTCTTCAAGGGGTGGAGATTTCAAAATTTGAGAAATACAATGGAAAAGGGGATCCACAGTCACATGTGTCCACCTTTAACACCCGGTGTACGAAATTCTTTCATTATGATGCATTAAGGGAAAAACTGTTTCCCTGGTCCCTTGAGGATACAACACTAGATTGGTGTTGTTCCTTTTCGGATAACTCCATCTTCTCTTTTGATCAACTTGTAAATCAATTATTTAGACAATTCTAGGCCAACATCAGACTGAAGATGACCTTCTTGGATCTCATCTATTGTAAACAAGGAGATAATGAAAAAATTACCAATTTCATAGTGCAATATCAAGTGCTCTTTTCACAAATCTTGTATTCGTTGCTCGATTCTAACATGCAAAAGGTATTCTTGGGGAACTTACAAAGGCCTTGGAAAGAAAAATTTTCCCTTATAAAGTATCCTTATTTTGCACATTTGTTTGCAGCTTTGCAAGAATAGCAACAAACAGTTACTCAGTTTGGAGGACCTTCCTCATGTTCCCGTTCTGAGGGGAGGTCTATAATAACAACCCCTAGGAAAGGAAAGTCTATTACAAATGTTGTTTCCACAATAGACGATGGTAATCTTAAGAATAATAGGAATTTTACAAAGTTTCCAGAATCTTATTCAACTATCTTCCAAAAGTTATTGAGGGATAAGATCATAACTTTTCCAAACCCAAAGCTAGTCATAGAACCTTACCCTAAGTGGTATGACGAAACACCTACTGCCAATACCACTGAGTTAATGGACATGATACCGAATGTTGTATACACCTGTGTCATGAGATACAAGATTGCATCGAGGACAGTACTATCCATCTTGATGGAAGCCAACAACGTACAAATAAGTTGGTGGCAAAGGAAAATAGTGAATTATAAATATACACGGACCAATTTTTGGCACATTTTTCCAATATTATTGATGAGTCTAACGACTCTCCAACCCGTCCCGAGGCTTATATCAATATGATTACAATTGCAACTACCACCCAATTTGCATCTGGTTCTTCAAATATAACATTTACTTCACAAGATTTACCCTTGAATAATAAGCCCACTCCTCTTTACATTCTCGCTCGTCTCAATGGCAACATAATGATAGGAGTCTTGGTAGACCCCATGAGCTGAGTGAATGTCATCATGGAGGAAACGTTGTGGCCTAATTCATTACAGTACAAAAAAGAATATGGGGGGACAAAATCGACCGTCCATACAAACGACAGTCTTTCATTAAAACCCTATAGCTGAATAACTTTGTTCGTCCTAGTTGGATCTAGGTATGTTGACACAATCTTTGATATCATCCTAGAGTATGACCTATTCAAGATGAAGCTGGGCATACCTTAGCTATCTTCCATGAATCGAGTTTCCTTCATCATCCATAAGTGCTTAAAGTTATCCCATGAAGGTGTTGTACACATAGTGCATGACACCAGATACCATAGCTTGGTATCCCATGGTGGATACTCATTGGATCATTTTTTGCCCACCCAAATCCATCCATTCCCTCCAAGGATGGACCTAATATACAAGAATTATGTAAAGTATAAGTCTGGGGGCAAGGGACAGCCAAAATTGACCCTTCCTATGATGCAAAAATCAGTTGCCTCTTCTTCCCGAATGGAGAAGGAGAAGCCTGCACCGACTACTCCCTCTTTTGGAAAAGGAAAAGGTGAGTATGTTCTGACTCTTGCTCCTTCTCACAAAGGAAAAGAGAAATTTACTTCTTCACAGGCGACCACAAACTCTACCCTTTCTTGGGAAGAGTATTGGATGAGTCAGCCCGATGACTATCCACTAAGTCTAATGATTCCTCCTTGGCATAGACCCAAGTTGAGAATCATGAATCTCCCTAATGAATATCTTGGACCATGGTACTATTTGTATGGTAGAAAGATAGGTTCCCAAAGGGAATTCAATCTGAAGCCTCCTACTACCCTTGCTTCCAAATATACAAGTGGGAAGAGGCATGTTGTCAAGTCTCTTGAGTAGACTTCTCCCACTAGTCCTCAACCTACTCCCCCTGCTCTCGAACAGGAGTCTGTTCCTCCATCAGAAAAAACCATAGTGGACACTCCTATGACTGAGTAGGAGCCTTCCATCCTATGTTTGTAATGTGCGACCCCTAGCCTCAAGCTCTAAGATTTGAAGAAATTGCCTTGCACATGAGCACAAGCACCGATGAAAGGCTCTTATGGATAAGTAGGTTGCTCATTAGAAGAAGGAGAAAGAGGAGAAGACCACCCCTATCTCAAGGTCTGCTAAAATGTCCTCTCCTCTCCCCTCTACTTCTATTCAAGTTGCTTCTACACCACTTCCAACTCCCGCAATGAGTACAAGGGTGCATGTACAGGTGTTCATTGCTTCTTCGATGGAGCCACCTCTTTTAGCTTCAGTCCCAAACATTTTACCCTTTCCAAAACCCGTAGACATGGCAAACACCTCAATGGTTTCTATCGTGGTTCTCTCTGCCTCTTCTTCCTCTACACCTCTTGCCTCATCTATGGGGAGTTCACAGCTCCCAATGAGGCAGATGAGGCCAAAGTTGGAGAGAAATTATTTTGATAGTGAGGAACATAAGAGGAGTCCACCTCCTCCACGAGGTAGCCCCATGTTGACTTGTTATGTCTTGGAAATAGAACTAATCCAAAATCCTCCTAATTTTTTCACCACTCCTAAATCACCTAGTGGTGGATCTCAACAACACCCTCTTCTGTCCGCTAGGATTGAGCATGGTACCCCTTTGAAGTTTCTGTTTAATTCCGTAGAAAAAGTTTTGGCCTTGTTAGTGATCTTTTCCAAATCGTTGACTCTCACTCCACAAGAGGTGAGTGGAGAAGACCTGAGGGGCCTTATTCCTTAGCCCTTGTTGTAGGAGGGAAAAAAGCTCCTCCCCTTGACATTGCACCATTACAAGTTCATCTGCCTTCCCCCTATGACGATCTTGAGAGGGAAATCAACGAACTCCTGGTTGATCAATGCTAGGGGAGGACCTCTCTTCTTTATATTTAGATTAGATATGTGTTTGTAATGTGCTTCCCTCATAACTATTCTATGTGTTCCTAGAGGACCCATGTCACCCTTGTTGGTGCTTGGATATGGGCATGTTTTTGTGTCGTAAACATTCTTCTATTTGTGTCATCATTCTTCCATGTTTGTGCTTGATTTTCGGTAAATTAGGGACGATGCAAAGTGTTGGGGGAATTTAGGCTCCCCTTCCATGTTGACCCATTTTTTTATTTTTAGTTTGTTTCCTATGCATTCCTCCTACTTTGGTTGGGGATTGATGATCTTTCACCTTGCACCACAATTACCTATTATTTATAAGCTTGGACAGATCTAACCCCACTAAACCAAATCCCCCTGTGCCCTTTGATTGTGTTTTTCTCCTTTTCTTTCTCTTTATCTTTCTCTCTTATTTGCTTGAGTTTTCCCTCTCATGTGTGACAATGCTCCACTTCAACATTCTGATTTTCAAAAAATGCATTCACTCTTGGCGAATCTTTTCTTGAAGATTTTCACAAAATTTTTCTTTAGAATCACACTCACAACTTGGAACCCTAATGGAACATCTTTCCTTCATCACAAGGTCGTAAAGAAAGGGCTGGAGAACCTTCCTTTGAAGTGGGAATAAATTTAGCCTTCCCCTCACGTGGGGGTATATTCTTCCTTTTGAATTCCTTGATGAAGTGAACATCTTTTAGAAGGATACCTTGATGATGGATCGATTTGAAAGATGGAAAAATCTACTTTCAAACTATGTGTCCCTTGTGTGGACCCCTTCTTCACACTGGGTTCCCAAGGGACCCCTTCAAAATTATTCTTGTTTGATTGACAGTCTACATGACTATCCACTTGCTTTCCTGTGTGGCTGCTTCTTGACATGTTCTATCAAAGATAAATTTGTCACCGCTTTTGACTTTGTGGTGTCCATTTCATTTTGTTTCCTCCATGAGAGAGATCTTGGGGGATACCTCCCTATAGGACTGAGCACCTATAAGGTGATTCCTTTGAGCTTCCTTCATGTGAGAGATCTTGGAGGTAGCTCCCCTATAGGACCAAGCACCTGTAGGGCCCTTACCTTTGGTTGCATCCATGTGAGAGATCTTGGAGGTCACGTCTCCTATAGGACCAAGAACCTATAGGGCACTTGCCTTGGATGTTCTTCATGTGAGAGATCTTGGAGAACACCCTCCCTATAGGACCGAGAACTTGTAGGGCACTTTATTTCTTTAGCTTCATAGTTCTGAGAAGCTATGGTGTCCTTTGCTTATCCTAAGCCTTCAAGTTCGCTAGACCATGGTCTGCTTCCTCAATGGTACAGGTATACATTTCTAACCCTATTATTACTACTTCAGACAACTTTACCGAGCACTCATTAGTAGTCCTACTCACTAAAGTGGGGGAAAATGTGATAGAGTAAATTTTCACCCCATGTGAAAATTCCCATTTTTTCCTTTCTCAACTTTACAAAACCAAGTTGGAAGGCTAAAATATGCATAAGCCCACTGCCTTGGTTCCACTTGGTGCTCGTTTTGTGTGCCGGTAGAAGTGAAATCATCATGAACGCCCACCTAGTGCGTAGACATCTACGCGATGCATTAACATCCATAACAAAATCCCACATCTAAAGCATGCAGAGACATTACACTTACTATTTTGAACAAGTTGTAACGCCTCCACTTTGACCTCACCGACATGAAATCACCTGTCCCTCTACAAATTGACCATTTCTCCATGCAATTCCATATTTTTTCTAGGAAATCACATCTTTTGGTCATCTTTTCATGCAATCTCATCTCTTTGGCATCCTTTTAGCAATCTTCCAACATCCCATCTATTTTCCATGCACCATTTGAACACTCCATTTGCACTCCATTTAGCATTGCAACAACAACGGCACCTTTTCAATCATGTTAGTAGAGAAAATTTGGGACCACACCATTGCAACAGAGGCTCAAGTACTCTCATTCTCTCCCAATTTTCCTTGAGTGCATTTCGTAGAGGTGGTAAGCTTCTCATTTTCCTTTCTCTATTACATTGGTTGAACAACACTTTACTGCTTTTGTAATCTTTCTTTATCATTTATCTATCATCTTTATCTTGGTTGTACGTGGAGGTGGAAACACCAAAATGGGGTCTGACTAAGGCAAGTCCCTATACAGCCCTTCCCCAACATTTTTCTCTCCCTTGTGTGTGCAATTTTTGGTGCTCTTGAAGTTTGCTGGAAAGAAGATCTCATTTGCAGGCACTCCATTGGTATAATCTCCTTGTCTTATTTGTGCATTTCTTTCCATCTAATAGTTTTATTTCAACCCCCTATCAAGTTGTCAGTCAGTTTCTAGCACTCCCCTATTGTATCTTTGATTTCCTAGTTGTACAGATGATAACGTGTGGTGCTTCCGTCCAAGTTCTGTGCTTTCCTTCCCTAACAAAAAGCTCTTTGAGGCATAGAGTTGAATTTAGAAGTTCACTCACTTGAGCTCTTGCTTCACTTCAGTTTTTCAAAGTGATTGAAGGTCCCTATAGGCCTTGTCATTCTCATTCCTTACCTTTTGAAACCCACATTAGCTGAGGTAAGTTTGGGCAGCCCTCTGCTCTTGGCCTCCCATGACTTGGGCCTTGAACATGGTCGGTCCCCTACTCTTACATACATATCTATGCAAATACATATACATACATCTATATGTATGTATATATATGTAAACCCTCAACGGTTTTCTAATGTATGCTCTCCATGGTGTGAATTAACAACAAACATAATTGACCTTTCATAATGCAAAAAATGGTACTCCCAGGTTTGTTAGTTGTTTCAATAATGATTAATGCTTCTATTTATTGCTTTCAACATTGTTTATCTGACATTTTATGGCTTACAATGTACATGATTAGTGATAATCATGGCACCAGGGTAGAAGAGGAAAAGATTGAGTGGGAGTTCTTAATTAGAGTACCTCATGGAGTGAGGTTCAATGTTCTAGATGTTGTTGATGAAGAGCCAATAGTCAACATCAACAAGGATGTTATTTCTCAAAATGTAGACAAGACAAATGAAAATGATGGTTTTGAACCTACTGTTCATAATACAGAGGTAGAAATGAAACTGCCTGTGTAGTTTTAGAGCCACCTTCTAACCATGTGACAACCCTAGATCTGTCCATAAAAAATTGGACTATGCATCACATGGAAAATGTAAATGCAGATGTTGAGGACAATCAAATGTCAATCATAGGTTCATCGATCAAATGGGTAATCTTGCCTAGCAGTTTGAGGGTGTGGCTCAATGGTGTGACATCCAAAAAAAAGGAAGGCGCCACGAACAATCCTTTTTGATGAAGAAGAAGTTGAAATAGTGCAGTGGTGTAAAGACATGGCTAATATTGGACATGCCCTTCAAGTCTCACAACTTAAGTCAACGGTGGCTCAAATGGTTGGAGCGAGCCCTACCCCATTCACAAATGGGATACTAGGGAGGTGATGGTGGGTTGGCTTTTGGAAAGGCCATCCTGATCTAATAATTTGAACACTAAAAGGAGTGGACACAAACTGAGCTATAATGCTATGCCCCAAAATAGTGTCTTCCTTCTATGACAACTTGGAAGTGTAGTACAACAAACATGATTATAGGCCCAGCAAAATTTGGAACTACAATGAAACAGGTGTGCATGCTAGTAGAAATTGTGCAATGAGAGTTATTGCAAAGATGGGGACCAAATGTGTTCCATAATTAATCTCTAAAAGCAAAGAATGGATCACTATTCTAGCTTGTGTTAGTGCAGCAGGTCAAGCTATACCTGTTTACTATTTATTTAAGTCCAAAAGGCACATTAAGAAATATATTACTAACTATGAGCCAAGGGCATGCATGGAAATCCAAGAGCATGCTTGGATGACCAAAGAATTATTTACGGAATGTTTAAAACACTTTGCAAGAAATATCACAGGAGGGGTGTCACCAAAAAATAAACAACTTCTCATCTTTGACGGTCATGGTAGCCATGTAGCATTCAAAATGATCGAAGAAGAAAAGAGTATGGGAATAGATTTGTTCACACTTCCAACATATTGTAGCCAAAAACTGTAGCCCCTTGATGTCAGTGTATTATCACCATTCAAAAACTACTTCAAATAGCATAGGAGTATACAGCTCTCCGCACATCCTCAACTTGACATTGGAAGGGAAGAGTTGGAAACACTTGCCAGCAAAGATTTTGCACAAGCTTTGACTCCTAATAATATTTCAAGTGGTTTTAGAAGAACATGAATTTGGCTATTAGATTGACATGCACTTGACTTGGATATGGGGCCAAGTGAAGCTTTCATTGTTGAAGACAAAGGAACCACATTGGGAGCATAAATAGAGGGTGAGACAACTAAGGATGAGGCACAGTTATTCATAGCGAAGACTTGTTTGAGGATAGTAGGTTGGAATGAGGAACAGATTAGAAAGTTTGTGGAAACCTTTACTACAACATATCCCCCAATTCCAACAAATGAAGAAGAAGGATATTGAATATAAAATATTGAGGCAGTAGAAATTGAAGAACTTACAGTTCAAACAACATGTAATCAGGCAACAAAAAATGAAGAGAGTCAATATACCATACGAATTTAAAGATTAAGCTTTAAACCTAGGGGTGCATCTACATTTCAATCAAGGGGATGGAGGACTATCCATGCCATCACCACCACATGTTGATCCTAAAGAGGTCATCCATTACTTCATGATGGGGAGAAATTGGGATGCAAATGATGAAGCAGATGGAGTGGAAGGTAATGACTCAAGCGATGAAGAAGTTGACCATGTGCCATGCACACAAGTCAATGACCAACAACTAGCAGGCAATAGAAGCATTTTCGTGCAACTCCAAACACAAAGGGTGCACCAATCATTGAATATAGGTCACAATGGGGTGCTACGCCTAAGTAAGAAATCTCAAATTTTGACATCAAATGATTTTTTAATTTGTTGAATGAACAAGAGGCACAGAAACAAAGAAACCAAGAATTACAGTAAAGGAAAAGGGAGAAAATGGCATAAAAGAAAGTAGAAAGAGAAGGAAACCTGGCATAGAGTGAGGCAAAAAGATTGGAGTGTGCTACAAAAAAACATAAAAGTGCAGAGGAGAAGCTCAAGAAGTGACATCAAAGGGAGATTGAAAGGGAGCAAGCAAATATTGCTCGATAGTTGAAGGAAACCCAAAAGCAAGTGGATAGAGCAGAAAGAAATAGAAGTTAGAGTACTCCTACAACTCCTCTTCCAACTCAACATCTAGTTTTAAGGGACATGATTAACATTTTATCTCCAGCCTTTTCTACTCTTAGCAGCCTACAAAATGGGTCTTCTCAAGGATGCTCTCAATAGTTACAACTCAGTCTAGAGGAAAATCAAGCATTGCTTGCTTGTGTAGAAAGTGCCATGCAAAACAATTTGCAATCCTTAACATCTTCTCTAGTTGATATAGAGTTATTTGACACCCAAGGAAACACCACTTCTTAATCAAATCTATGGATGTCTAATTAGGATGGTTTTTGTGAACTTTTTGACTTCAATGTGTGCTAGTGTGTTTTTTTTAAAACTAAAGACTCCTTGTCTTCTTTAGAATTTTTTCTTAATCATGTTTGTTTGGATTTACACAATTGGAATTTCCCAACTTTGAATATATATTTCATGCTTGTTGCTATCATGTTTTTTGATTGAAGTGAATGCATCATGTTCAATGGACCTTTTGAAAAACATGATAAATTTGATGATGTAATAAATATTGATTTCAGCAATGGAATTTTCTAAGAAGTTCACAAGGAGGTTATGGAATGGGAAACAAGGGAAGGAAATATTAGGATTTCCTCCAAATATTGGATAACATTATTTCTTCAGAGGAGATTATGCCTAGGCATGTTTTGAGATTTGTCCAAGTTAAGCATTTATGATTTTTACAACGAAAAAAAATCATTGATCTATTATAGGAACATTGAGAGATTTCTACGAATGTTGTAACATGAAGCTTTTTGTGATTCCAAATCAATTTTGTGTTGGTTGTATTCATGTAACAATAATTTTGTTTGATATGTGTTTGTTGTATTCATCTAACTAACATTGTTGAAAATTTAAATGGAAATTAAGAAATTAATGTAATTGAAATTCAAAAATTTATGTTAATATATGTGTGACTATGTATATACATATATATATGTATACATATATATATGTATACATATATATGTATGTATACATATATACGTATGTATACATATATACGTATGCATACATATGTGTGTGTGTGTATATATATATATACATATATGTATACACATACATATATATGTATATGTATTTGAAAATTTAAATGGAAATTAAGAAATAAATGTAATTGAAATTATAAATTCTTTAGCACATATTATTGCAGCAAATCCATAAATTAAATGAATGTGTGTATGTGTATATGCAACATATCCATAAATTAATGTATTTGAAATTGTAAATTTTCCAACACCTACACTTGGAAATCAATCTAATTGTATATTGTAAGTTTAAGTTTACAATGAATAAGACAAATGGATATTATAAATGAACACAATGCCTACATGGTCACAACCAAAGTAAAGTCTTGAAAGACTTTACCTGAATTTCCAGCTTACAATTTGATATGCTCTTTACAACCTCCTAGCCATTTTACATGCCTACCACAACAAACAAATATAATAGCACAAACATAAATAGACAATAGTTAATGAAATAAATAAAAAGACATATTAGTTACTGAACAATAAAGAACAATAATTTAAATTTAGAGCCATATCAACAAAAAATCCTTAATTATGTGGTGTGTTGTTTACAGCCAAGCATAGTAACAACTAAGGTTAGTAACGAACAAACATCATATAACCTTTGTAATAATGCATGTACAATAGCACATGATTAAACAAGTTCAACATCTTAAAAGTTCCATATGGAAAACATAAATATATGTAAAAACATATATATGTGAATAGAATTGTATACCAAGATATATTTAACTTATATTCATTGTTTCTAATCACCCTTGGATATATGAGGACTGTGCAAAGAATGCCAATCAATGCTCTATAGTATGGAGAGGATATTAGTAGAGGAGAATAATTGTGAATGTCGTTGGCTACTATCCCTCTTATTTAGTAATTTGAATCTGACAATTCAATGCATTCAATTTGTTTTTCGTGTTTCAAATTTGATTTTGTTAGATCATTTGAATTTATATTTTCCACTTACGTAGGTTTTTTAAAGGTGTATTGACTGAATTTTTCATTATATTTGGATTTGATGTTTATTTGGGGAGCCTTATATATCAGTGATTTTATGCATGTTTGTATGCATGCATACAGTCATAGAAATATAACCATACATGCATACATTCATAGAAACATAAGCATACATGCATACATTCATATAAACATATACATACATATACATTACAGAAAATCACTGATATACATTGCAAAACATAAAAGGGCCCTAATTGTGCCACTATTAACATGCAATTATAATATTTTATCATTCAAATCCACTCAAAATTCAATGGGTTTAGTTCATGTTAGCATCTTAAAGGTTTATTTTGGCACCCATTAAAAATCACACCTACACATTAATCGTCAAACATTAGCACCAGACACCAAAACACATATATCTTAATTAAACTTCATTTTGGGTCTGATTATTTCATATGGCTAATGTTTTTCTTAGGGTATCCCATACATTTCCATCATTTCACCACACACTGGTTGGACGGTTCTCTACGGTGATGGAAGGTATATATATACATATATATACATACATATATATATATACATACATACATACTAGGCCCCCTATGACCCCATATTATGCATATCAAGGCTTATTTTGATCAAAGACCTGATAAAATCATCACATAAACCTGATTTCTTCACTCCCCGACAATCCAACTGGAAAAAGATCCCCTGTGGGAATAATTTTCCCATCTGGGTGAATGAGTCCCATTCATGTGGTACTAATTTTCCCAAAGTGGCAAATTAGTCCAATTTGGGCTATTTTCGAGGTTTGAGCAGGAAAAATTAGGTTTTAAGTTTAATTTTCCTCCATGTTGGCCTTGGGGATCAAATTAAAGGGAATTTTAGATGGATTTCCTATATAAACAATCTTCTAAACCATAATTCAAAAATTCATTCATTATTCATCATGCATTTAAGTCAAGCAAGCTAGGGTTTTAACATTTCAAGTCATCAAGATAGCTTTTTCAGACATTCAAGGGTAGATTCTACATCCATTGTTGCAGAAAATCAAGATCTATCATCATGGAAAGTTTCTAATTCCATTATTTCATGTTTCATGATATTTTTTCATTATTTTGGTTTAATTACCTAAAAAGGGGTTTGACCAAGGCAAACCCCCATGCCCTAACATTCAACATTTCTCTCTCTTTCCTTGTGTGTTTGCAGATTTAGGTACTTTGAAGGCTTATAAATCATTAAAGAATAGGTTATAAAGTTGTTGAAGACATCTCATTTTTGGTTAGGTCAAAATGTCCACAAAAGGTCACTTATAGTGTCAAAAATCAAATCCATAAGCAAACAACTATCAGGAACTAAAGTGCAAACTGGTAGCTACAAATTGCACCTTTGAATTTATCAAAACCTGGAAGTGGACTAAGTCACCATTAGTGGCCAATTAGTCCCACTACCAAGCTTGAAAAGAAATTTATGTAGATTTGGATACCCATTTGGATGAAACGAGCTTTGGTGCAATTTTCTAGATCTGGGACTAAGTCACCCAGAATGGCGTATGAGTCCCAACAAGCCAAACTTTTAGGATCAACAACAATTCTAGTCTTCATTCTAGTCTTCAAAACATTCCCAAGTGCATGATTTATGTTTTTCTTTCCTATTCTGTTTTACTTGCATTTCTGTTCACTAGGTGTTTTTTGTATTTCCTTAGTTTTCATTTTGTACCATAGAAAAATGGATCATTAACATTTTCATGGTCATTTAGGTCCTGATTTCTTAGTATTTGATCTATTTTCTTGATTTAATGATGTAATATGACTTAATTATTCACATTAAATTCTAAATATTTAGTTTATTGAAGTCTTGTCATAGTGTTGTGAAGTGTTGTAAAACATTTCTACACTTTTCTAGACTCTTCCTATCATAATTCATCTAAATATCACTTTTTATTCATCATCAAGTCCTATTTTGAAGTTTTGTAAAGTCTTGTAACAAAGATTCATGCTTTTCTAAGCTTATTCTCCTTATTTACACCTTTCTTATGTCTTTTATGACCCCTTTATACACTTATAGGTCACATTTAAGTGTTTTTGAATGCAAAATCGACAAACAATATTAAATGCACTTTAATTCCCGAAACCCTTTCACAAGACTAGGGTGGGACCCATTCACCATGGGTGGTGAATGAGTCCCCCTTGGCTCCAAATTCAAAATACATCAATTTTTCTTTTGGGTTTTTATTCAAAATCACCTTATATCAGCATGTGATGTATTATCGGGTTACTAAGGAAAAAGTTTGTATAAATAAGTGTTTTTCTCTCATTATTCACCCCCTCTCCATTCATCCTAATTCATTCAAGCATTCAAGAATTTCATCTCTAAGCATTTTACATCTTTTATCAAGCATTTATCAAGTACTTTGGAGCTACCGTTGCTTTATCTTCAAATTTCTTCAACAAGGGTTTGTTAGGTGACAGCACTTTTCATGTTATTTGTTTATCAATCTCTTTCATTTCATTTCATTATCAAGGGTTTGATTACCAAAGTGGGATTTGACCAACACAAATCCCTATAACCTAACCCTTAATCATTTTTCCCCTCTTGTATGTGTGTTTGCAGACTTGTGTATGCAGATTTATCAAGCAAAAAGGTGTTGAAAGGTGGTCAATAAGTGAACAAATCATTTCAAGTCAACATCAACCTATTTCAAGCTTGGAGAAGACCTGCATGCTATGTTTTGCAAATTTGACTTTAATAACTCGACAAGAAGAAGATTACAAATTTGGGTCCACAATCCTGATTCTTGAATCTACAAAATTCTAGGAGAGGATTGATTCACCATCTATGGTGAATGAGTCCCACCTTAGAGCTAAAAAGTGATTTTGTCAGATTCTGGATCCCAACACTCAGAAACCAGTTTCCAATAGTTTTCATCAGGAGCAGGAATGATTCACCATCAGTGGTGAATGAGTCCCACTATTTATTTTTAGTGATTTCAAACAACGTTAAGAACATTCCAAATTCCCCATTCTCTATCCAAGTGCACTCTGATTCATCCTTTTTCTTTTCTATTTTTCATTTTATTCCTACTAGCATATCTTATTATGTTTTCAAACATTGCATATTACATTAGATTTGCATTCATAATTAGTCAATAGTATTACTTAGTTGCATTCATATCATTCCATTTAGCGTCTTGCATCCTTATTTGAGTGAACCTACACTTTTATATAGGTAGAGTGTGGCCTACAGGATTCTATCTCTCTCCTTTTAGGTGAAAGATCCTAAGAGTGTAAGAGGACATAGAACCTTCCTCTCCCATTCTATCAATATTCAAAATTGTTGGTTCACATTCATAAATCAATATATTTTTTCAGTTTTCTACATTTAGGACATTCTATTTAGACATATTTCAATCATATTTTCATTAGTCTTGAGTGAACCACCTAGGTTTTTTGGATTCCTCTCTCCTTTTAGGTGCAAAACCCTAGAAGTGTAAGAAAGTCCCCCATACCAAAAATATATGGTACATTTTGATGAATGCAACTTTTGAATACCATCATTTTTTATTAGGATTCCATCCTCACCCTAGATCTAGCTTGCATTGACTTTTCATTAGGGTTTGCATTAGTTAATTTGCATCTAGGGTTTCCAAATTTTGCATTAGTGAAAGTGCATATAGGTTGCATTTTTGGCATCTCAAATCATTAAAAATTTCTAAAATTCTGCATTTGCATCTTAGGTTTGCATCATATAGCATAGAAAACATCAAAATAAATAAAAAAAATATGAAAATTTTGAAAAAAAAATCTACTGGGACTCATTCACTACCTTGGGAAAATTAGTCCCTTTACACCCCTAAATCTTCCTTTCATAGCACTAAAAACCTTGCTTCTACACTTATGTTTTCTGCCATTATCTATCTGTATCAGTTAGCTAGGTCTCTGTAACATGCATTTCATTATACCTAGCTTAAATTAGCTTATTTCATGCATTGTTTAATTTCAAATTTTCATTTACAAAACTTCATATTTTAGGTTGTTGCATAATGCAATCATAAAATTACCTTGTTTCCCATCTAGAAATTTCCTTTAAACATCTTGCTTTAAATCATTGCATTATACTTTCTTTTCTTTTTCATGATAGCATCTTTTCTTTCAAGAGATGTGGCTTTGATTTGGTTAAAAATGGATTACATAAGAAAAACATTCCCTCTTATGAGTTTAATTTTTATTACAACAATGAGGTCATTAAGAAACATGTTAATCATCAAACCATTGACACAATACTGAAAATTACATTACCCATTGTTGAGAATGGTAGTGTAGATAATCATAACAATCATACTTGTTCTTCGCTCGATACCTCTCCTATTAGTGACGAAGGTATCTTGGTGAAGGAAGCTACAAGCATTGAGGGTATTGATTGTCTCTCTCTTCATTCCCCTTTGGCAAATATTGGAAAACAAGAACATGAGATTACAGAAACATTTCTAAACATCACCTTATCTAGTCTCCATAACCATGACAATCAAAAATTTCTATCTCCTAATATCCCTCCTTGATGCAAAGAGGATAGGTTGGTGTTAGAAGATATACCTATTAAGAATCATGAGAACCTTGATCCTCCCTTCCCTAATTCTCCTACCATTTGGGAAAATCTTTTTGAAAATCATAGTGGTCCTTCTCTTGATGCCTCCCCCACTTGTGATGAAGCTACTTTAGAAATTTCAACCTTAGATGAACATATTACAAGTTCTCCTAGTAGGGTAGATAATATGGAACAAGAGAATGAGACCTTAGAGACAAAGGACAATCAAATAGAATCTTTTCCTCATTTCCCTACTATTGATAAACAAGAAAATCCAACCATTGATCATTCCCCTACTCATGATGAAGTCATTTTAGAAGAACCAACCCTCGAATGTCAAGAACATGTGGTTTGTAGTTCTCTTAAAAATTCTCCTCCTAGGGAGGATATCATGGTACAAGAAAAAGATAACAATGACAATAATGATATAGTGTCCTTAGAAGAAGATGATAAAGAAACATTAGACTCTCACTTGCTAAGGGGTGTTAATATTATTCAACCTCAACTCATCCTTTACCCACCATCACACAAGCAACAAACTCAAAATAAACCTGAACTTATCCTTTACCTGCGGCCTAAGAATAATGTTTCACAACAATTGAGTCATAATAATGTTGCTCATACATATAACACTAGAAACAATCTGTAACCACAACAACCAACCCTGACAACCTTACCTTTGCCTAATCCTATCCTACCTAACCCTATCTTATTAGGTCGAAAGGAATATGAACTTGTCAAGCAACTTAAGAATACTCCTACTAAGATATCATTATGGGACCTTATTCAAGCCTCCCCTCACTATCACAACATGATTCAAGCAGCCTTGCAACAAGTCCATATCCCTTCTAATGCACAACCAAATGACATAGCAGCCATGATTCAAGGAATAATTGCTGACATTGTTTTCCACCAAAGTGAACTCCCCTCTTTGGAAGTGCAAAGATAAAATGATGCTTGCATGATATAGCTCAATACAAATGAAAAGGGATTAAGAGAACTCTTTTCGATACTGGCTCTACCCTTATTGTGTGTAGTGTGAGCCTTTTGGATAGGCTTGGCATTGATAAATCAAACATTCAACCTAATTCTTTACCTCTTAAGGTATTTGACAATGTCAAAAAGAAACCACTTGAGGTGATCATTTTACCTCTTACAATTGGAAAGGCCGCATTGGATACACTAGTTCATATTATTCCTCATGAACTTTCATGTAATATTCTCTTAGGTAGAATATGGATTCATGCAATGAATGGGTCGCCTTCTACTCTTCATTGTAAAATGAAATACATCTACAACAACAAAGTGTACACACTTGGCGTTGATCCCAAGCCTTATAGTGTCTTACAACTCGAGAAAAACAAAGATAATCCCTTGACAAAATTCACACCAACCACACAAGTGGAACCCATGCAACAAAAATACAAAGACTAAAAAATGATCAATGACCCCATATTGTGCATCTCGAGGCCTATTTTGATCAAAGACCTGATAAAATCATCATATAAACTTGATTTCTTCACTCCCCAACAATCCAACTGGCAAAAGAGCCCCTGTGGGAATGAATCACCCATCTGGGTGAATGATTCCCATCCAGGGGGGACTAAGTCACCCAAAGTAGCGAATTAGTCCCATTTGGGCTATTTTTGAGGTTTTAGCGAGGAAAATTGGGTTTTAAGTTTAATTTTCCTCCATGTCAACCTTGGGGATCAAATTAACGATAATTTTAGATGGATTTCCTATATAAACAATCTTCTAAACCATAATTCAAAAATTCATTCATTATTCATCATGCATTTAAGTCAAGCAAGCTAGGGTTTTAGCATTTCAAGTCATCAAGATAGTTTTTTCAGACATTCAAGGGCAGATTCTACATCCATTGTTGTAGAGAATCAAGATCTATCATCATTAAAATTTTCTAATTCCATTATTTCATGCTTCATGATCTTGTTTCATTATTTTGGTTTAATTACCTAAAAAGGGGTTTGACCAAGGCAAACCCCCATGCCCTAAGATTCAACATTTCTCTCTCTTTCCTTGTGTGTTTGCAGATTTAGGTACTTTGAAGGATTAGAAATCATTGAAGAATAGGTTGTAAAGTTTTTGAATACATCTCCTTGGTGGTTAGGTCAAAATATCCACAAAAATTCACTTATAGTGTCAGAAATTGAAGTTTCAGAAGCAAGCAACTATCAGGAACTAAAGTGCAGACTGGGAGCTACAAATTGCACCTTTGAATTTCTCAAAACCTTGAAGTGGAATAAGTCACCATTAGTGATGAATTAGTCCCACTTCTAGGCTTGAAAAGAGATTTATGTAGATTTGGATACCCAATTGGCTGAAATGGGCTCCGATGCAATTTTCTAGATTTGGGACTAAGTCACCCAGAATGGCATATGACTCCTAGTAAGCCAAATTTTTAGGATCGACAAAATTTCCAGTCTTCATTCTAGTCTTCAACACAATCCCACATGCATTATTTCTATTTTTCTTTCCTTTCTATTTTACTTGCATTTCTATTCATCCTTCTAGGTGTTTTCGCATACTACACCGTGTTTTCAAACATTTTTGCATTTCCTTAGTTTTCATTCATAAATCAATATCTTTTATTAGTTTTTTGAATTTAGGACATTATATTTAGACATATTTCAATCATATTTTCATTATTATTAAGTGAACCATCTATTTTTTTGGGATTCCTCTCTCCTTTTAGGTGCAAAACCCTTGAAGTGTAAGAGTCCCCCATACCAAAAATCTATGGTACACTATACATATATGTATATATATGTGTATACATATAAATATATATATATATACACATATATATGTATTTTTATGTATACATGTATATTCTATTAAGGTATATATAGTATGTGTGAACATATAAGAGTACAATGAAAACATAAGTTGTGAAGTAAAGAATATACGATACAAAGTATTGAGCTTTCAACACAGGTAAAAAATTTAATAATAATTAGTAAAAAAAATTACATTAAATTAATGCTGGTCTGTTGTATTGGATATCCAAAGGATATTCACACTCATATATATATATAATGAAAATGCAAGCTGAAGGGTACATTTATTTTGAATATAAAGGAGTCTAATGGATGATTTTACAAGCTTACTCTTCATATGTTGAATGAACAAGAGACACAGAATATAAAGGAGCCTTTTATGACATAAATGACAAATATAAACCTTCAGAAATAACCGAAAAATGAAGATGCTTTCTATTATTTTCAATTGGCATATATAAACACATAGAAAATGAACAGTACCTCCATAGGTAAGATGTATTCTATTATTTTGGAGAAAGGGAGGAGAAATGGAGGTCTGCACAAAATGGAACACGCCTTTACTCTCAAACGGTAGTATTTCAAAAAAATTGAGTCATTTTGGTAAATTTTTGGGTTTTCATGGCACTTATTGGCCAAGGAGGTTTGGTTTTCCTCAATTCTTTGATGCATCAAGGCATAGATCAGTGCCAGTTTGTCGTGATATTGTTTTTCAGGAGGATAAAAGGGGATTTGATAGTTTTAAAGGTTGACTTAATTCTAAGAGAGCTATTGTACAATTCAATGGAGAGCCTCAACTTTTCAAAGGAGAGATTCAATGTTTTAGGCATCTGTATTCAAATTTTTGGCCTTTCCCTCCAACCAAGAATGCACTTAGTCAATTTTCATAGCGAGTGTTTGATATTTATGCATCATATTCTTTGTTGCATGAGGGTTCCTCAACTTCTTAGGATCATTCTTGGAGGGAGGTTGTTTTTGGATTTAATCCTCTGTCTACTTTCCTAAATAGTGTCCCAGTTTCAAGGGCTCCCTTCAATCCAAAATAGCGGTTCGTAAATCCTATATCCTTTCCTAATAACATTCCTTTACTTCCTAGGAATGGTGGGGCATGTTCTCCTACAACCATTCCCAATTATATCCCTCTTTTCAACAAGGGTAGGTTGGATTTGTTAAGTAATAGCTCTAAGGTTAATTATGTTTGAAGTGTTAAGTCAGTTGGGTTAGGTTTGGGGTTGAATCTGCAAAGAAAATTCTAGTGACCTAAGTGGGTATGTACAGAATCATCATGGAAAAAATAGGCCATTAAGTGGTGAAAATTTTAGAAAAACCAAAGTTAGGCAACTTGACGTAAAAATATAAATAAGTTATCTATATTATTTCAAAAATATGTAAGAATAGAATCTATAGCAAATTGAATGTATTTTCTAAACTACTAAGTTTTTTTTTTTTAAATCTATTTTGTGAAAATTTGAAATTTCAATGGAGTAGTACTTAAATTTTAGGGAAAAAATAAGTAGGTGTTTGTCTAACCATCCTAACCACGCAATAAAATGATAAAAAAAATTTATAAGATTTTAGATATAAGTAGAGGACTCATGTCCCAATGTGATGCATATTTTTTTGTAATTTTTTTCCAAGTACATAATTAATTATGAATTTTTTATTACAACTTTTCAAAAATATAAAAGCTCGTTTATCTTACCACCTTAACTTGGTCAAAACTTCATGAAATTCAATATTTTTTTTTAATCCTATAGTATGTGAAGCATAGAATGTGACACATGTTTCAGATTCAAAAAATGCGATACCGTTTGAAAGCTATAGATGTTTTTCAATCAACCTATCAATCAGGACTTTATTCGTAATTCAAATAGAAAATGATTAATAATTTTTTATTAAATTCAAAGTAAAGCATAATTTATATTGGTGTAAATCTAAGAATCTCCTTTAAAAACCCTTTTCGTTTCATCAATTTTGGGTTAAAAAAAGTTGTTAGCCACATACCCTACACATACCCATCATATCGCCACTTTTTGGATCATCATAATCCTGCACATACCTAAGTTCAAAAAGGAAGGTATTCTGGAGGGTTTTGTCTTGGTTACTTTCAAGGAGGAAATGCTTCAACCTCAGATTCATGATCTTCAAGGTTTAGTGCTTATTTGTAAGTTATGGAATTTCTCCCCTGATTTAAACTTTTTGCAATCTTGGGTTTTCGTGAATGGGAAGGATCTTCTTAGGTTTTTTATTTAAATAAGGGGGATGGGTTCTTTGTGGTCATTTTTTTTTATAAATATTCTAGCGATGCAGTACATAGAGTTAAATCCTTGTTTTGTGATGGATTGGATGTATATACTACACCATGGACACCAGATTTCTCCCCTACTCTAACAAAAGTTAGGTTTATGCCATTTTTTATCTAGTTGCAGTGTTTTTCATTGGAATACAGAGAGCTTCATCGTATTGAAATTCTGGGAAGTCAACTAGGTATTTTTCTTTGGCATGATTTGATTTTTTAAAGAAACCCATCATTGTCTGTGAGGCTTTGTGTTATGTTAGATTTTACTAAATGTCTTCCTTCTACTTTGGGCATTGCATCCTGTAATGGAGTATGGGAGCAAGAAGTAGTGTTTGATGAACCATAGAAATATTTTTCTTCATGTCATTTCCTCAATCACCCTACAAGTTTGTGTCAAATGAAGGATGTTTTGGGAGAGTCTGCTTCTGCCTTCTCTATGAAGGTTCCTTCTCCATGTGATCAACTAGATTCTCAAGAGAAAGAACTTGATACCTTTGGTCACATGAATTTTTCTTCTAAGTCAAAGGAAATATTGAAAGAGAAGGAAGAGATAGTGTCTCCATATAACTTTTTCACTAATGCTCAAAGTATATTGTAGAATGAAATTGTAGTTTCAAGTTAGGGGTTTCAACATGTTTTTTCAAATCCAAGATTTAAAAGCAATGTTGATCAGCAAGGAACTATTTTGAATGGGGCTTTCAGGGGAAAGGAAAAATTATTTGGTCCTAACCCTAGTTACGTTACAACTTTGGATCTTCCATCTACTTATGTTATTCATACTAGTCTCTTGCAGAAGGGAGTATCAAATAGGCAGTGTGTTCCTGAGGTTAACACTGGTAGGAAAAGTGTAGCTATTGGCTTAGCTTTGCCTAATCTCTCATCTAATGTTCCTTATAAGGTCAGTAAGGATTTGCTACCAATAAAATACTTTCAGTTGTCTTCAACTAGTTTTATGTTACGATAATTTCAAATGTACTTAAATGCCAAACTTTTACATTTTCATGTCCCTCTTGAGTTTACTATATCAATTCAACATGTGCATTCAACTTCTTCTACTTTGATCTGGGGGGACTCAGATGTAAGAAAGAATCTAAGTGTTTCTTCAAAAAAAAAAAATTGAAGTGAAGAATCCTATTATTGCTAAAATGGCTTGGGACATCACTGAAAGTGATAAGTTTGAAGATAAGAATTTTTAGTCATTTTTGGATATGGAGGACTTGGAGGGGTTATTTGAGGATGTGGTAACTAAGGTAGGTTCTATCATTACTGATGAAATAATACAGGATTTGGATACTCAGAATATGCTTCCAAATGCATCGTCTTTAGATGCAAAATTTCATTCTGCAGACGCAAAGGGAGGGGAGAGTGATATTTTGTTAAAATTTACTAAACTTTTTCCTTCATTATCAGAAGAGACTAAAATTGGGAGGGAATTGGAAAAAGATAAGATAGATTTTGATTTTTCACAGCATTTGTCAATCACATAGTCACCATCCTTGGTTTCTTCTATTCAAAAGTCTCCTGGTAAATGTGGGCGAAAGTCTAATGCAGTGAAGTTGTAGGAGGAAATATTAGTAGGTAGGCAATTGATGTTAGAGGGAAGTATGGAGCCAATTGCTCTCCATGTAAGGAATGAAGCTAGTTTCTTGGAATGTTAGGGTCATTAATGACCCTAACAAATGAGCCCATATGAAGCATCAAATTGATGTTTGAGGGGAAGATCTTGTACTTTTGCAGGAAATAAAGTTGTCACAAGTGGTTTTTGAAACAGTTATTTGTAAATAGAGATGTTGGAAAGTAGTGCAATTAGTTGCTCAAGGAGCATCTAGGGGTATGATAACATTGTTGAATTTGTAATCTGTTATAGTGGATTTGTTGTCAAATGATCAACATTACTAGTTAATGAAGGTGATATAGTTTGATCTCCAGTTTAACCTCTTAAACATTTACACTCCTAATGCCATAGTGGGAAAAAAAAATTGTGGGAGAAGCTGACAAAAGTTTTGGATCAACTAAGTGCAGATAAGGTGTTAATAATGGGTGACTTTAATGCAATACTATCACCAAAAGATAAGAAAGGAGGGATCTTTCCACCTTAGAAAAAAATTGAGGATTTCAATTCTTTTTTTCTAGATAATGCACTTGTAGATTTACAGCCAGACAATGGAAACTACACTTGGACAAAGATTGCAGTATGGTTGGATAGGGCTTCAGTTTCTTCAAATTGGATAACAGATTAAATTGATCTCATGTTATAAATTTTACCTTGGATAGGGTCAGATCATTTTCCATTGTCATTGTGTATTAAAAAAGAAAATGTGGGTTCAATAGCTAAATCTTCTTTCAAATTTGAGAAGATGTTGTTTCATCATCTAGATTTCTCGGGTATGTTAAGAAAATGGTGGTCTACTTCCCCAGTAGTGGAAGGGACCTTCATGTATAGATTCTATTGTAAATTAAAGCATGTAAATGACAAAATTAAGAATTGGAACATTTTTCATCAAAAGGAAGAAATCTATAGGCAACTTTCTTTAGTAAATATGGATATAATAGTTCATGGTTTAACACCACAATCATTTGAATTGAAAAACAAGCTGCAAGAGGAATGGGAAGAGCTGGTAGCTTGTGAAGAAATATATTGGCACCAAAAATCAAGAGAACTATGGTTAAAAGAGGGTGAGAAAAATACAAAGTACTTTCATAGGTTAGATCAAATAAAGAAAGTAAAAAATCCAATTTTTTCAATTGAAGATAGTGTTTTAGGTGTGAGATTGTCAAAAGAGGAGGATATACAGAGGGAAGGGGTTAATTTTTTTTCAAATTTTCTTTGTGCACAAGGTTAAATTTTTGACCAGCAGGAAGTGGTGAGGGAATAATTACTAGATGGGATTCCATCATTAGTAACAAATGAAGACAATTTGTATTTGTTTAAACTGTTCACTCTAGAGGAGTTAAAACTAGTGGTGTTCTCAATGCCCGTAGATAAGGCTCCAGGTCTAGATGGATTTACTGCTATTTTTTTTAAACTAATGGGAGTTTATTAGGTCAGATATGTTGAAAGCATTGGAAGATTCAAGAAGTTCAGGGACAATGCTAAAACAATTTAATATGACTCATATTGCTTTGATTATGAAGGTTAATAATCCTTCCTCATTCTTTGAGTTTAGACCCATTTCACTCTGTAAAAAAAATTACAAAAATTTTACAAAAGAAATATATTTGTGTTTGGTTCATATAATTCCAAGAATAGTCTTAGAAGAGTGGGGGGGTTTGTTCCTAGAAGAGAAATGACAGAAGGAGCTTTGGTAGCACATGAAGTTTTGAATTTTTCTTACACTAAGAAGATGTTGTATTTTATCATTAAGCTAGATATGATGAAATCTTATGATAAGGTGGATTGATCTTTCTTAATGTGGATTCTAAAAAAAAATTGGCTTTCATGCAAAGTGGTGTAAATGGATTTACTCATGTTTTGTAGGTGTAATGTTTTCAATATTAATAAATGGAACACCCTCTGGTTTTTTTAAGTCCTCTCAAGGGGTGAGACAAGGTGATCCTTTGTCTCCATTTTTATTCATTATATTAGTCAAGGCTTTAAGTAGGTCAGTGAAAAAGGCACATATTGAAGGTCACTAGAAAGGCATTTTCTTGACTACAACAAATATTACCATAACTCATTCCTTATTTCTAGATGATACAATTATGTTTAGTATGTCAACGATTACTGAGGCAAAGAAAATTAATCTTACATTGCATAAATATTCTTTATCTTCGAGTCAAATGGTGAATTCAAGTAAGTCAAAGATATACACTTTTCACACTAATTTAGTTTTAAAAATAAGATTGTTTAGTTGTTGGGTTTTCAAGTTGTAAATTTACCTTGTAAATATCTAGGTATTCCTTTTTTTCTTGGCCAAAATAGGGTGTCATATTGGGATAAAGTCATTCGAAGTATTCAGTCGAGGATAGCAGGATGGAAAGGGAGATGGTTATCCATTTCTGGAAGAATTTTATTGATCAAATCAGTGATGTCTTCAATCCTAAACTATTCTATGGCGGTCTTAAAGGCACCAAGAGTTGTTATATCTGAAATTGAAAAGCTAATCAGGTCATTTTTGTGGAAAGGAAACATGGATTCTAAAAGAAAAAAACATTTGGTATCACTGCAAAATATCTGCAAGGAAAAATGAAAAGGTGGGGCAGGGGTTCATGATATGTCTGCTAGGACTATTGCATTAGGTGCAAAGTTAGTTTGGAATTTGTATACAAAACTTCAAGCAAAATGGTGCAAATTTATGCAAGCAAAATATCTAGATAGTATTAATCCCAACCATATTCTCACTATATCTAACCCCCCTCAAGGTTCTATAATGTGAAATTTCTTGTTAGGATGCAGAAAGGTAATTTTCAATTATCTAACTTGGGAGAAAAATAATGGTGAGAGTGGAAATTGTTGAAAAAATTCTTGGAATGGTTTTCCTACTTTAGATTCCTTATTTGGTTTTCAGGAAGTTTTCAGGAAGCAATTGCTCTCACTACACAAATCTAGGGGACAAAAGTAAAAGACTATGTTCAAGATATAGATGTGCAAACGGGGAAAGTAACTTGGAAACTTTTATTATTTTCAACTATACCATTGTCCCAACAAGCAGAGTTTAAAAAAAAATTAAGTATTAGAATGGTGTTCATTGGGAAAGGTACATATAATCTGATTTGGGCTCCTTCAAAGTTAGGAATTTATACTGTTAAAATGGGGTACAAAGCAATAATGAATGAAAAACCATAGGGAAGTAAGCAAAGAGCATTGTCATTTTGGTAGAATCCAATGGTGTTACCAAAGGTAGGATGTTTTTCATGGATGGCACTAAAGCATAAGATTTTAACAAGTGAAAGATTGGAAAAACTTGGAATAGCTGTACCATTTAAATGTGTGCTTTGTGAATCAAAGTTAGAAGAAGTGGATCATTTATTTTTGAATTTCTCATTTGTAAGTTCTTGTTGGGCTTTTGTACAATCTAAGTTATGTTGGTCCTCTCCTCTTCCACATAAAATATGGAATTGGTTCTCAAGTTGGCCTATTCTATATAAGTCATCTCTCTTTGGAAGCATATGGAAGATAATACCTTTATCTATTACTTGGTGTATTTGGTGGGAGAGAAACAAAAGGATATTTCGTCAAGAGAAAACTAGTTTGGAGATAGTGTTGGCAAAGTTGGATAAATCAATATGCGAAATCACAAATGCATATGTGCAAAATTCTAAGCATGTGGGCTCTTCATTTTTTGATTGGGATACCAAATAGTTGAAGAATTGTTCTTTGTTGGTTATCCCATTCAAAGGTTGTCAAATATCAAATGGAAAGCTTAAAGTTGATAGGAAAAAGGTTATATGGTTGTCGCCTCCTTATGAATTTGTAAAGCTAAATTTTGATTGAGTGTCTCATGGAAATCTTGGTGTGTCAGGAGCAAGACTAATATTAAGGTCTTAGGAGGGTTCGGTAATTTTTGTAAAGTCAATTAGGTTACCAAATGGAACAAACAATCAAGCTAAAATTCTAGCTCTTCTTTATGGTCTACAATTTTCAATTCAACAAAAAGTAACAAAGATTATTATTGAAGGGGATTTGTTACTCATTGTTAATGCATGCAAGTAGGGAAGGTCATCTAACTAGAAAATAAATTATGTACTATCACAAGTTTTGCAATTACTTGTTAAATTTGATTCTCTTCAGTTCAAACATGTTTATAAGGAAGGGAAACAAGTAGCTGATGTTTTGGCTAACTTAGGGTGTGAGCAAGATCAGCCTGAGAAGATGTATGGGATGCATCTTATTGATTATCCTGAATTGTTACGTGATTTGATTTTATTGGAAAAAAAGTAAATTTATCTACAATGCAAGGTGCATAGTAAGTTGCCATGTTAACTTAATTTATTGGCTGCAAAGATTGAGCAATCTTGTGCTTTTCTTAAGTCGTCATCAAAAGCAGTATAGGAGAGAAGTTCAAATTTGGAAAAGGTAGTTTCTATTACAACAATCGACACGATGCATAATGAAGTTAAAGTGTAAAGAGGTAGGCCAAATAAAATAAATGTATTTGGAGGAGGAAGATAAAATTATTGCCGGTGGTTACTTTGTGATTGCTTCTAATATTTTGTGTTTTTTGCAGGAGAATATTAAGAGAACTCATTAAATCTAAAAGTCACTTTGCATTATGAAGGTTGTTAGTACTGAAGGTCATAATGATTTAGTTATGTTGACACAAGGGAAAGGATATATTGGTATTTGTAAGCACAGTTGGCATGGGAAGGCAATAATTATTCTGAACATGCATTACAAATGCCATCATGGGAGATCATAAAGAATTGTGCGAAGTTACAAGTGGTGGATATAAACTAAAAAAATTTTTGCTAAGGAGAAGTAAAATTTACTTGGGCATATTTGCTAAAATGTTTTGCAGGCTCAAGTGTGCAAAATTTGAAGTTCTCATGTGCTCAGAGTACATGTATTAAATGGCATTGCATTTAAATGATGAAGCCTTGCAAGCTAAGTACAAGAATTGGTCTTTAAAAATCCCTCTTTTGTCATGCATTCGACAATTGTTGAGAAGAGTTTTAACTGGTTTTCAAAGGGTTGGTTATATACCTAGGCATTTTTTAGTTTCACCGAGTTTAGTCATGGCATGTTTTTTTTTGTGTTTGTTTTGCTCCACCATTGTTTCGCATTTCAAAGGGTGATTTGTCCTAAAGGTGTTCTGGTGTTCATTTTCTCCGCTTTTCGAAGGGTGCTACTCCTTTGTTCCACATTTCAATGGGTTAATTGTCTCGTAGTTTGTCTAGTGCTCCATTGGTCTACTTCTCCAAGGGCGGTTTGTCTTAAAAGGTTCGAATTTGTTTCTAGGTGGTTTTTCTTCAAAGCTATTGTTGCAGTAGTCTTTAGTTGTTATAAGGGTTTGTCTTCTTTTCATAAATTGTCATTTTAATCAAGGTATTTGCAAGCTCTTGTGAGTACTAGTCTGTTTTGTGTGTTGGGAATAGTCGAAGGTAATTCAATTTGCAATCATTCCAGAATTTAAGACCTTTTAAGTACTAGTCTATGGCAGGGGTAAGGCATTAGTTCTTTGATACTTCATTTGGCCATGGAATACAACACGAAGAACTTTTGAATTCTTGTGCAAATAAAAGTGAATGAGCTGCCATTCTCGAAGGAAGTTACAGATGAAGATGTGTCATAGGTGTTCCGCATGGTTTGCCAAAGCCTTATGGAGTACATCAAGTCGGTAATTGGTGAAGAAAGAATTTGTCCAAGCTCACTCTAGTTGCTATTTCAATCTAATTTGGTGTCAATTTTCTTATCAAATGCAATGGATATGTTGCAGTCATGCGAATCATTAAAGATAGTTTATAAAGAAACTGTATTACCAAAAGTTTTTGGGAAAGGGATCTTATGAATTATATTCAATGCTATAATTTGGACAATGGTGAGGCTTATGTGGTTGGGATATTTCCTAAAGTTTTCCTAAAATATAGGCATGGGTTTTCTATTGTGTATGGTGTAATAAAGAAGGGACGTAGGGATGATGATCCATGGATCTTATATAGGGAACTTTCAAGGCATTCAGTAGATTTGGACTAGCAAATGGTTGATTTGATAAAAGAGAAATTATTTTCCTTATCCTTCAACCTTGGTCACCAAGTGCGATATGGTTGGAGGAATGTTGCATTGCCTCGAATTGGATCACGGTCAAATGTGGAGAAGGTGCTTGAAGGCCAAGGGGATAATATGTTGGATTTAAATGTGACTAATAACAATATGGCTGACCAAGAAAATGATATGGAAGAATGAAGTTAAATCCTGCTTTCAGAATATATGATCCATTTTGTAGTGAATATATGCACATACTGCAAATTTACTTGTGCTTGATGCATATGATGGTACCATATAGTAATTCTAATGTTTACATAGTTGGTGTCATCAGAATTTAGGATTAGTCTACTGATCTAAATATTATATACTGCTAGATACTTTCTCCTTACTAGTACTATAATTCTAGTATTTTTGTAATTTTTCATATATATTTTAATATAAATACTTAGGCTCAAGCCTTTTACTGATAAAAAAAGATGTATTCTATTGTATTCTATATATATATGCTACAAAGTATTGTGATATATACACAAGTAAAACATTTAACAATAATTACTAAAACATTTTATAGTAAATGAATGCTAGTCTGTTGTATTGGACAGCCAAAGGATACTCGCACACACACACACACATATAGTGAAATTGCAAGTTGAAGTGTACACTAATTTTGAATATGAAGGAGTCTAATAGATGATTTTACAAGCTTATATTGATTTTTTGAATGAATAAGAGACACAAAATATAATGGAGCCTTTTATGAAATAAATGACAAATATAAACCCTGAGAATAACCCAAAACGAAGATGTTTTGTATTGTTTTCAGTTGGCATATATAAACACACAGCTTATTGAATTTGTAAATGAATGTGTACAATGTTATATATATATATATATATAACATTGTACACATTCATTTACAAATTCAATAAGTTTTGTGTACATATATATACAATATATATATATATACACATATAGACATATCTATACATATATATATGTGTATATGAGTGTATGTGTGTATATAGAAGTATATACATATATAATGAAAAAGTAAGATGAGAGATAACCGAAAATAGTAAATGAACACACAGATTATTGAATTTGTAAATGGGCTTGTAAGGAATAACCTATTGTGATAGGTCAAAATAGAGCGTTAGAAAGCAAGCAACAACTAAAAGAGTGCAAATAAACAACTTAAAACAACCTACACTTCAAGATTAGCCTAAGTTGGAAACAATGCAATACAAAGCAACGAAATGGAATTTTATACCTTGCGTTGAGTTGATCCTTTGGTTGGCCCTTCAATCTTTGACGTGTATGCTCCTTGGATGGCAAGATGCAAGCTAGATGAGAATGTGAAGATGGATGCAAGTGGATGAAAATGTGAAAATGGCTAAGTAGAGGTTGAGAAACAAAACTGCAAGAGTTTGGCTAGCACAAATGATCTCCCCCAAAATGAGAGAAAAGAGGGGGTATTTATAGGATTTTTGGGAAATCCTAGGAAATGGACGGTTGAGATTGATCCACCAAATATCAAGATGTAGGGCTAAGGTGAGTTGACAACTCACAAGCCCTCACATCTTGACATGTGGCATGTGATATAGCCCTAAAAGGTGAAGTGGACATGAGGTGGAAGGAAAAGGACATGACATGGAGGGGGTACAAAGTACCTTGGGATTGGACAAGATCTCCTCATAAAGGAGGTCCTTGTCCCCATGTGGGTGAGGATACATGAGGAATTAAAAAATTCAAATATTCTCATGGGGATGAGAGAAAGAATAAAGAATAAGTGAAAGACATGTTGGAGAAGTGAAGGAATTAAAATTCCTTTTAGGTGCCTTTGGGGATTAAAAGGTGAATTAAAAATTCACATGGGGAAGGGGGATGCCTTGTCCAAAAGGAGAAAGCCTTTAATAAGGTTGACTCAAGGACATGTGCCATAAATAGGATGAGGATTAGGTTAGGCTAATCAAATGATTAAGGTTGTGCAAGTACTCAGTTAGATGGACTAATGACTGATTAGAGGAAAGTGGGAAATTATGGAGGATGTGACCTTAATGATGATTAAGGGTGTGCACATGCTAACCCTGGTTAATTAGAAGAAGATGAAAATAATTAAAATGGATTAGGGACCAACTTGCAAAAGTTGGAGGATGTGACCATAAGAGAGAAAAGATGAATTTTAATTCAAAAGGGGAATATGACTAGATTAAATAAAAGGGAATATTTATTTAATTAGAGGAGGAAGAGTGGAAAAGTATTAAATTAAATACTTTAGGACCTTTGTGCAAGATGCAAGGTATTAATTAAACAATTGGCTTAATTAATATTGACAGAGGGGATGAGCAACCAGATGAATAAGGAGACGCGTTTGATCATATGGAAGTGATCAAAATTGGAAGTCTACATTTTTCCCCTCTTCGAAAGACTATAAGAATAATAGGGTTTCGAAGAAAAACAGGATGCAGATGACTCTATAGAGGAAGAGACCAGGAAAAGAGATGCCCCAGCATGGGGGAACGCGTGTGAGCTGCCCCGAATGGAGGGAATGCGGAGAGGATGCCCTAATCAAGGAAAGGTAGGGTTAGAGTGACGGGTTAGGAGGGAATGGAAGGGTATGCCCCATCGAGAAGGGGGACGGGGGAGGAAAAGGGAGCCCCAGTAAACTTCTCGAATGTATAGAGTGGTACATGTTGTTGGAAAGAGCACGAAAAAATGAGAAGAATGGCGCTTGAACGGAGTCAATCGAATATACGGTGTGCAAATGGCGGCTCCAGGAAGAAAGAGCTTGGATGAATTAATCGGCGAAATTATTAGTTAAAAAAAAAGAAAAAAAAGACCATGAGGTGAAAAAGTGAAAAGGGGATAAAAGGTAATTGTGGACTTACCTTGGGCCCATTGTGACAGCTAGCAAGTGGAGAAAGAGGAGAGAGAAAGAGAGAGAGAGCGAGACGAGGAGGCGAGAGAGCGGACATCATGCCAGAGTACGACAATGACGTCATTCATCGGGCGGACGAGAGACGGATATTTTTCACCCATTGCATCGTACCCCGCCAGGTTAGCCTAAAACCGAACTTTGTTTTTTTTAGTCATTTTTGCACGTGTTTTCAAAAAACAAAAACATGGGTTTTTTTCGGAGCGGCGAAAAGTGAAATGGGTAGGAAAAAATTTTTGGTTTGCGGCCTCGGGTTGCATGCGAGCAGGGGGCAAAGCTGGGTGGACGCGACCTAGTCCGCCGCCGTCGCCGGCTCGGTCCGCCGTCGCAGGGGCGGGTCTGCCACTGTGGGCGGACCAGTCCGCCATGGCAGCGGCCGG
>VDFB02271358.1:232511730-232554986 GCA_007258455.2 Sequoia sempervirens
GGAGCTGCACACACAGTTACAAGCGATGCAGGCCGAGAGGGATAGAGGCTTAAAGCAGATACGACAGTTGATACTAGCTCAGGAGGCCTGGGCACGGGAGAAGCGGGCTATCAGTGCAGACCGAGATCGGTATAGGCATGAGCAGAATGTCGCGAGACTGATAGCAGGGCAGCGGGATGAGTTTATGCAGTAGGCCAGCTACTGGAGAGGGGTATATGAGCAGGTTGTTCCAGACCCAGCGCAGTGCACTGCACGCTATGTCAATCAGGCTCCACTACCTCCAGGGCCATCCCAGTCACTGGGGACACGCACCAGGGGTTTCAGCGACTACCGGCAGACTTCGTCTCCATACAGCGGTTATCAGGGGACACCCACTCGTGAGTACCAGGGGACACCCACCTGCGAGTACCAGGGGACACCAGTACATAGAGGGTCAGCACCCGATTCTCCGCAGAGGTCAGATGTGGGCAGCTCACAGTAGAGTAGGAAGATGCAGGACATTGGTTATTTTTGGTAGATACAGGATGGATGGTTTGTACATGTGGCCAAAGAGCAGAGGTGATCCATATCTCTGGATCTTGTATCTTATTATACGATATATGATGGAGATGTATTGTATCATGATATGTTATTATTTTGATTATATGATGGCCTTTATTGACATTATGCAGGATGTTTCCTTTATGTAGCTATATGAGAGGATTCATGATGTGATTTCGCATGTAGATATATACACATGTTTATATGGATGGTTTATGTTTTATGCTTTATGTTTTTATGGATGGATGATTTATGATTGATGCAAACATGTTTATGATTTATGATGTATGGATGCACATGTTCATATGATTTATGATGTATGATTGATGGATGGACGATTTATGTATGTTTATATGATATATGATGTATGATTTATGGATGCACATGTGGATGGACGATTTATTGTGTTTATATGATTTATGATGCACATGTGGATGGGCGATTTTTACATGTTTATATGATGTATGAGTTATGATTTATGGATGCACATGTTTATATGATTTTTGATGCAATTACATGCCAATAACGACCATTATGAGGATGCGGGTAGGCGATAGGCGGATGGAAGATTGCATTTGCCAAAAACAACCATTAATATCCTAAGAGGAAGAGGACCGACACAAGGAACAAAGAACGAGAGTACTTGCACAACGGACATCATAAATGGTGGTTATGATGGAAATGAAGGGTGCATGCAAAGTGGTGGAAATGCAGTGAAAATCAGATCTTGCCATCTTTGGAGCATTGATTTTTACTATAGCGTAAGGTACTAAGCACCTTGATATAGAAGACCAAGGTAAGTAAGTACTCTACGCATGAAACAAACACAGCAAACAATAAGGTTATCCCAACACCCCAAGGTTGTGACGACCTCGGTCGGGCCTGGTGCTATAATAACCACAAACACACAAAGTTATCCCAGCGTAACACAAGATCCTAGAGATCTTGGTGGGTCCTACGAGGGATAACTCGAGAAGACAGCAGACAAAACAAACGATCAAGGTATGCCCCCATTTTCATAGGTCAAAGCATGCCATGGTATGGTGGACCAAGGTGACCTCGACAAGTGATGGGAAGGAACCTAAAATGATAAACAAAATTTGAAAACATCAAGAGATCATAATCAAGACAACAGGTCCTTTGCCATAGGATCAAGGTGGTGGATGGGATTGGTGAGGTCTGCTAGGAAGGACTCATCCTGTTGAGACCAAAGATGGATGTGACATAAGATGACCCAGCTGACATGGGATGTTGCCGAGGGACAAGATCTTGTAACACAAGGAAATTTCGTTTGTTAAGGATCGGTTAGATGTGGGCATAAATTGATAGCGAAGCTCAAAAGACCAACATAACCTACAGACCTAGGGGCTCGGGGGCCAATCATAGATCAGCCTTGCCTACGTGAAAGTGCAGAGCCCTCGTAGTTCCAGAGAAGACCATGGATAAAGCGGAAAGAAGACCAATGGTGACCGATGATGAGGGACAAATGCCCTGGGGGTGAATCAAATGATCAACCTTGCCTACGTGACAGCACAGGGGCAACGTAGTTCGTCAAAATGGACACGACAGAACGGGGTCTAGGTGGAGACCGACACAATGGATGACCCTACCTGATGACAACAATGTGAATGACGTAAGCTCATAGTGGGATACTGAAAAGCTCAAGAATGGGGGATAGGCTAGATGGGTCGTCCAATGCTCAATTCAATATTTACCAAGCAGCCTAGGATGAGATGGGTAAGGACAATGGTGCGGATGAAGGCATAAAAATAACTAGGATGTCAGGTAGATAATGATTAAGCCCTCTATGGATGACGCCTATTACCAGGTTTTCACCATCCATACTTATCCAAGGCACCACCAAGAGGAGGTTTTCACCATAGGACGAATTTATTTTTCTTGACTATTTTTGACTTTTTTGATTTTTTGATTTTTGTGATTTTTTTGATTTTTTAATTTTTTAATTTTTTGATAAGGTAGGGTAACCGAGTAGACTTAGGTGTAGAACTTTTTTAGATGCATGACATTGATAGGCTCGTCAAAGGGGTCTCCTTCAAGAGTAGTCAACTTGTATGCCCCAGATCCATATTTAGCAGCTATGATATAGGGCCCCAACCAGTTTGCTTCAAATTTTCCCTTCTTGTCTCGGTCTTGCTGAGTACGTTGGTTCTCCTTAAGTACAATCTCGCCCACCTAGAATTGGCGAGGATGAACCTTCTTGTTATAACTACACTTAAGGTTATTTTGATATGCTTGCAGATAGTCATAGGCCTTCATTCTTCGTTTGTCCAGTAACTCGAGCTGTGCAAGCCGCGCAACACGAGCATCCTCTTTGTTGATAAGGTTCTTAAGAGAGATTCTCAATGAAGGAAGTTAAACCTTGATTGGCAAGATGGCTTCAACACCAAACACCAAAGAGTAGGGGGTGGCACCTGTGGGGGTGCGAATGGATGTGCGATATGCCCAGAGGGCAGGGTGAATGTGGAGGTGCCATTCTCGTCTGGTATTATTGACAACCTTTTTGAGAATACGGATGAGGGTTTTGTTGGTCGCTTCCACCTGACCATTACCCTGGGGGTAATATGGCGTTGACCAACGGTGCTGAATATGGAAGGTTTCGCATAGATGTTTCATGGCTTGGTTCTTGAATGGTTTGCCGTTGTCGGAAATGATGGTGGATGGGATACCATATCTGCAGAGAATATGGTAAAGGATGAATTTGGAGACTTGAATGCCGGTGATTTGTGAGAGGGGCATTGCCTCGACCCACTTGGTGAAATATTCAGTGGCGGTGATTATGAAGGTATGGCCATCAGATGATGGTGGGTGAATCTTGCCAATCAAGTCAAATCCCCATTGAGAAAATGGCCATGGTGCCAAGAGGGGTTGAAGATCTTGTGCTGGAGCATGGATTAAATCTGCATGTTGCTGGCATGGGAGACACTTCTTTACAAACTCGCAAGCATCATGTTCCAGCGTAGGCCAATAATACCCTGCTCGTAAGATTCTCTTGGCTAGAGCCATACCATTTGAATGTGCTCCACAAACATCGCTATGTACCTCCGTTAATGTAACATGGGCTTCGGTCTCATTTAGACATCTAAGGAGGATTCCATCATACCCGTGACGATAAAGCGTATCACCGACGATGATGTATCAAGAAGAGCGATGAATGAAGGATTTGCGTTGGTTACGTGATAGGTTTGGGGGTATAATGTTATCACGGATGTAGGTATAGATGTCTTGGTGCCATGGGGAGGTGGGACCTACAATTTCGCACACCATTTCAGTCTTAGGGATATCATATGCTGGGATTAATAGTTGTTCTACAAGGAACTCACACTCTGTTCGATCCTTGGGCATGTCCAGGAGGGAGCCGATAGTGGCCATCACATCAGTTGCTTTGTTTCGTACCCTAGGAATCTGTTCAAATTGTATGGAGGTAAAGTATTTCTTGAAATCGTCCACCATGCGCTTGTAGGGTAACAACTTATCATCCTTAGTTAGAAACTCATCATTAACTTTCCTAATGACTAGCAAGGAATCACCGAAGACTTTCAACTGAGTTATGTGCCACTGTTTGGCAATTTTGAGACCGGTGAGGAGAGCTTCGTATTCAGCCATGTTATTGGTACATGGGAACGCTATCCTGAATGACTTGGGAATGTAGTCACCCTAAGGGGTAACTAATAAAATTCCTGCCTCTGATCCATTATGTGTATATGATCCATCAAAATATAGTGTCCACATGGGGGTTTCTTCAACTGAAAAGACTTCCTCATCAGGGAATTTCGTGATCAATGGGTGAGTGTCAACTAGAGGAGCTTCCGCCAACTGATATGCAATTATCTGCCCTTTGATAGCCTTGCAGTCCACATATTCTATGTCGAATTCACTGAGGAGCATGACCCACTTAGCCATGCGGCCAGTCAGAGTGGTTCTAGATAACAGGTACTTCAGTAGATCGATCTTGGCGATTAATTTTACTGGATAGCTAAGCATGTAATGTCGAAGCTTCTATGTGCTGAAGACGAGTGCTAGGCATGCTTTTTCCATGGGAGAGTAGTTTAGCTCGTAGCCAACCAATGTTCGACTGATGTAGTATATTTCCCTTTCTTTTGACAACTCATCATGTTGCGCCAACAATGCCCCCAGTGCGACTGAAGTGGCGGAGATGTAGAGCAAGAGGGGCCTGCCGGGAATAGGTGGCATCAATATTGGTGGATGGGCTAAATATTCCTTAATCTTGTCGAAGCCCATCTGACACTGTGGGTTCCATCGAAAGGTGGAATTTTTTTCAGAAGATGTGTGAATGGTTGACACTTGTCTGCCAGCTGGGCAATGAACCGACGGATGAACTGCATTTTTCCTTGAAGGCTTCTTAGCTGTTTGAATTGCATGGAGGGGGCATATCCAGGATAGCCTTCACCTTAGCGGGATCAACCTCGATGCCCCTACAAGAGACTATGAAACCTAACAACTTTCCATAAGTGACCCCAAAGACACACTTCTTTGGGTTTAGCCGCAACTTATAATGCTCTAACCGCTCAAATATCTTCTTCAGGATGACAGGATGTTTTGCTCGTGTTTTGGATTTTCCTAATAGGTCATCAACATAGTCTTCCATGATGATGTGGATGAGGTCATGGATGATAACCTTCATGGCTCTCTGATATGTCGCCCCCGCATTTTTGAGACCGAAGGGCATAACATTGTAGCAGAAAGTGCCCCAAGGAGTTGTGAAGGCGGTTTTGTGTTGGTCTTCAGGTGCGATTCGGATCTGGTTATACCCGGAGAAGCCATCCATAAGGGACAACATCTCATGTCCTGCTGTTAAGTCAACCAACATGTCAATGTTGGGCAGGGGGAAGTCATCTTTAGGACAGGCTTTGTTGATATCCCTGAAGTCTGTACAAACCCAGATGTCACCATTTGGTTTAGCGACTGACACTATGTTGGAGATCCACTCGGAGTAGTCAATTGGTCTGATAAATCCTGCCTCCAGTAACTTCTCCAATTCCTTCTTAACTAACAATGTGACTTGCGGGTGCATCTTACGGAGTTTTTGCTTGACCGGTTTAGCGTTTGGGTGAATGTCTAGATGATGGACCACCAAGGCGGGATCTAAGCCTGGCATGTTTGAGTATGACCAAGCAAAGTTAACAACTCTCTCTTGGAGTAGTTGTGTAAAGACCGGATACTCTTGTTGGGAGAGTGACTTGGATACATAGGTGATCTTAGGATTCTCAACAATTCCCAAATTAATCTCTTGCGTTTCTTCAATCAGAACAGATGATCTGGCAGATAGCTGAGTTCCCATAAGGGGAAGATGAACATCTCCATCTGCTAGTACCTCTTCGAGGTTTTTGCCATCAGATGCGTCCTTTATTTTTACTTTTTCTAGGTCAGGGAGTGCCTCAGGGAGGTTTTCACTAGATGACCTCTTTTTATTTTTCTTATCCTCATTTTTTTGACTGGAGTGTTCATCCTCCCCCAATCCCATGAGGTTAACATAGGTATCCGCAGACATACTGATAGGTGTGCTAGTTCATAGGTCCCAATCGATGAGTTTAGGATGGCAGAGGGATAGGCTAATAGTGTAGGCAGATAAGCATTCGAACATGGAAGATAAGTCGGCATGATCAAAATCATCATACGCATGTATTATGGATTCTTCCTCGGGTATATCTTCTAATGAGTCATTGTCCACAGCTACATTATTGGAAGCATTAAACGATGTTTCGGTGTCTTTCTGCTTTCTGTCGTACCCAATGCCCACATTTCTTGGTAGTGGAAATGTATCAATGGGTTGTAACCGCCCTTGTTCTTGCTTTCCTAGGCCTCTACCCTGATAGTTATGCTTTTCCACAAACTTTGTCAGCCAGGGGTATTTTTCTTGGAAGTATTCCTTGAGAGGAGTATCCGGCTGAGGCTCTTCTCGGTAAACCCATTGGCTGATGTCTTCTTCCGGTGCATGTGTCTTGATACTGGGGGATACAAAGGTGGTAGTAGGGATATTTTTGCCACGGAAGGTGACAGTCTTGTCCTCCTTTGGGGTAGCATGGGAAAGTTGACCATACTCGTGCGGCGATGGTGGCATGGTTGCTATATTAAGAGCAGTGTGCATTTCGTACTCGCCACACCCTTTGTCAATGATCTGGACTTTTGTGAATGTAGGCTCATTGGAAGATGGAGCGGTTATTACAGTGGATGGTGGATTAACGTGTGATGGCCGAGATGCCCCCATTTCAACCGTAGGACAATAATGCAAATGAGGAAATGATGTCTCTAGGGCGCGACAATATTCGAATGGTTGGGGATCGGCATAGATGGTAACCTCTTGTCCGTTGACTGGGAATTTGAGGCATTGATGGAAGGTGGAGGGCACGACTTGCATAGCATGGAGCCATGGACGACCGAGGAGGAGATTATATGGTAAGTCCAGATCAAGGACATGGCAGGTGATGTACTAAACTATCGGTCCCACTTGGACAGGAAGATTGATGATCCCTTCTGAACTTCTTTCTGCATTGTCATAAGCCTTGATTGTAATAATCTGGTTGCTTAAGTCCGCTTGGGTATATCCCACCTGTTTTATGAATTTTAGCATGCACAAGTTGAGGGCAGATCCATTATCTACCAAGACTCTTTTTATTTTATGCCGGGCGACCACGACTTCAATATGTAACGGGCGATTGTGATTGGCATCAATGTTGGGCATATCATCGTGGCTGAAGTGTAATTGGTGAGATGAGGCTAGGTGTCCTACCAAGGCTTGGAACTATGTAGGATCCATATCATTAGGCACATGGGTTTCCTGTAGGGCCCTGTTGAGGATTTCTTGATACACAAGGGAAGACTTGAGTAAATCCAAGATGGAGATGTGTGCAGGGGTCTTTCCCAAGTGATCAAGGATATTGTACTGGGAAGTTACAAGAGCCGGTTGGGCAGGCGCAGAGGCTGCAGGAACGGTGATGCGGGCCCGTTGTGTGGTTACAGCACATTGAGAGTCTTTAGCTTTGACATGTATTATGGATACACGAGGTTCGACCTGTTCAATGTAATGAATGATACCCTCGTAATTGAGGGGTACATTCTTGTAGCTCACATTATTTGTGCTGTTGTTTTGAGGATTACTATTGGAAGTGCTCGGGCCTTGGTTATGGTTTGGGAAGGCATTTTGATAGATCTGCAACTGAGCATTGGACGACGGAGCTTGGTTAGGGTCAACCTTGATGTCACCTCAATCTATGAGATCCTGGACATAGTTCTTCAGACCTTGACACTTAGTCAAAGAGTGTCCTTTGATTTTGTGGAACTCACAATATTCATTTTCCCTAAACCACGCAGGTTTAGGTTTCGATTCGTCGAGTGGCTTGGTGACAGGATATGCGATCGAATAGCTGATCTAGAGCAATTTATTGAAGACGACACTCAAGGGTTCTCCTAATTGAGCATACTGGCGCTTAGTGTTCCCTTGGTTATTTTGATTAGACTATTGGGGAGGACGGGGTGTGCCTTGCGGTACTGATATGGCATTGGGTATGGATTGTTGTTATTTTTGGGATGTGTTGGCCATGTGGACGTGTTTAGTGTCAGTGACACCATCATTTACTACATTCTTGTTCTTGTTCCAAAAACGTGGCTTGTCATTGAATGTCCTTTCCCTATCTTCGTTATATATTTTGATGTGCCCCTTGGCAACAAGGGCACGTTCAAGGATGGGTCCTTTCTCCACTACCTCAGTGAAAGTGGTGATACAATGTAATCGGAAGTTGTGGGCCATGTCAGGATGAGAGTTCTCCACAAAAAGGGTGACCATGTCCTTCTCTTTCAAAGGGGTTTTCATTCGGCTTGCTAGGGCGCACCACCTCTGGAGGTAGCTAGTAAAGGTTTCCCCTTCCCGTTGTTTCTCTTTGAGGAGATCTAGGGTATTAGTATCCTTCTCCAAGTTGAAGGAGAAGTAGGAGACAAACCTTTCTGACAAGTCCGCAATATATTTTATAGATCCCTTGTCGAGGGTCATGAACCACCCTAGTGCGTCGCTTCCCAGACTTTGGGGGAATAGGCACAAGAGATAATTGTCATTGTGGATCACTTCTTGACACTGGGAGTAAAACTCCCGTAGGTGGGCCTTAGGATCTTTGTTCCCCTTATACTTGTCAAATTTTGGCATCTCAAAATGTTTGGGGAAGGGAATCAATGAGATGGAGGGATCATACGGATATGGGCATATATCTTAAAACTTGAACGATTGTTTGCTAGTCCCTGCCTGGAGATCCTTTAGTGCAGCTTTGATTTCGAGGATGTCCACATTAGCCAGTGTGTTGGATGGGTATTGATGATAGGACGATTGTGGATCTTGAGATGATGCTTGCGGATGGGCGTATGGATAAGGAGATGGTAGCCCTTGTTGATATGCCAATGGACCTTGCTGATAAAGAGATTGTTGTTGCGAGGCGGAATATGGATGGGTCTAGTAGTTATGGGTGGCGTACTGTTGGGAAGTATGGAGAAGGTGTTGTTGATTAGCTTGCGGATGTTGGGGGTGTTGATATGATTGTTGCGATGCCCCATAGGGGGGTTGTTGATATTGGGGCTGGTTGTAATAGTTGTAATGGTGGGGTGGTTGTTGATATTGTTGTTGATGCATAGTTGGTGGCTGTGATGGGCGAGATTGAATGTTCTGTGGTGGTTGCGCTTGCGGGCGTAAAATGGATGCAAGGAATGGAGATATGGTCGAGGCTGAAGGCCGAGGTTGATTTCCTTGCGGTGGGTGTTGTGATGGTTGTGCTGAGAACAGGGGATTGACCAAGAGTTGTTGTTGAGGTGGAGGTGCCATTGGGATGTTGTGTGAGGGAGGTTGTTGAGCACTAGTGGGAGCATAGGATTGGGGAGGTTGTTGGGATATGAATGAAAATGGTGGAGGAATGTTGGATTGGGGCGGCTGTTGAGGTATGAACGACGAGGGTGGAGGAATGTTGGATTGGGATGACGGGGGAGGATTGAATAACGACAGAGGAGGAATGTTGGATTGGGATGATGGTGGAGGGTTGGATGATGATGGAGGAGGGATGTTGGATTGGGGCACCTATTGAGATGGGAAGGACGACGGTGGAGGATTGGTTGCCCCGGGAGGTGGGGGTAAGGCAGTGAAAGGGTTGCCCCCAGCGTTGACGTGAAGCGAGTTCGAGGGGGGTGGCGCCGATAGCATTAATGGTTGTGGTGGTGGGATGTTTTGCGGCATGCCATAGGCATAAGGATCATTGGGATCAATGGTTTGAGGTGCTCTCATGACCGAGATGGTGGGATGTGTGGGATTGCCCACATGATATAGGACAGCATTGCCAATTTCAGGTTGATGCCAGTCGCTTACAAAAGGAACGTTGGGGGCATACGAGCTACTAGGGATGTCATGTGCACCTTGGGGTACATTAGATGTGGAGGTGCCGTACTTGGATAAGTCGACACCTGACGGCAACTTGACACCTTTGTCAATCAAGTGAGCCAAGATTTGGTCACCGTGTTTTTTGAGAAGACGCTCTGTCATTTGTGCATTAACTGGGTTGCTAAAGTGCTCCTCGAATGTGAGTTCGGGTTGCTCGGCCATGTTTTCCTCCCCAGGTGGTGACGTGTTTTGACCATCCACATTGGATTGCGATGAGGTACCGTTGTGGGGATCGTAAGGGATATTAGCACCATAGTTCGGATCTGACGGGATGTTGACTATGTTGGTGGGATTTTGTGGGTTGTTCGATTGGACATTCAGGGCTTGTTGGTCGGCCATTTTCTTTGCTTGTGATCGAGTCTGAACGGGCATGCAAGATGACGACAGGGATCAAGGTATTAGAAAGACCTTGATGATGAAGGATTGATTTTCTTTTGATGAAAGATTAGTCGACGATGATTGATTAGGTCGACGTGGATTGACTTGATGGGATTGGATTGGATTGATGGGTAGATACTGGATTAACCTAGATTCCAGGTATTGGTCCGAATAGGTTTGATGATGTGGCGATTAGATCGATACGATGATTAGGATTGATGTGATGATAGATATGATGAAGACCAAGATCCACAACCGAGTTTAAGAAGGATCCTTGGTAACACTAGGTATTGATTAAAAGGTGGATGTATGATAACGACACCGAATCCAACTTGAGATAGAAGCAGATTGATTGGTTTGAAAAGGATAACTGACCTAAGACAGATAGCGATCCTAAGCCAGCTATGATGATTGTGATTAGGGATGAATACCTAGGTCAACTTGGATGACAACTCCAACGGGGTTTATATGGAATAACGGATATCGGCGATAAAAGCGTGTTTAGGATGGATGGGGAGTGTCTCAAGATAGATGAATGGCTCTCGAAACAAGCAAAAGACTATTAAGGACAAATGACCCTTAGAATGAAGGAATGAGGACTTGGAATGGACGTTCAGATGTTTGTTTTGGATGCTAAATGATCGTTTCGGTGTTCAAAACAGGGGGACAATGAATGCCAAATGATGGTATAGGATGGTCAAAGGGACAGGTCCACCACTGCAAAAGGACAGGTCCGCCACTGTATTTGGATAGATTCGCCACTAAACTGGGACAAATCCGCCACTGCACTAGGACAGATCCACCACTGGACTAGGACAAATCCGCCACTGAACTAGGACAAATCCGCCACTGCATTAGGACAGATCTGCCACTGCACTAGGACAGATCCGCCACTGCACTAGGACAGATCCGCCACAGCACGATGACATATTTGCTAAAAGATAAGGTTAAGTTTGCCAAAGGATAAGCTTAAGCTTGGTTTTTTTTTTATGGATGGCAAAGGCAAAGGGACCCAAATTGTAGCAATCATAAAAAGACTTGGCCAAATCGATAATCACTAGTTTTTGCACAAGAAAGACAATTCAAGCAGTACAACCCTAAGATTAGTAGAAACGGGTATGGTCAACAAAAGTCTTCTACTCTAGGATGCACATGGTTTCTAAGGAGTCCTCAATATACACCCAGTACGTGAGGCCCAAACCGTGAACACCAACCCGTTACAAGCGTGAGTCGGGAACTTTAGCGAGATACTAGAGGCTCAGACCAACTCTTCACGTCATCCCGACGCTTCGCCAATTACAACGTGGTTGGATTGAGGTACAGCTTTCGCTCTCCCCCCTTTATATACCCCGCCGGTACGCGTGGTTGGAATCGTCCCTTGGGGTGATGAAATCCCCAAGCAAATCCCACTAGGAAAATGAAAAGGGGTGACTCAAAAGGACTTGGAAAGCTACGATTTCTCTTCACCCAGGATCGCCAAATGGTGCAAGGGGATTGGATACGTCAAATAGCCTTCCCAAACACGCCAAACAAGGTTTATTGACACCCTTTAATTAAACTATGTTCCTATTTTACCAAAAGACAATCGGAAAAAACTTGAACTTTTATACGGAGGGCCGGGTCCGCTACTGCAAGGAGCGAGATCCGCCACTTTGTTGGAAGCCCGATCCGCCAGCGCAAGGCGAGATCCGCCGCCGGGCAAATGCGCCACCATCCGGGATAAGGTGCGCCCGCGCGGGGATAAGATCCGCCTTCGCCGGACAATCCGTACTGTTAGGACCAATGCGCCACCTACGGGCGGATGCGCCCGCTCAACGGGACAATCCGCCCACTCTACAACTTGGACCCTTGCAAAATTCAAAAAATAGCAAACGTGAAGAAAATAGACCCATTTGTGGGTCCCACCGGGCGTGCTAGAAATGTGATAGGTCGAAATAGAGGGTTAGAAATCAAGAAACAACTAAAAAGAGTGCAAATAAACAACTTAAAACAGCCTACACTTCAGGAATAGCCTAAGTTGGAAACTAGTAATGCAAACAGCGAAATGGAACTTGCACATGCGTTGGTCAGTCCTTTGTTGGCCCTTGATCTTTGGCGTGTATGCTCCTTGGATGGCAAAGATGCAAGGTAGATGAGAATGTGAGGATGAGTGCAAGTGGATGAGCACAAGAAAATGGCTAAGGGTTGAGAAACAAAATTGTAAGAGTTTGGCTAGCAAAATGATCTCCCCAAAATGAGAGAAAAGAGGGGGTATTTATAGGATTTTTGGAAAATCCTAGGAAATGGGCAGTTGAGATTTATCCACAAATATCAAGATGTAGGGCTAAGGTGAGTTGAGAACTCACAAGCCCTCACATCTTGACATGTGGCATGTGAGATAGCCCTAAAAGGTGAAGTGGACATGAGGTGGAAGGAGAAGGACATGACATGGAGAGGAGTACAAAGTACCTTGGGATTGGACAAGATCTCCTCATAAAGGAGGTCCTTGTCCCCATGTGGGTGAGAAGACATATGAGGAATTAAAAATTCCTCAAATATTCACATGGGGAGATGGGAAAGAATAAAAAAGAATAAGTGAAAGGACATGTGGGGGAGAAGTGAAGGAATTAAAAGATTCCTTTTAAGGTGCCTGGGGGATTAAAGGTGAATTAAAATTCACACGTAGGGAAGAGGGATGCCTTGTCCAAAGGAAAGCCTTTGTCTAGAGTTGACTCCAAGGGACATGTGCCATAAGTAGGAGGGGGATTAGGTTAGGCTAATCAAATGATTAAGATTGTGCAAGTACTCAGTTAGATGGACTAATGACTCATTAGAAGCAAGTGGGAAATTATGGAGGATGTGACCTTAATGCTGATTAAGGGTGTGCACATGCTAACCCTGGTTAATTAGAAGAAGATGAAAATAATTAAAATGGATTAGGGACCAACTTGCAAAAGTTGGAGGATGTGACCATGAGAGAGAAAAGATGAATTAAAAAATGAATTTTAATTCAAAAGGGGAATATGACTAGATTAAATAAAAGGGAATATTTATTTAATTTAGAGGAGGAAGAGGGGCAAAGTATTAAATTAAATACTTTAGGACCTTTGTGCAAGATGCAAGGTATTAATTAAAGAATTGGCTTAATTAATATTGACAGAGGGGATGAGCAACCAGATGAATAAGGAGACGCGTTTGATCATATGGAAGTGATCAAAATTGGAAATCTACATTTTTCCCCTCTTCAAAAGACTATTAGAATAATAGGGTTTCGAAGAAAAACAGGATGCAGATGACTCTATAGAGGAAGAGACCAGGAAAAGAGATGCCCCAGCATGGGGGAACGCGCGAGCTGCCCCGAACGGAGGGAATGCGGAGAGGATGCCCCAGTCCAGGAAAGGTAGGGTTAGAGTGACGGGTTAGGAGGGAATGGAAGGGTATGCCCCCTCGAGAAGGGGGACGGGGGAGGAAAAGGGAGCCCCGGTCAACTTCTCGAAAGTATAGAGTGGTACGTGTTGTTGGAAAGAGCACGGAAAAACGAGAAGAACGACGCTTGAATGGAGTCAATCAGATATACAGTGTGCAAATGGTGGCCCTGGGAAGAAAGAGCTTGGATGAATTAATCGGCGGAATTTTGTGGTTAAAAAAAAGAAAAAAAGACCATGAGGTGAAAAAGTGAAAAGGGGATAAAAGGTAATTGTGGACTTACCTTGGGCCCATTGTGACAGCTGTCAAGTGGAGAAAGAGGAGAGAGAGAGAGAGAGAGAGAGAGAGAGAGAGAGAGAGAGAGAGAGAGAGTGAGACGAGGAGGCGAGAGAGCGGACATCATGCAACTAAGGTTAGTAACGAACAAAAAATCCTTAATTATGTGGTGTGTTGTTTACAGCAAAGCATAGTAACAACTAAGGTTAGTAACGAACAAACATCATATAACCTTTGTAATAATGCATGTACAATAGCACATAATTAAACAAGTTCAACATCTTAAAAGTTCCATATGGAAAACATATATATATGTAAAAACATATATATGTGAATAGAATTGTATACCAAGATATATTTAACTTATATTCATTGTTTCTAATCACCCTTGGATATATGAGGAATGTGCAAAGAATGCCAATCAATGCTCTATAGTATGGAGAGGATATTAGTAGAGGAGAATAATTGTGAATGCCGTTGGCTACTATCCCTCTTATTTAGTAATTTGAATCTGACAATTGAATGCATTCAATTTTTTTTTCGTGTTTCAAATTTGATTTTGTTAGATCATTTGAATTTATATTTTCCACTTACGTAGGTTTTTTAAAGGTGTATTGACTAAATTTTTCATTATATTTGGATTTGATGTTTATTTGGGGAGCCTTATATATCAGTGATTTTATGCATGTTTGTATGCATGCATACAGTCATAGAAATATAACCATACATGCATACATTCATAGAAACATAAGCATACATGCATACATTCATATAAACATATACATACATATACATTGCAGAAAATCACTGGTATACATTGCAAAACATAAAAGGGCCCTAATTGTGCAACTATTAACATGCAATTATAACTATTTTATCATTCAAATCCGCTCAAAATTCAATGGGTTTAGTTCATGTTAGCATCTTAGAGGTTTATTTTGGCACCCATTAAAAATCACACTTACACATTAATCGTCAAACATTAGCACCAAACACCAAAACACATATATCTTAATTAAACTTCATTTTGGGTCTAATTATTTCATATGGCTAATGTTTTTCTTAGGGTATCCCATACATTTCCATCATTTCACCACACACTAGTTGGACGGTTCTCTACGGTGATGGAAGGTATATATATACATATATATACATACATACATACTAGGCCCCTTATGAACCCATATTATGCATATCAAGGCTTATTTTGATCAAAGACTCGATAAAATCATCACATAAACCTGATTTCTTCACTCCCCAACAATCCAATTGGCAAAAGAGCCCCTCTGGGAATAATTTTCCCATCTGGGTGAATGAGTCCCATTCATGTGGTACTAATTTTCCCAAAGTGGCAAATTAGTCCCATTTGGGCTATTTTCGAGGTTTGAGCAGGAAAAATTAGGTTTTAAGTTTAATTTTCCTCCATGTCGGCCTTGGGGATCAAATTAAAGGGAATTTTAGATGGATTTCCTATATAAACAATCTTCTAAACCATAATTCAAAAATTCATTCATTATTCATTCATCATTCAACATGCGTTTAAGTCAAGCAAGCTAGGGTTTTAACATTTCAAGTCATCAAGATAGCTTTTTCAAACATTCAAGCGCAGATTCTACATCCATTGTTGCAGAAAATCAAGATCTATCATCATGGAAAGTTTCTAATTTCATTATTTCATGTTTCATGATATTTTTTCATTATTTTGGTTTAATTACCTAAAAAGGGGTTTGACTAAGGCAAACCCCCATGCCCTAACATTCAACATTTCTCTCTCTTTCCTTGTGTGTTTGCAGATTTAGGTACTTTGAAGGCTTATAAATCATTAAAGAGTAGGTTATAAATTTGTTGAAGACATCTCATTTTTTGTTAGGTCAAAATGTCCACAAAAGGTCACTTATAGTGTCAAAAATCAAATCCAGAAGCAAACAACTATCAGGAACTAAAGTGCAAACTAGTAGCTACAAATTGCACCTTTGAATTTATCAAAACCTAGAAGTGGACTAAGTCACCATTAGTGGCAAATTAGTCCCACTACCAAGCTTGAAAAGAAATTTATGTAGATTTGGATACCCATTTGGCTGAAACGAGCTTTGGTGCAATTTTCTAGATCTGGGACTAAGTCACCCAGAATGGCATATGAGTCCCAACAAGCCAAACTTTTAGGATCAACAACACTTCTAGTCTTCATTCTAGTCTTCAAAACATTCCCAAGTGCATGATTTATGTTTTTCTTTCCTATTCTGTTTTACTTGCATTTCTCTTCATCCTTCTAGGTGTTTTTTGTGTCCTTAGTTTTCATTTTGTACCATAGAAAAATGGATCATTGACATTTTCATGGTCATTTAGGTCCTAATTTCTTAGTATTTGATCTATTTTCTTGATTTAATGATGTAATATGACTTAATTATTCACATTAAATTCTAAATATTCAGTTTATTGAAGTCTTGAGATCGTGTTGTGAAGTGTTGTAAAACATTTCTACACTTTTCTAGACTCTTCCTATCATAATTCATCTAAATATCACTTTTTATTCATCATCAAGTCCTATTTTGAAGTTTTGTAAAGTCTTGTAACAAAGATTCATGCTTTTCTAAGCTTATTCTCCTTATTTACACCTTTCTTATGTCTTTTATGACCCCTTTATACACTTATAGGTCACATTTAAGTGTTTTTGAATGCAAACTCGACAAACAATATTAAATGCACTTTAATTCCCGAAACCCTTTCACAAGACTAGGGTGGGACCCATTCACCATGGGTGGTGAATGAGTCCCCCTTGGCTCCAAATTCAAAATACATCAATTTTTCTTTTGGGTTTTTTATTCAAAATCACCTTATGTCAGCATGTGATGTATTATCGGGTTACTAAGGAAAAAGTTTGTATAAATAAGTGTTTTTCTCTCATTATTCACCCCCTCTCATTTCATCCTAATTCATTCAAGCATTCAAGAATTTCATCTCTAAGCATTTTACATCTTTTATCAAGCATTTATCAAGTACTTTGGAGCTACCGTTGCTTTATCTTCAAATTTCTTCAACAAGGGTTTGTTAGGTGATAGCACTTTTCATGTTATTTTTTATCAATCTCTTTCATTTCATTTCATTTCATTATCAAGGGTTTGATTACCAAAGTGGGATTTGACCAACGCAAATCCCTATAACCTAACCCTTAACCATTTTTCCCCTCTTGTATGTGTGTTTGCAGACTTGTGTATGCATATTTATCAAGCCAAAAGGTGTTGAAAGGTGGTCAATAAGTCAACAAATCATTTCAATTCAACATCAACATATTTCAAGCTTAGAGAAGACCTGCATGCTATTTTTTGCAAATTTGACTTCAACAACTCGGCAAGAAGAAGATTACAGATTTGGGTCCACAATCCTGATTCTTGAATCTACAGAATTCTGGGAGAGGATTGATTCACCATCTATGGTGAATGAGTCCCACCTTAGAGCTAAAAAGTGATTTTGTTAGATTCTGGATCCCAACACTCAGAAACTAGTTTCCAATAGTTTTCATCAGGAGCAGGACTAATTCGCCATCAGTGGTGAATGAGTCCCACTATTTATTTTTAGTGATTTCAAACAGTGTTAAGAACATTCCAGATTCCCCATTCTCTATCCAAGTGCACTCTGATTCATCCTTTTTCTTTTCTATTTTTCATTTTATTCCTACTTGCATATCTTATTGTGTTTTCAAACATTGCATATTACAATAGCTTTGCATTCATAATTAGTCAATAGTATTACTTAGTTGCATTCATATCATTCCATTTAGTGTCTTGCATCCTTATTTGAGTGAACCTACAATTTTATATAGGTAGAGTGTGGCCTAGAGGATCCTAAGAGTGTAAGAGGACACAGAACCTTCCTCTCCCATTAGATATCAATATTCAAAATTGTTCGTTCACATTCATAAATCAATATCTTTTTTCAGTTTTCTACATTTAGGACATTCTATTTAGACATATTTCAATCATATTTTCATTAGTCTTGAGTGAACCACCTAGGTTTTTGGGATTCCTCTCTCCTTTTAGGTGCAAAACCCTAGAAGTGTAAGAAAGTCCCCCATACCAAAAATCTATGGTACATTTTGGTGAACCCAACTTTTGAATACCGTCATTTTTTATTAGGATTCCATCCTCACCCTAGATCTAGCTTGCATTGACTTTTCATTAGGGTTTGCATTAGTTAATTTGCATCAAGGGTTTCCAAATTTTGCATTAGTGAAAGTGCATATAGGTTGCATTTTTGGCATCTCAAATCATTAAAAATTTCTAAAATTCTGCATTTGCATCTTAGGTTTGCATCATATAGCATAGAAAACATCAAAATAAATCAAAAAAATATGAAAATTTTGAAAAAAAAATCTACTGGGACTCATTCGCTACCTTGGGAAAATTAGTCCCTTTACACCCCTAAATCTTCCTTTCATAGCACTAAAAACCTTGCTTCTACACTTATGTTTGTTGCCATTATCTATCTGTATCAGTTAGCTAGGTCTCTATAACATGCATTTCATTATACCTAGCTTAAATTAGCTTATTTCATGCATTGTTTAATTTCAAATTTTCATTTACAAATATTCATCTTTTAGGTTGTTGCATAATGCAATCATAAAATTACCTTGTTTCCCATCTAGAAATTTCCTTTAAACATCTTGCTTTAAATCATTGCATTATACTTTCCTTTCTTTTTCATGATAGCATCTTTTCTTTCAAGAGATGTGGCTTTGATTTGGTTAAAAATGGATTACATAAGAAAAACATTCCCTCTTATGAGTTTAATTTTTATTACAACAATGAGGTCATTAAGAAACATGTTAATCATCAAACCATTGACACAATACTTAAAATTACACTACCCATTGTTGAGAATGGTAGTGTAGATAATCATAAGAATCATACTTGTTCTTCTCTCGATACCTCTCCTATTAGTGACGAAGGTATCTTGGTGAAGGAAGCTACAAGCATTGAGGGTATTGATTGTCTCTCTCTTCATTCCCCTTTGGAAAATATTGGAAAACAAGAACATGAGATTACATAAACATTTCTAAACATCACCTTATCTAGTCTCCATAACCATGACAATCAAAAATTTCTATCTCCTAATATCCCTCCTTGATGCAAAGAGGATAGGTTGGTGTTAGAAGATATACCTATTAAGAATCATGAGAACCTTGATCCTCCCTTCCCTAATTCTCCTACCATTTGGGAAAATCTTTTTGAAAATCATAGTGGTCCTTCTCTTGATGCCTCCCCCACTTGTGATGAAGCTACTTTAGAAATTTCAACCTTAGATGAACATATTACAAGTTCTCCTAGTAGGGTAGATAATATGGAACAAGAGAATGAGACCTTAGAGACAAAGGACAATCAAATAGAATCTTTTCCTCATTTCCCTACTATTGATAAACAATAAAATCCAACCATTTATCATTCCCCTACTTGTGATGAAGTCATTTTAGAAGAACCAACCCTCGAATGTCAAGAACATGTGGTTTGTAGTTCTCTTAAAAATTCTCCTCCTAGGGAGGATATCATGGTACAAGAAAAGGATAACAATGACAATAATGATATAGTGTCCTTAGAAGAAGATGATAAAGAAACATTAGACTCTCACTTGCTAAGGGGTGTTAATATTATTCAACCTCAACTCATCCTTTACCCACCATCACACAAGCAACAAACTCAAAATAAACCTGAACTTATCCTTTACCTGCGGCCTAAGAATAATGTTTCACAACAATTGAGTCATAATACTGTTGCCACAACAACCAACCCTGACACCCTTACCTTTGCCTAATCCTATCCTACCTAACCGTATCTTATTAGGTCGAAATGAATATGAACTTGTCAAGCAACTTAAGAATACTCCTACTAAGATATCATTATGGGACCTTATTCAAGCCTCCCCTCACTATCACAACATGATTCAAGCAGCCTTGCAACAAGTCCCTATCCCTTCTAATGCACAACCAAATGACATAGCAGCCATGATTCAAGGAATAATTGCTGACATTGTTTTCCACCAAAGTGAACTCCCCTCTTTGGAAGTGCAAAGATAAAATGATGCTTGCATGATATAGCTCAATACAAACGAAAAGGGATTAAGAGAACTCTTGTCGATACCTGATCTACCCTTATTGTGTGTAGTGTGAGCCTTTTGGATAGGCTTGGCATTGATAAATCAAACATTCAACCTAATTCTTTACCTCTTAAGGTATTTGAAAATGTCGAAAAGAAACCACTTGGGGTGATCATTTTACCTCTTACAATTGGAAAGGCCACATTGGATACACCAGTTCATATTATCCCTCATGAACTTTCATGTTTCTCTTAGGTAGAATATGGATTCATGCAATGAATGGGTTGCCTTCTACTCTTCATTGTAAAATGAAATACATCTACAACAACAAAGTGTACACACTTGGCGTTGATCCCAAGCCTTATAGTGTATTACAACTCGAGAAAAACAAAGATAATCCCTTGACAACATTCACACCAACCACACAAGTGGAACCCATGCAACAAAAAGACAAATACTAAAAAATTGAAGAAGTCACAAATTTGTTAGAAGATGATTGGGGTTCCTTAGATTTTGAACATCAATTCATGGGTGAGTACAAGATCATAAAAAAAGATTCAAATAAGCGACACGAAAAAGCAGTCATGTCAACACAAAACTTGGAAGACCCTTCAAAAGCATCCACCTCAACCACTTTAGAACACAAGACAACAAATTACACAATGAACTTCAATGAACTTAATCACGAGCAACTGCTAGATCCAAAAGTAATGAAAAAGCTTTATGGAAAAGGTTATGAGCTTATGAAACAACTTGGCTATAGTGGAAGGGGATGTGGTGCTGGAGAACAAGGTATTTGTGCTCCTATCTTTCCTAACACACAAGAAAAAACTCATGGTCTTGGTTATTGTTCTTTGATATAAATCAATAAACCTTCACTCAATATCAACACTCTTACAAAAGATTCCTCTAAATCGACCTTCATGGTAGTGCATCCCGAACTGATAGAAACTAGTGGTCTTGAAAGTTATCCTTTGCTAGAAATGAAACAAACAAAAAAATATTTGCTTAATGTCAATGTCATCTCGCAAAACACTAATGATTTGAGTTCTTTAGATTTTACACCCTCCTGCAAAGGAGAGAACAAAATCTCACAATCTAAAGAGTCTTACATAAGCATGACATATTGTACTAAGCAAGAAGTATCTTTCTCAAAAACTACGAGAAAACCTTCTACTATTGATCAAGAAGGTATCTTGTTGAGATTGCTCCAAGATCACTTGATATCCCTTCCTCCAAGAACTTGAAATAAATTTGATTACAACACTTCATTTTGTGCATATCATAGAGTCCATGGTAATTCTACTAATGAATGTAAGGCTTTGAGTAGTAAAATCCAACATCTTAAGGAGTTTGGTGCTCTTCCTTATGTGGGAGCACCTCACTCTAATTAATGTTGATTTTCATTCTAGCATGCATTTCATCAATCATTTCAACTCACCCTTTTCCTGCACTAAGTGGGGGGAAGGGGGTAGATAGCCTTGACCTTGTATGTCACTTGTCGTTGTCTCTTTTGGCTAGTTGTTAACCTTTCATGAACATATAAGAGCAAGCTTGGGATATGGACGACATGCCTTAAGTTGGCTCCCATGTGACATACATATGACTTGGCATAAGGATTTTAGAGTAAGATCTCATGTTCTTATTCTACTTTAAAGCAATTGCTTACAGTAATGGTGTTTACAACTGCTTTAAAGTGGGGGCATACATCAACACTCATATTTCATTGTGCAATTTTTTTTTCTTGCGATTTCCTCTCTTGGAAACATTAGGTACAATGTTGCCCAGGATGAGACCTTGCACTTGTCCTCTCTTGGAAACAAGATGATACTATTTTCATTTCTCCTCTCTTGGAGACATTAAGCATGATTTTCCCTAAGATGAGACCTTGTACGAACTAAGAAAAATCCCTTTGAACATTCCTTGCACTATTTTGCATTTACAATGTCTATAAGTTTCAAGCATCATTTTCATGTGGTGCCTTATTAAATTTATTAGGAGGTATAACTTTGGTATCGTTGAGCGGAAAGCCAATTCCAAGGCACGAAATTCCCCATAGCCACTTCCAAGTGTGTGAGTGCATACCAGCCATGAGTGTATGTGTCTCACCTTTTAGGACTTCTAACCCAAGGGATAGCCAATACTTTCGTCGCCTTACAGTGAGTATGCATTTTTGGACAAACAGCCAAGATCTGATCCACATTTTGTTGGACAAATGGTCGAAGCTTGATCCATCTTTTTTTTTCCTACTCATTTGTACTTCCTTCTAGTTATTACCATTGCATGATTGTGTATCTTGTTTTGTTGCAAATTATTCACCTTACGTGTCTCCTTCCATGCTTATGTTGGCTTGACTTAGGATCTTGAATCCTAGGAGCTTGACCGCTTCCTTGATCTTTTTCATCTTTTTTCATTAGCATTAGTATGATTGGACCCCTCTTGAATGTCTACTTTAGTGTGAGTTTGAAGCAAGTTCATCCTCTCACTAAAGTGGGGGCTAAATGTAGCATAGAAAAATGTATTTCTTGCTTGATATGGGAATAATTAATGATAAATTGGACCTAATGATGTCTTGATTTAGTTTTGTGAGGTGTTTTACACATCCGCATTAGGTCTTGGGCCCTTGCAAACTAAATAAAATACATTTATCGACGTCTTGTAAAGGTGTTGTAAAGTGTTGTGAAAGACTCTCACACTTTTGTAGACTTTTATTAAGTATTTAAGTCTAATGGACCTATCTTTTAATATTGTAAAATATATTTAATTGCATTATCACATTAATCTAGAAGGCTTGAAAATTAAATCTAATTCTAATCTAGTGTTGTAATGTGCTTTACACATTCACATTGGATGTTGTGCCTTTCTAGGTTGTGTGGACCTCATTTTAATGATGTAAAGTGTATTTAATCACACTTTCACATTGAAATTTGTGTCCCTAGCCCTAATTACTATTTACATCATCATTAATAGGCCCCTATGACCCCATATTGTGCATCTCAAGGCCTATTTTGATCAAAGACCTGATAAAATCATCATATAAACTTGATTTCTTCACTCCCCAACAATCCAGCTAGCAAAAGAGCCCCTGTGGGACTGAATCACCCATCTGGGTGAATGATTCCCATCCAGGTGGGACTAAGTCACCCAAAGTAGCGAATTAGTCCCATTTGGGCTATTTTTGAGGTTTTAGCGAGAAAAAAATGGGTTTTAAGTTTAATTTTCCTCCATGTCAACCTTGGGGATCAAATTAACAAGAATTTTAGATGGATTTACTATATAAACAATCTTCTAAACCATAATTCAAAAATTCATTCATTATTCATCATGCATTTAAGTCAAGCAAGCTAGGGTTTTAGCATTTCAAGTCATCAAGATAGCTTTTTCAGACATTCAAGGGCAGATTCTACATCCATTGATGTAGAGAATCAAGATCTATCATCATTGAAATTTTCTAATTCCATTATTTCATGCTTCATGATCTTGTTTCATTATTTTGGTTTAATTACCTAAAAAGGGGTTTGACCAAGGCAAACCCCCATGCCCTAAGATTCAACATTTCTCTCTCTTTCCTTGTGTGTTTGTAGATTTAGGTACTTTCAAGGATTAGAAATCATTGAAGAATAGGTTGTAAAGTTTTTGAATACATCTCCTTGGTGGTTAGGTCAAAATATCCACAAAAATTCACTTATAGTGTCAGAAATCGAAGTTTCAGAAGCAAGCAACTATCAGGAACTAAAGTGCAGACTGGGAGCTACAAATTGCACCTTTGAATTTCTCAAAACCTTGAAGTGGACTAAGTCACCATTAGTGGTGAATTAGTCCCACTTCTAGGCTTGAAAAGAGATTTATGTAGATTTGGATACCCAATTGGCCGAAATGGGCTCCGATGCAATTTTCTAGATTTGGGACTAAGTCACCCAGAATGGCGTATGACTCCCAGTAAGCCAAATTTTTAGGATCGACAACATTTCCAGTCTTCATTCTAGTCTTCAACATAATCCCACATGCATGCTTTCTATTTTTCTTTCCTGTTCTATTTTACTTGCATTTCTATTCATCCTTCTAGGTGTTTTCGCATACTACACCGTGTTTTCAAACATTTTTGCATTTCCTTAGTGTTCATTCATAAATCAATATCTTTTATTAGTTTTTTGCATTTAGGACATTATATTTAGACATATTCAATCATATTTTCATTAGTCTTAAGTGAACCATCTATTTTTTTGGCATTCCTCTCTCCTTTTAGTTGCAAAACCCTTGAAGTGTAAGAGAGTCCCCCATACCAAAAATCTATGGTACACTATACATATATGTATATATATGTGTATACATATAAATATATATATATATATATATACATATATATGTATTTTTATGTATACATGTATATTCTATTAAGGTATATATAGTATGTGTGAACATATAAGAGTACAATGAAAACATAAGTTGTGAAGTAAAGAATATACGATACAAAGTATTGAGCTTTCAACACAGGTAAAAAATTTAACAATAATTAGTAAAAAAATTTAAATTAAATTAATTCTAGTCTATTGTATTGGATAGCCAAAGGATATTCACACTCATATATATATATAATGAAAATGCAAGCTGAAGGGTACATTTATTTTGAATATAAAGGAGTCTAATGGATGATTTTACAAGATTACTCTTCATATGTTGAATGAACAAGAGACATAGAATATAAAGGAGCCTTTTATGACATAAATGACAAATATAAACCTTCAGAAATAACCAAAAAATGAAGATGCTTTCTATTATTTTCAATTGGCATATATAAACACATAGAAAATGAACAGTACCTCCATAGGTAAGATGTATTCTATTATTTTGGAGAAAGGGAGGAGAAATGGAGGTCTGCACAAAATGGAACACGCCTTTACTCTCACACGGTAGTATTTCAAAAAAATTGAGTCATTTTGGTAAATTTTTTGGTTTTCATGGCACTTATTGGCCAAGGAGGTTTGGTTTTCCTCAATTCTTTGATGCATCAAGGCATAGATCAGTGCCAGTTTGTCGTGATATTGTTTTTGAGGAGCAGAAAAGGGGATTTGATAGTTTTAAAGGTTGACTTAATTCTAAGAGAGCTATTGTACAATTCAATGGACAGCCTCAACTTTTCAAAGGAGAGATTCAATGCTTTAGGCATCTGTATTCAAATTTTTGGCCTTTCCCTCCAACCAAGAATGCACTTAGTCAATTTTCATAGCCAGTGTTTGATATTTATGCATCATATTCTCTGTTGCATGAGGGTTCCTCAAGTTCCTAGCATCATTCTTGGAGGGAGGTTGTTTTTGGATTTAATCCTCCGTCTACTTTCCTAAACAGTGTCCCAGTTTCAAGGGCTCCCTTCAATCCAAAATAGAGGTTCGTAAATCCTATATCCTTTCCTAATAACATTCCTTTACTTTCTAGGAATGGTGGGGCATGTTTTCCTACAACCATTCCCAATTATATCCCTCTTTTCAACAAGGGTAGGTTGGATTTGTTAAGTAATAGCTCTAAGGTTAATTATGTTTGAAGTGTTAAGTCAGTTGGGTTAGGTTTGGGGTTGAATCTGCAAAGAAAATTCTAGCGACCTAAGTGGGTATGTGCAGAATCATCATGGAAAAAATAGGCCATTAAGTGGTGAAAATTTTAGAAAAACCAAAGTTAGGCAACTTGACGTAAAAATTTAAATAAGTTATCTATATTATTTCAAAAATATGTAAGAATAGAATCTATAGCAAATTGAATGTATTTTCTAAACTACTAAGTTTTTTTTAAATCTATTTGGTGAAAATTTGAAATTTCAATGCGAGTACTTAAATTTTAGGGAAAAAATAAGTAGGTGTTTGTCAGACCATCCTAACCGCGCAATAAAATGATAAAAAAAAAATTATAAGATTTTAGATATAAGTAGAGGACTCATGTCCCAATGTGATGCATATTTTTTTGTAATTTTTTTCCAAGTAAATAATTAATTATGAATTTTTTATTACAACTTTTCAAAAATATAAAAGCTCGTCTATCTTACCACCTTAACTTGGTCAAAACTTCATGAAATTCAATATTTTTTTTAATCCTATAGTATGTGAAGCATAGAATGTGACACATGTTTCAGATTCAAAAAATATGATGCCGTTTGAAAGCTATAGATGTTTTTCAATCAACCTATCAATCAGGACTTTATTCGTAATTCAAATAGAAAATGATTAATAATTATTTATTAAATTCAAAGTAAAGCATAATTTATATTGGTGGAAATCTAAGAATCTCCTTTAAAAACCCTTTTCGTTTCATCAATTTTGGGTTAAAAAAAGTTGTTGGCCACATACCCTACACATACCCATCATACCGCCACTTTTTGGATCATCATAATCCTGCACATACCTAAGTTCAAAAAGGAAGGTATTCTGGAGGGTTTTGTCTTGGTTACTTTCAATGAGGAAATGCTTCAACCTCAGATTCATGATCTTCAAGGTTTAGTGCTTATTTGTAAGTTATGGAATTTCTCCCCTGATTTAAACTTTTTGCAATCTTGGGTTTTCGTGAATGGGAAGGATCTTCTCAGGTTTTTTATTTAAATAAGGGGGATGGGTTCTTTGTGGTCATTTTTTTTTATAAATATTCTAGCGATGCAGTACATAGAGTTAAATCCTTGTTTTGTGATGGATTGGATGTATATACTACACCATGGACACCAGATTTCTCCCCTACTCTAACAAAAGTTAGGTTTATGCCATTTTTTATCTAGTTGCAGTGTTTTTCATTGGAATACAGAGAGCTTCATCGTATTGAAATTCTGGGAAGTCAACTAGGTATTTTTCTTTGGCATGATTTGATTTTTTAAAGAAACCCATCATTGTCTGTGAGGCTTTGTGTTATGTTAGATTTTACTAAATGTCTTCCTTCTACTTTGGGCATTGCATCCTGTAATGGAGTATGGGAGCAAGAAGTAGTGTTTGATGAACCATAGAAATATTTTTCTTCATGTCATTTCCTCAATCACCCTACAAGTTTGTGTCAAATGAAGGATGTTTTGGGAGAGTCTGCTTCTGCCTTCTCTATGAAGGTTCCTTCTCCATGTGATCAACTAGATTCTCAAGAGAAAGAACTTGATACCTTTGGTCACATGAATTTTTCTTCTAAGTCAAAGGAAATATTGAAAGAGAAGGAAGAGATAGTGTCTCCATATAACTTTTTCACTAATGCTCAAAGTATATTGTAGAATGAAATTGTAGTTTCAAGTTAGGGGTTTCAACATGTTTTTTCAAATCCAAGATTTAAAAGCAATGTTGATCAGCAAGGAACTTTTTTGAATGGGGCTTTTAGGAGAAAGGAAAAATTATTTGGTCCTAACCCTAGTTACATTACAACTTTGGATCTTCCATCTACTTATGTTATTCATACTAGTCTCTTGCAGAAGGGAGTATCAAATAGGCAGTGTGTTCCTGAGGTTAACACTGGTAGGAAAAGTGTAGCTATTGGCTTAGCTTTGCCTAATCTCTCATCTAATGTTCCTTATAAGGTCAGTAAGGATTTGCTACCAATAAAATACTTTCAGTTGTCTTCAACTAGTTTTATGTTACGATAATTTCAAATGTACTTAAATGCCAAACTTTTACATTTTCATGTCCCTCTTGAGTTTACTATATCAATTCAACATGTGCATTCAACTTCTTCTACTTTGATCTGGGGGGACTCAGATGTAAGAAAGAATCTAAGTGTTTCTTCAAAAAAAAAAAATTGAAGTGAAGAATCCTATTATTGCTAAAATGGCTTGGGACATCACTGAAAGTGATAAGTTTGAAGATAAGAATTTTTAGTCATTTTTGGATATGGAGGACTTGGAGGGGTTATTTGAGGATGTGGTAACTAAGGTAGGTTCTATCATTACTGATGAAATAATACAGGATTTGGATACTCAGAATATGCTTCCAAATGCATCGTCTTTAGATGCAAAATTTCATTCTGCAGACGCAAAGGGAGGGGAGAGTGATATTTTGTTAAAATTTACTAAACTTTTTCCTTCATTATCAGAAGAGACTAAAATTGGGAGGGAATTGGAAAAAGATAAGATAGATTTTGATTTTTCACAGCATTTGTCAATCACATAGTCACCATCCTTGGTTTCTTCTATTCAAAAGTCTCCTGGTAAATGTGGGCGAAAGTCTAATGCAGTGAAGTTGTAGGAGGAAATATTAGTAGGTAGGCAATTGATGTTAGAGGGAAGTATGGAGCCAATTGCTCTCCATGTAAGGAATGAAGCTAGTTTCTTGGAATGTTAGGGTCATTAATGACCCTAACAAATGAGCCCATATGAAGCATCAAATTGATGTTTGAGGGGAAGATCTTGTACTTTTGCAGGAAATAAAGTTGTCACAAGTGGTTTTTGAAACAGTTATTTGTAAATAGAGATGTTGGAAAGTAGTGCAATTAGTTGCTCAAGGAGCATCTAGGGGTATGATAACATTGTTGAATTTGTAATCTGTTATAGTGGATTTGTTGTCAAATGATCAACATTACTAGTTAATGAAGGTGATATAGTTTGATCTCCAGTTTAACCTCTTAAACATTTACACTCCTAATGCCATAGTGGGAAAAAAAAATTGTGGGAGAAGCTGACAAAAGTTTTGGATCAACTAAGTGCAGATAAGGTGTTAATAATGGGTGACTTTAATGCAATACTATCACCAAAAGATAAGAAAGGAGGGATCTTTCCACCTTAGAAAAAAATTGAGGATTTCAATTCTTTTTTTCTAGATAATGCACTTGTAGATTTACAGCCAGACAATGGAAACTACACTTGGACAAAGATTGCAGTATGGTTGGATAGGGCTTCAGTTTCTTCAAATTGGATAACAGATTAAATTGATCTCATGTTATAAATTTTACCTTGGATAGGGTCAGATCATTTTCCATTGTCATTGTGTATTAAAAAAGAAAATGTGGGTTCAATAGCTAAATCTTCTTTCAAATTTGAGAAGATGTTGTTTCATCATCTAGATTTCTCGGGTATGTTAAGAAAATGGTGGTCTACTTCCCCAGTAGTGGAAGGGACCTTCATGTATAGATTCTATTGTAAATTAAAGCATGTAAATGACAAAATTAAGAATTGGAACATTTTTCATCAAAAGGAAGAAATCTATAGGCAACTTTCTTTAGTAAATATGGATATAATAGTTCATGGTTTAACACCACAATCATTTGAATTGAAAAACAAGCTGCAAGAGGAATGGGAAGAGCTGGTAGCTTGTGAAGAAATATATTGGCACCAAAAATCAAGAGAACTATGGTTAAAAGAGGGTGAGAAAAATACAAAGTACTTTCATAGGTTAGATCAAATAAAGAAAGTAAAAAATCCAATTTTTTCAATTGAAGATAGTGTTTTAGGTGTGAGATTGTCAAAAGAGGAGGATATACAGAGGGAAGGGGTTAATTTTTTTTCAAATTTTCTTTGTGCACAAGGTTAAATTTTTGACCAGCAGGAAGTGGTGAGGGAATAATTACTAGATGGGATTCCATCATTAGTAACAAATGAAGACAATTTGTATTTGTTTAAACTGTTCACTCTAGAGGAGTTAAAACTAGTGGTGTTCTCAATGCCCGTAGATAAGGCTCCAGGTCTAGATGGATTTACTGCTATTTTTTTTAAACTAATGGGAGTTTATTAGGTCAGATATGTTGAAAGCATTGGAAGATTCAAGAAGTTCAGGGACAATGCTAAAACAATTTAATATGACTCATATTGCTTTGATTATGAAGGTTAATAATCCTTCCTCATTCTTTGAGTTTAGACCCATTTCACTCTGTAAAAAAAATTACAAAAATTTTACAAAAGAAATATATTTGTGTTTGGTTCATATAATTCCAAGAATAGTCTTAGAAGAGTGGGGGGGTTTGTTCCTAGAAGAGAAATGACAGAAGGAGCTTTGGTAGCACATGAAGTTTTGAATTTTTCTTACACTAAGAAGATGTTGTATTTTATCATTAAGCTAGATATGATGAAATCTTATGATAAGGTGGATTGATCTTTCTTAATGTGGATTCTAAAAAAAAATTGGCTTTCATGCAAAGTGGTGTAAATGGATTTACTCATGTTTTGTAGGTGTAATGTTTTCAATATTAATAAATGGAACACCCTCTGGTTTTTTTAAGTCCTCTCAAGGGGTGAGACAAGGTGATCCTTTGTCTCCATTTTTATTCATTATATTAGTCAAGGCTTTAAGTAGGTCAGTGAAAAAGGCACATATTGAAGGTCACTAGAAAGGCATTTTCTTGACTACAACAAATATTACCATAACTCATTCCTTATTTCTAGATGATACAATTATGTTTAGTATGTCAACGATTACTGAGGCAAAGAAAATTAATCTTACATTGCATAAATATTCTTTATCTTCGAGTCAAATGGTGAATTCAAGTAAGTCAAAGATATACACTTTTCACACTAATTTAGTTTTAAAAATAAGATTGTTTAGTTGTTGGGTTTTCAAGTTGTAAATTTACCTTGTAAATATCTAGGTATTCCTTTTTTTCTTGGCCAAAATAGGGTGTCATATTGGGATAAAGTCATTCGAAGTATTCAGTCGAGGATAGCAGGATGGAAAGGGAGATGGTTATCCATTTCTGGAAGAATTTTATTGATCAAATCAGTGATGTCTTCAATCCTAAACTATTCTATGGCGGTCTTAAAGGCACCAAGAGTTGTTATATCTAAAATTGAAAAGCTGATCAGGTCATTTTTGTGGAAAGGAAACATGGATTCTAAAAGAAAAAAAACATTTGGTATCACTGCAAAATATCTGCAAGGAAAAATGAAAAGGTGGGGCAGGGGTTCATGATATGTCTGCTAGGAATATTTCATTAGGTGCAAAGTTAGTTGGGAATTTGTATACAAAACTTCAAGAAAAATGGTTCAAATTTATGCAAGCAAAATATCTAGATAGTATTAATCCCAACCATATTCTCACTATATCTAACCCCCCTCAAGGTTCTATAATGTGAAATTTCTTGTTAGGATGCAGAAAGGTAATTTTCAATTATCTAACTTGGGAGAAAAATAATGGTGAGAGTGCAAATTGTTGAAAAAATTCTTGGAATGGTTTTCCTACTTTAGATTCCTTATTTGGTTTTCAGGAAGTTTTCAGGAAGCAATTGCTCTCACTACACAAATCTAGGGGACAAAAGTAAAAGACTATGTTCAAGATATAGATGTGCAAACGGGGAAAGTAACTTGGAAACTTTTATTATTTTCAACTATACCATTGTCCCAACAAGCAGAGTTTAAAAAAAAATTAAGTATTAGAATGGTGTTCATTGGGAAAGGTGCATATAATCTGATTTGGGCTCCTTCAAAGTTAGGAATTTATATTGTTAAAATGGGGTACAAAGCAATAATGAATGAAAAACCATAGGGAAGTAAGCAAAGAGCATTGTCATTTTGGTAGAATCCAATGGTGTTACCAAAGGTAGGATGTTTTTCATGGATGACACTAAAGCATAAGATTTTAACAAGTGAAAGATTGGAAAAACTTGGAATAGCTGTACCATTTAAATGTGTGCTTTGTGAATCAAAGTTAGAAGAAGTGGATCATTTATTTTTGAATTTCTCATTTGTAAGTTCTTGTTGGGATTTTGTACAATCTAAGTTATGTTGGTCCTCTCCTCTTCCACATAAAATATGGGATTGGTTCTCAAGTTGGCCTATTCTATATAAGTCATCTCTCTTTGCAAGCATATGGAAGATAATACCTTTATCTATTACTTGGTGTATTTGGTGGGAGAGAAACAAAAGGATATTTCGTCAAGAGAAAACTAGTTTGGAGATAGTGTTGGCAAAGTTGGATAAATCAATATGCGAAATCACAAATGCATATGTGCAAAATTCTAAGCATGTGGGCTCTTCATTTTTTGATTGGGATACCAAATAGTTGAAGAATTGTTCTTTGTTGGTTATCCCATTCAAAGGTTGTCAAATATCAAATGGAAAGCTTAAAGTTGATAGGAAAAAGGTTATATGGTTGTCGCCTCCTTATGAATTTGTAAAGCTAAATTTTGATGGAGTGTCTCATGGAAATCTTGGTGTGTCAGGAGCAAGACTAATATTAAGGTCTTAGGAGGGTTCGGTAATTTTTGTAAAGTCAATTAGGTTACCAAATGGAACAAACAATCAAGCTGAAATTCTAGCTCTTCTTTATGGTCTGCAATTTTCAATTCAACAAAAAGTAACAAAGATTATTATTGAAGGGGATTTGTTACTCGTTGTTAATGCATGCAAGGAAGGAAGGTCATCTAACTAGAAAATAAATTATGTATTATCACAAGTTTTGCAATTACTTGTTAAATTTGATTCTCTTCAGTTCAAACATGTTTATAAGGAAGGGAAACAAGTAGCTGATGTTTTGGCTAACTTAGGGTGTGAGCAAGATCAGCCTGAGAAGATGTATGGGATGCATCTTATTGATTATCCTGAATTGTTACGTGATTTGATTTTATTGGAAAAAAAAGTAAATTTATCTTCAATGCAAGGTGCATAGTAAGTTGCCATGTTAACTTAATTTATTGGCTGCAAAGATTGAGCAATCTTGTGCTTTTCTTAAGTCGTCATCAAAAGCAGTATAGGAGAGAAGTTCAAATTTGGAAAAGGTAGTTTCTATTACAACAATCGACACGATGCATAATGAAGTTAAAGTGTAAAGAGGTAGGCCAAATAAAATAAATGTATTTGGAGGAGGCAGATAAAATTATTGCCGGTGGTTACTTTGTGATTGCTTCTAATATTTTGTGTTTTTTGCAGGAGAATATTAAGAGAACTCATTAAATCTAAAAGTCACTTTGCATTATGAAGGCTGTTAGTACTGAAGGTCATAATGATTTAGTTATGTTGACACAAGGGAAAGGATATATTGGTATTTGTAAGCACAGTTGGCATGGGAAGGCAATAATTATTCTTCATGCATTACAAATGCCATCATGGGAGATCATAAAGAATTGTGCGAAGTTACATTTGGTGGATATAAACTAAAAAAATTTTGCTAAGGAGAAGTAAAATTTACTTGGGCATATTTGCTAAAATGTTTTGCAGGCTCAAGTGTGCAAAATTTGAAGTTCTCATGTGCTCAGAGTACATGTATTAAATGGCGTTGCATTTAAATGATGAAGCCTTGCAAGCTAAGTACAAGAATTGGTCTTTAAAAATCCCTCTTTTGTCATGCATTCGACAATTGTTGAGAAGAGTTTTAACTGGTTTTCAAAGGGTTGGTTATATACCTAGGCATTTTTTAGTTTCACCGAGTTTAGTCATGGCATGTTTTTTTTTGTGGTTGTTTTGCTCCACCATTGTTTCGCATTTCAAAGGGTGGTTTGTCCTAAAGGTGTTCTGGTGTTCATTTTCTCCGCTTTTCGAAGGGTGCTACTCCTTTGTTCCACATTTCAATGGGTTAATTGTCTCGTAGTTTGTCTAGTGCTCCATTGGTCTACTTCTCCAAGGGTGGTTTGTCTTAAAAGGTTCGAATTTGTTTCTAGGTGGTTTTTCTTCAAAGCTATTGTTGCAGTAGTCTTTAGTTGTTATAAGGGTTTGTCTTCTTTGCATAAATTGTCATTTTAATCAAGGTATTTGCAAGCTCTTGTGAGTACTAGTCTGTGTTGTGTGTTGGGAATAGTCGAAGGTAATTCAATTTGCAATCATTCCAGAATTTAAGACCTTTTAAGTACTAGTCTATGGCAAGGGTAAGGCATTAGTTCTTTGATACTTCATTTGGCCATGGAATACAACACGAAGAACTTTTGAATTCTTGTGCGAATAAAAGTGAATGAGCTGCCATTCTCGAAGGAAGTTACAGATGAAGATGTGTCATAGGTGTTCCGCATGGTTTGCCCAAGCCTTATGGACTACATCAAGTCGGTAATTGGTGAAGAAAGAATTTGTCCAAGCTCACTCTAGTTGCTATTTCAATCTAATTTGGTGTCAATTTTCTTATCAAATGCAATGGATATGTTGCAGTCATACGAATCATTAAAGATAGTTTATAAAGAAACTGTATTACCAAAAGTTTTTGGGAAAGGGATCTTATGAATTATATTCAATGCTATAATTTGGACAATGGTGAGGCTTATGTGGTTGGGATATTTCCTAAAGTTTTCCTAAAATATAGGCATGGGTTTTCTGTTGTGTATGGTGCAATAAAGAAGGGACGTAGGGATGATGATCCATGGATCTTATATAGGGAACTTTCAAGGCATTCAGTAGATTTGGACTAGCAAATGGTTGATATGATAAAAGAGAAATTATTTTCCTTATCCTTCAACCTTTGTCACCAAGTGCGATATGGTTGCAGGAATGTTGCATTGCCTTGAATTGGATCACGGTCAAATGTGGAGAAGGTGCTTGAAGGCCAAGGGGACAATATACATTGGATTTAAATGTGACTAATAACAATATGGCTGACCAAGAAAACGATATGGAAGAATGAAGTTAAATCCTGCTTTCAGAATATATGATCCATTTTGTAGTGAATATATGCACATACTGCAAATTTACTTGTGCTTGATGCATATGATGGTACCATATAGTAATTCTAATGTTTACATAGTTGGTGTCATCAGAATTTAGGATTAGTCTACTGATCTAAATATTATATACTGCTAGATACTTTCTCCTTACCAGTACTATAATTCTAGTATTTTTATAATTTTTCATATATATTTTAATATAAATACTTAGGCTCAAGCCTTTTACTGATAAAAAAAGATGTATTCTATTGTATTCTATATATATATGCTACAAAGTATTGTGATATATACACAAGTAAAACATTTAACAATAATTACTAAAACATTTTACAGTAAATGAATGCTAGTCTGTTGTATTGGACAGCCAAAGGATACTCGCACACACACACACACACATATAGTGAAATTGCAAGTTGAAGTGTACAGTAATTTTGAATATGAAGGAGTCTAATAGATGATTTTACAAGCTTATATTGATTTGTTGAATGAATAAGAGACACAAAATATAATGGAGCCTTTTATGAAATAAATGACAAATATAAACCCTGAGAATAACCAAAAACGAAGATGTTTTGTACTGTTTTCAGTTGGCATATATAAACACACAGCTTATTGAATTTGTAAATGAATGTATACAATGTTTTATATATATATATATAACATTGTACACATTCATTTACAAATTCAATAAGTTTTGTGTACATATATATACAATATATATATATATATATATACACATATAGACATATATATACATATATATATGTGTATATGAGTGTATGTGTGTATATAGAAGTATATACCTATATAATGAAAATGCAAGATGAGAGATAACCGAAAATAGTAAATGAACACACATATTATTGAATTTGTAAATGGGCTTGTAAGGAATAACCTATTACCAAAAAAGACCACCATTTAGTTACAACAAATAAAAAAACATTGCATTAATATAACTGTTAAATGCACAGTTCATGAAAATAACTATAAGTATAATGTACAAAGCATAGTTATAGAAAACGTAAGCTGCGATGTAATGAATATATGATACAAAGTATTGAGATTTCAACAAAGGTAAAACATTAACAATAATTAATAACACATTACAATAAATGAAAGAAGTTGTGTTGTATTCAACAACGATAGGATAGAAATTTCAACAGAGGTAGATCGATTACAAACTTGGGTTTTCAGAAATGTGCACAAAAGAGTAGCCAAGGGTTTCATAATAATAATTCCTTAGTCACAGGAATACAAAAGTGTGTTTTCAGATAGATGTTGAATAATCCAGGCAAGGGCTTCATGAGATTAATTCCTTAAGCACATGTATTTGGAAAAAACCAAGCAAGGGTTTTCACATATGTGGCGAATAATAAATGGGCTTGCCGATTTATGCACATATTCACATTGGTTTTTTATAAAAAGGTCAAAGTGGACCAAAAAATCATTTTATGTAGACGTGGTCAAACCCACGAAATTCCTCATCATTTCAGGAGACAAAATCATGAAACATTGGAGTTTACTAGGGCATGAGTGCATGCTAAAATGGGGAGAGGAAATATTCATTTAACCCCAAAAAACCACCACCATGACCTAACAAAATCAAATAGCACATGGCGAAAAAGCGTTGAAGAGGAACGATTTATTTCATAAACAAGCAGTAATAATTTTTCAATCGTCAAATAAACCCTTCACGAGTCATGAAAGATGCAAAAGAAAATGATTAACTAGTACCATTGTTTACATATTGAAAGGAGAATGATGTTTGTTGTTACCTCAAACTGTGAAGAGCAGTAGAGCCGTGGAGAGACAACGAAGTGTTGGAGAAGCTTCCATTGTCGTGAGAATCTTCCAACCAACGCACGGTAAAATGATGGAAAAGAATGGGATACCAAAAAAAAAACATTAGTCATATGCACTAATCAGACCCGAAATGAAGTTTAATTGGGGTGTAATGGTTTTGGTGTCCGGTGCTAATGTTTCGCGATTAATGTGTAGGTGTGATTTTTAATGAGCGCAAAATAAACCTCTAAGGTGCTAATGTGAATATTACCCATTGGCTTTTAAGCAGATTTGAATGATAAAATAGTTATAATTACATGTTAATAGTGACACAATTAGGTATTTAAAAAAAATAAAATTGGTGGTTATAGCGGGTGGCAATCGAGACGTTAGGTGGCGACGAGCGGACAACACCTCTAAAAGGTGACTTTTTGACCCCTGTATATTGAACACTCCCGCATTCAACCAAATTGCTCACAAGCCAAAACAATAGCTATAAGCACTTAACTCGTGAGTTAAAAAACCTCATAATTTTTTTTGTCAATTCAACGTATGGTTTGAATTTTATAGTTACGCAAAGTTAACCCTAACGGATACTGGATACTAGGACATCTCCCTAGAACACAACAGCTCATGTGAACAATCTACCAAGGGATCTCATTCGCCCATATTTATCTGACTGAGAATTTGCAAGCATAAAATATTCGTGATGTGATTGTTCGTGTACTTTAATTGGATAGGCTAAGAATTCATGTAGGGGAGAGGGCCCAATAGTCGTGCGGGGTCCAATAGTCGTGCACTCAATTGTAAATATAATATCCAATAGTCGTTTATATAATGTCCAATAGTTGTGATTTGACTACCCATAATTAAACAAAATGTATTTTTTGATCTAAAAAGCAACCAATCATGTGATACCACATTAGCGCTCAACTACTCATGACGTAATGCACGAGAATTGGTCTCACTATTTTTTTGGGCCTTTTTGGACACCTTGACAAAAATGCATGCCGATGTGGCATCATATTTGATGATGTGGCCCTGAAACCTTAGTTATAAGCAGAGAACTTGCCAAGTAAGCTGCTGTAAAAAATTGGGAGTGATTTGAAAGGATAATTAGAAGCGCAAAGTTAGGGTGCACGACTACTGGGCCCTCTTCCCTATCTGAAAATTTTAAAAGGCATCCCTTCTCGCAGAATTATGAACATGCTGTCGTTCCGGACATAGTAATGGCAGCTGCCTCTGTGCCGTTGACAGTACGTTTGCAGGAGTATAAGATTGCGAGATCGGAAACGTAGGTCTGAGCTCCAAACGTACCACATACTACGTACTATTCCGATTCCCGTATCATTTTACTTTCGTTGAGTATAACTCATAAGTCATGTTCCGGACAGCACCAAAAGTATAACTCATAAATCATGTTCTGGGCAGCACCAATAGCGTGGTGGTTGAAATCACATGTGCATACTGAAAAGGAACGCCTGGTTAAGAAAGGCGAAGCACATGAATAAAACGTCATTTCAAACCTTAAACGTTTAGAAGAAGTTAATGCAAACTACTATACCAACCAATTTTTTGTAATAACTTTGCCAGCGATAAGAATTTTGAAAGTAGAAAATGCCGCCTTGTGCAAGTGCCACTCAACCACCTTGTAACCATTGTTTTCTCTTGGGGAATGGGCCCATTTACATCCATTTAATGTTTGAAAATTACTGTTATTTTTTATTGTAAACCATATGGTTAATATTTCATTTTTAATAAATGTTTTTAGTTAAAAAGTTTATATGTTGATTTTTAAAGATAAATGTTTATTTAAATTGAAAAATTCTAAACATTTAATTGATAGTAATAATTAACTCAGAAATTCTCATAACATTTGTTAAAGATAAACAATATTAAACAAATAACGTGTTATTATTTCTTTTAATTTTATATATTGGATTAAGTTAAACATAATAATTGGAAGACATATAAAGACATCAAAATTTTAACATATATATTAATATGAAATTATTAAAAGATAATATAAGTATATAATATTTATTATAGTTTTGAAAGTAAAAACAAAACAAAAGAATTACCAAAATAATAAATGGTAGTTTTTTGAAAAGTAAAATTAAAATCCACTTTGAAAAATAAAACAATTGTAATAGGGGAAAGGACACAATAATGAAGCATCCTAACTTTCAAGAGCGACGCAAACTTGTATGTGCCATGGAGACAAACAAAAAATATATCTCCCATGTATGTAGTGAGGTGGATGGTTTCAAAATTTTGTTTATAGACTTGTCTAACTCATCATACATGTGGAAGAGGACAACAAGTAAACACCCTTATTTCCCCCTCAAATTTATGGTTGATCGAAGGTGGTGCGCATGGACCCCCAGTGGTAGACCATTAATCAAGGATGTGTTCCCACTACATGATCATTTATACATTTCAATCAAACACCAACACATTTATCCATCATCGCTCCACACTCAACTCCCATGCCTCTACATTTAGTAAGTCTACTTATGTTCATGCATGTGTAATCATGTGTAGATATAAAGTGGTGTTGCCTTCAATGTTACAGTATGCAACATTAAACATGAAACAACACTCCACTACGAAGTGTCTTCTTTCCAACAAACTGTTGTATTTTGCACCTATAATTGTTCACTGCAACTCTCGTTTGCCCAAGGCTTCAAAGGGATTCAATGGAGAGATTATGGATGTTTACATGAAGAGAATAATGAGATAATTTGGAGGACTATTCAATGGTCATGTTCAGTGCTCTTGTCTATCTAGCTTGGAATGAAAGATGAGGTCTTCATGCCTCATTAAGACAATGAATCAAATGGTTTTTTTAACTTTTCAGGTGTTTCTGTCAGAGTCACTCAACGACTCAATCCTTCAAGATCGCCTGTAAAAACTAAAAATAACCTTCTACAATAGGGAAAAGCAAGAACATAGCTTTACAATAATGGATGTAAGATATGGCCAATATGCAATAATCAAGATTACAATGATATATTTGACTTACATCTTAACTAAATTGTTTAGGATGTACAAATGATGCCTTGCTTATAAAGGAAAAATGTGGGATAGGAATAGACAAGATCTTGATGTCACACCCCAATTTTTTATTTGCAATTACTTTTAGCTTTTATGTTAAATATGTGTTTTTGACATGAATGGATGATTTTACTTTAGTTTATGATTAGATGAAATTATAATGCAATGTAAAATGTTTCAAATGTAATGATCATTGAGGTTATTAACAAACTAACCATTGTTATGGCTTTCTAAGTTGAATGCAAGAGAAAATTTTACCCTCTTAGATGGAGATGGGGAGTATCACCCGAGATAAGAGTATAAAAGTTGGTAAACAAACAAGTAAATGCCATTTTGAGTCAATCACACACTCTTATAGGTTTTGCATCAAAGTGTGAGTAATTTGTCAAGTTCTACCCTGTGTTGTCAAAGAGTTAATACTTATGTGGTCAGGTCATGAAGGTGGGTTGAAATTGTGTTTGTTCTTTAGCCTCATTTCAAATATTGATCATGAGGTGATATTATGGTTTTATCATTGTCCTTATGATTACCTTTTATTGTTAAAGGTTTATTTGATTATTATTCAAATGAATTAATAAAAATATATATACATATATATGAATATATAAGAGTATAAATATACATATATATGCATGTATATGATATAATATAATGTTAATATTAATGTCAATTGTGACCTAGATTATGGGAAGTCACAACTAGTATTACCAGTTAACTTACCATTGAATGTATGTTAGCAAAAATAAATAAAATCAAATAGCGTAGACTCTCACATAGAGGCTTTATGCCACCATTGATGGCTATATGCCTGGCATAAAAAGAGTTATTAATTCTCTTCATTGATGGCATAGTGGAGAGGTGAGAGAATAGTTACAGTTGCATGCCTTTAAGGGAAGTTGTTTTACTATTTTTAAAGGGTCACATGTGTGAAACAAGAGGATTATTATCTATTATTTTGGGAGATAACTACAGTCATTAGCTTTGGGAGAAGAGGTAGTTGATAATTAGAAGAGGAAGATCACTCGTGAAGGAAAAGAGAGGAGAGTGATTAGAGAATGTGTAGGAGAGTTCTATGTTTACAAAGAGTAGATTACTATCATTTATAAGGACAATATTTCTTAGTTTAAAGAAATAAGTATTGTGAATGGTCACTCATGTAGAAGGGAAAATAAGGTAGTTTTCATTGCTATGAATCAGGTGTATCATGTTGTGAGCAAGGCATGATATCTATAAAGGTCAACATGAGCTTGAAGCTTTGTTTAGAGATTTGAAAGCGCACAAGAATAGAAATATTATAAGCATGGTTTCAAATTTTGGTTTTTCTCTTTTACTTTTGGTAATAAAAATATGAAGTTTCAAATTTAAGAAGATATAAATAGTATATATTGAAGCATATGTGAAGGAATAGCGAAGAAATAGTATGAATATATAGACTTGTGAATGAAATCTTTTAAATTCTTTATTTTACTCTATGTAAAATAGTAGATAGAGTATTATTAAAAACAATAATTTTCTAATTACCTTCTAGTTTAAATTTAATAGAAATGTTCTAATTCACTCATGAAAATAATTAGCAAATTGATAGATGTGTGTGTATGTATATGCCTATATGTATATATATAAGAGCATGCAAAGATTATTCTAAATATATTTACTATAAAATATGTTACTATTTTCTACTTTCCATTGCACATACAGTAGGCCACCATGCATATATTTGTCATTTATTTCTGTGATAGGTCGAATGTGAGTGTTAGAAATCAAGCAACAAGCAAAAGAGTGTAAATAAACAACTAAAACAACCTACACCTCAAGATTAGCCTAAGTTGGTAACAATGCAAGACAAAGCAACGAAATGGAACCTTATACCTTGCGTTGAGTCGATCCTTTGGTTGGCCCTTCGATCTTCGACGTGTATGCTCCTTAGATGGCACAAGATGTGAGATGTGAGATGCAAATGGTGCTTGGAAACATGAAAATAGCTAAGTGTTGGTTGAGAAACAAAACTGCAAGAGTTTGGCTAGCACAAATGATTTCTCCAAAATGAGAGAAAAGAGGGGGTATTTATAAGATTTTTTGGGAAATCCTAGGGGAAATGGACGGTTGAGATTGATCCACCAAATATCAAGATGTAGAGCTAAGGTGAGTTGATAACTCACAAGCCCTCACATCTTGACATGTGGCATGTGAGATAGCCCTAAAAGGTGAAGTGGACATGAGGTGGAAGAAGGACATGACATGGAGAGGGGTACAAAGTACCTTGGAATTGGACAAGATCTCCTCATAAAGGAGGTCCTTGTCCCCATGTGGGTGAGAGGACATGTGAGGAATTAAAAATTCCTCAAATATTCTCATGGGGATGAGAGAAAAGAATGAATAGAGGACATGTGGGGAGAAGTGAAGGAATTAAAAATTTCTTTTAGGTGCCTTGAGGGATTAAAAGGTGAATTAAAAATTCACATGGGGAAGGGGGATGCCTTGTCCAAAAGGAGAAAGCCTTTAATAAGGTTGACTCAAAGACATATGCCATAAATAGGATGAGGATTAGGTTAGGCTAATCAACTGATTAAGGTTGTGCAAGTACTTCAGTTAGATGGACTAATGACTCATTAGAAGCAAGTGGAGAAATTATGGAGGATGTGACCTTAATGATGATTAAGGGTGTGCACATGCTAACCCTTGTTAATTAGAAGAAGATAAAGTAATTAAAATGGATTAGGGACCAACTTGCAAAAGTTGGAGGATGTGACCATGAGAGAAAAAAGATGAATTAAAAATGAATTTTAATTCAAAAGGGGAATATGACTAGATTAAATAAAAGGGTATATTTATTTAATTTAGAGGAGGAAGAGGGGCAAAGTATTAAATTAAATACTTTAGGACGCTTTTGTGCAGATGCGGGGTATTAATTAAACCGCGGGTTTTGAATTATGACAAAGGATGGGCAGCGGATAAAAGATAAGGCGTGTTTGATCATGTGGAAATGATCAAAATTGGACGTCTACATTTTGCCCCTCTTCGAAATACTATTAGAATAATAGGGTTTTGAAGAAAAACAGAATGCAGATGACTCAGAATAGGAGATGCCCCAGCATGGGGGAATGCGTGTGAGCTGCCCTAAACGAAGGGAATGCAGAGAGGATGCCCTAGTCAAGCAAAGGTAGGCTTAGAGCGACGGGTTATGAGGGAATGGTAGGGTATGCCCCCTCGAGAAGGGGGACGGGGGAGGAAAAGGGAGCCCCGGTCAACTTCTTAAAAATATGGAGTGGTACGTGTTGTTGGAAAGAGCATGGAAAAACAAGAAGAACGACGCTTGAATGGAGTCAATCGGACAAACGGTGTGCAAATGGCGGCCCCGGGAAGAATGAACTTGGATGAATTAATTGGAGGGATTTTTTGGTTAAAAGAAGGAAAAAAAGACCATGAGGTGAAAATGGAGGGAAAAAGGTGAAAAAGGATAAAAGGTAATTGTGGACTAACCTTGGGCCTATGGTGACAGCTGGCAAGTGGAGAAGGAGGAGAGGAAGAAAAAGGCGGCGAGCGAGAGCAGACACCATGCCGGAGTACGACAGTGACGTCATTCACCAGGCGGACGAGAGACGGATATTTTTCACCCATTGCGCAGTACCCTGCCAAGTTAGCTCAAAACTGAACTTTGTGTTTTTTAATCATTTATGCACGTATTTTTGAAAAACAAAAACATGGGTTTTTTTCGGGGCGTTGAAAGGTAAAATGGGTTAAAAAAAATTTGTTTGCTGCCTCGGTTTGC
>VDFB02271358.1:232556182-232587864 GCA_007258455.2 Sequoia sempervirens
AGAGGGATAGAGACTCTGAGCAGATACGACAGTTGATACTAGCTTAGGAGGCCTGGGCATGGGAGCGGTGGGCTATCAGTGCAGATCGAGATCGATATAGGCATGAGCGGAATGCCGCGAGACTAATAGTAGGATAGCGGGATGAGTTTATGTAGCAGGCTAGCTATTGGAGAGGGGTATACGAGTAGGTTGTTCCAGATCTAGCGCAGCGCACAACACGCTACATCAGTCAGGCTCCACTACCACCAGGGGCTTTAGTGACTACCGGCGGACCCCGTCTCCATACGGTGGTTATCAGGGGACACCCACCCGCGAGTACCATGGGACACCCACCTGTGAGTACCAGGGGACACCAGGACATAGAGGGTCAGCACCCGATTCTCTGTAGAGGTCAGATGTGGGTAGCTCATAGTAGAGCAGACAGATGCAGGACATTGGTTATTTTTGACAGATACAGGATGGATGGTGTGGGCATGTCGCTAGAGGGCAGAGGTGTTCTACGTCTCTGGATTTTATATCTTATGAGGCGATATATGATGGAGATGTATTGTATCATGACATTTTATTATTTTGATGATATGATGGCATTTATTGACATTATGCAAGATGTTTCCTTTATGCAGCTATATGAGATGATTCATGATGTGATTCCATATGCATATATATACACATGTTTGTATGTATGACTTATGTTTTATGCTTTATGTTGTTATGGATGGATGATTTATGATTGATAAAAAGGTTTCTATGATTTATGATGTATATGTTTATATGATTTATGATGTATGATTGATGGATGCACCTGTGGATGGATGATTTATACATGCTTATATGATTTATGATGTATGATTTATGGATGCACATGTGGATGGACGATTTATGCATGTTTATATGATTTATGATGTATGATTTATGGATGCACATGTGGATGGACAATTTATGCATGTTTATATGATTTATGATGTATGATTTATGGATGCACATGTGGATGGAGGATTTATGCATGCTTATATGATTTATGATGTATGATTTATGGATGTAAAAAAGGTAAATGCTTACAATGCACCTAAATGTCAATAAAGACCGTTATGAGAATGCAGATAGGCGATAGGCGGATGGAAGATTGCATTTTCCAAAAACAACCATTAATATCTAGAGAGGAAGAGGACCGACAAGAGGAACAAGGAACGAGAGTACTTGCACAACCGAAATCATAAGCGAAGGGTATGATGAAAATGAAGGGTGCATGCAAAGTGGTGGAAATGCAGTGAAAGTGAGATTTTGCTATCTTTAGAGCATTGATTTTTACTATAGCGTAGGGTACTAAGCACCTTGATATAGAAGACCAAGGCGAGCAAGTACTCTACGCATGAAACAAACACAGCAAACAATAAGGTTATCCCAACACTTCGAGGTCACGATGACCTTGGTCGGGCCTAGTGTTGTAATAACCGCAAACACACAAAGTTGTCCCAGCATAACACAAGACCTTAGAGATCTCGGTGGGTCTTACGAGGGACAACCGAAAAGACAGCAACCAAAACAAAAGATCAAGGTATGCCCCCATTTCGACATATCAAAGCACGCCTTGGTATGGTGGACGAAGGCGACCTTGACAAGTGATAGGAAGGAACCCAAAATGATAAACAAAATTCGAAAGCATCAAAAGATCAAAATCTAGACAATAGGTCCTTTTCCATAGGATCACAGTGATGGATGGTGATTGATGAGGTCTACTAGGAAGGATTCATCCTGTTGAGACCAAGGATGGATGTGAAAGAAGGTGACCCAGTTGGCGTGGGATATTACCAAAGGACAAGATCTTGTAACACAAAGGAATTTCGTTTGTTAAGGACGGGGTAGATGCGGACATGACTTGATAATGATACACGAAAGACTGTCATAACCTACAGACCTAGGGGCTCGGGGGCCGATCATAGATTGGCCTTGCCTACGTGAAAGCGCAGAGCCCTCGTAGTTCCAGAAAAGACCATGGATAAAGCGGAAAGGAGACAAATGGTAACCGGTGGTGATGGACAAATGCCCCGGGGGCAGATCAAGTGATCAACCTTGCCTACGTGATAGCGCAGGGGCAACGTAGTTCGACTGACGGACATGACGGGATGGGACCTAGGTGAGGACCGACGTGATGGATGACCCTACTTGATGACACAAACGTAAATGACGTCAGCTCAGAGTGGGATACTGAAAAGCTCAGGAATGGGGGATAGGATAGATGGGTCATCCAATGCTCAATTCAATATTTACCAAGCAGCCTAGGATGAGATGGGTAAGGATAATGGTGCGGATGAAGGCATAAAATAACTAGGATGTCAGGTAGATAATGGTTAAGCCCTCTATGGATGACACATGTTGCCAGGTTTTCACCACCCATACTTATCCAAGGCGCCATGAAGAAGTGGTTTTCACCATAGGACGAATTTATTTCTCTTGACTATTTTTGACTTTTTTGATTTTATTTTATTTTATTTTATTTTATTATTTTTTAATTTTTTGATTTTTTGGATTTTTGACAAGGTGGGGTAACCAAGCAGATTTCAGGCATAGAACTTTTTTAAATGCATGATATTGATAGGCTCATCAAGGGGTTCTCCTTCAAGAGTGGTCAACTTGTATGCCCCAGATCCATATTTTGCAGCTATGACATAGGGCCCCAACCAATTGGCCTCAAATTTTCCTTTCTTGTCTCGGTCTTGCTGAGTGCGTTGGTTCTCCTTAAGGATAAGCTCGCCCTCCTGGAATTGGTGAGGATGAACCTTCTTGTTGTAACTATGCTTGAGGAGATTCTGATATACTTGCAGATTGTCGTAGGCCTTTATTCTTCGTTCGTCCAGTAACTCTAGCTGTGCAAGTCGCGCAACATGAGCATCCTCTTCACTGATATGGTTCTTAAGAGAGATTCTTAATGATGGAAGTTCAACCTCGATTGGCAAGACAACTTCAGCACCAAACAACAAAGAGTAGGGGGTGGCGCCTGTCGGGGTGCGGATGGATGTGCGATATGCCCAGAGGGCAGGATGAATATGGAGGTGCCAATCTCGTCCGGTGTTATTGACAACCTTTTTGAGAATACGGATGAGGGTCTTGTTGGTCGCTTCTGCCTGACCATTACCCTGGGGGTAATACGGCATTGACCAACGGTGTTGGATATGGAAGGTATCGCATAGGTGTTTCATGGCTTAGTTCTTGAATGGTTTTCCGTTGTCGAAAATGATGGTGGACAGGATACCATATCTGCAGAGAATATGGTAAAGGATGAATTTGGAGATCTGAATGCCGGTGATTTGTGAGAGGGGCATTGCCTCTACCCACTTGGTGAAATACTTAGTGGCGGTGATGATGAATGTATGGCATTCAGATGAAGGTGGGTGAATCTTGCCAATCAAGTCAAAACCCCACTGAGAAAACGACCATGGTGCCAGGAGGGGCTGAAGATCTTGTGCTGGAGCATGGATTAAATTTGCATGTTGCTGGCATGGGAGACACCTCTATACAAACTCGCAAGCATCATGTTCCAGCATAGGCCAATAATACCCTGCTCGTAAGATTCTCTTGGCCAGAGCCATACCATTTGAATGTGCTCCACAAACACCGCTATGTACCTCCGTTAATGTAACATGGGCTTTGGTCTCATTTAGACATCTAAGGAGGATTCCATCATACCTGCGACGATAAAGCGTATCACCGACGATGATGTATCAAGAAGAGCAATGAATGAAGGATTTGCGTTGGTTACGTGAAAGGTTTGGGGGTATAATGTTATCACGGAGGTAGGTATAGATGTCTTGGTACCATGGGGAGGTGGGACCCACAATTTTGCACACCATTTCAGTCTCAGGGATATCGTATGCTGGGATTAACAGTTGTTCCACAAGGAACTCACACTCTATTCAATCCTTGGGCATGTCCAGGAGGGAGCTGATAGTGGCCATCGCATCAGCTGCTTTGTTTCGTACCCTGGGAATCTGTTCAAATTGTATGGAGGTGAAGTATTTCTTGAAATTTTCCACCATGCGCTTATAGGGTAACAACTTATCATCCTTAGTTAGAAACTCATCATTAACTTTCCTAATGACTAGCAAGGAATCACCGAAGACTTTCAACTGAGTTATGTGCCACTGTTTGGCAATTTTGAAGCCGGTGAGGAGAGCTTCGTATTCGGCCATGTTATTTGGTACATGGGAACGCTATCCTGAATGACTTGGGAATGTAGTCACCCTGAGGGGTAACTAATAAAATTCCTACCCCTGATCCATTATGTGTATATGATCCATCAAAATATAGTGTCCACATGGGGGTTTCCTCAACTGAAAAGACTTCCTCATTAGGGAATTCCGTGATCAATGGGTGAGTGTCAACTAGAGGAGCCTCTACCAACTGATCTGCAATTATCTGCCCTTTGATAGCCTTGCGGTCCACGTATTCTATGTCAAATTCACTGAGGAGCATGACCCACTTAGCCATGCGGCTGGTTAGAGTGGTTCTAGATAACAGGTACTTCAATGGATCGATCTCGGCGATTAATTTTACTGGATGGCTAAGCATGTAATGTCGAAGCTTCTGTGTACTGAAGACGAGTGCAAGGCAGGCTTTTTCCATGGGAGAGTAGTTTAGCTCGTAGCCAACCAATGTCAAACTGATGTAGTAGACTGCCCTTTCTTTTGACGACTCATCATGTTGCGCCAACAATGCCCCCCGTGCGACTGAAGTGGCGAAGATGTAGAGCAAGAGGGGCTTGCCGAGAATAGGTGGCATCAATATTGGGGGATGGGCCAAATATTCCTTAATCTTGTCGAATCCCATCTGACACTGCAGGTTCCATCGGAAGGTGGAATCTTTTTTCAGAAGATGAGTGAATGGTTGACACTTGTCTGCCAACTGGGCAATGAACCGACGGATGGACTACATTTTTCCCTAAAGGCTTCTTAACTATTTGATATTGCACGCAGGGGGCATGTCCAAGATAGCTTTCACCTTAGCGGGATCAACCTCAATGCCCCTGCGAGAGACTATGAAACCCAACAACTTTCCGGAAGTGACCCCAAAGACACTTTTTTGGATTCAACCGCAACTTATAATGCTCTAACCGCTCAAATATCTTCTTCAGGATGGTAGGATGTTCTGCTCGTGTTCTAGATTTCCCTAATAGGTCATCAACATAGTCTTCCATGATGATATGGATGAGGTCATGGAAGATGACCGTCATTGCCCTCTGATATGTCACCCCCGCATTTTTGAGACCGAAGGGCATGACATTGTAGCAGAAAGTGCCCCAAGGAGTTGTGAAGGCGGTTTTATGTTGGTCTTCTAGTGCAATTCGAATCTGGTTATACCCGGAGAAGTCATCCATAAGGGACAACATCTCATGTCCTGCTATTAGGTCGACCAACATGTCAATATTGGGTAGGGGGAAGTCATCTTTGGGGCATGCTTTTTCGAGATCCTTGAAGTCCGTACATATCCGAATGTCACCATTTGGTTTAGCAACTGGCACTATGTTAGAGATCCATTCAGAATAGTCAATTGGCCTGATAAATCCTGCCTCCAGTAACTTCTCTAATTCCTTCTTGACTAATAACGCGACTTGCGGATGCATCTTGCAGAGTTTTTGCTTGACAGGTTTAGCGTCTGGGCGGATGTCTAGGTGATGAACCACCAAGGCAGGATCTAAGCCTAGCATGTCTGAGTATGACCAAGCAAAGTTAACAATTCCCTCCTGGAGCAGCTGTGCAAAGATCGGAAACTCTTGTTTGGAGAGTGACTTGGCTACATAGGTGATCTTAGGATTTTCAGCAGTTCCTCAATTAATCTCTTGCATCTCTTCAATCAAAATTGATGATCAGGCAGATAGCTGAGTTCCCATAAGGGGAAGATGAACATCTCCATCTTCCAGCGCCTCTTCGAGGTTTTCGCTATCAAATGCTTCCTTTATTTTTACTTTTCCAAGGTCATAAAGTGCCTCAGGGAGGTTTTCACTAGATGACCGTTTGTTATTTTTCTTATTCTTACTTTTGTGACTGGAGTGTTCATCCTCCCCCAATCCCATGAGGTTAACATAGGTATCCGCAGACATACTGACAGGTGTGCTAGTTTGTAGGTCCCAATCAATGAGCTCATGATGGCAAAGGGATAGGCTAATAGTGCAGACGGATAGGCATTCAAACATGGAGGATAGGTCGGTGTGATCGACATCATCATACGCACATATGATGAATTCTTCCTCGGGTATATCTTCTAATGAGCCATTGTCCACAACTACACTATTGGAAGCATTAGATGATGTTTCAGGGCCTTTCTGCTTTCTGTCATACCCAATGCCCACATTTCTTGGTAGCAGAAATGTATCAATGGGTTGTAACCGCCCTTGTTCTTGCTTTCCTAGGCCTCTGCCTTGATAGTTATGCTTTTCCACAAACTTTGTCGGCCAGGGGTACTTTTCTTGGAAGTATTCCTTGAGAGGAGTTTCCGGCTGAGGCTCTTCTCGGTAAACCCACTGGCTTATATCTTCTTCTGGTGCATCCGTCTTGATACTTGGGGATACGAAGGTGGTGGTAGGGATATTTTTGCCATGGAAGGTGATAGTCTTGTCCTCCTTTGGGGTAGCATGGGATGGTTGACCATACTCGTGTGGCGATGGTGGCATGGTTGTTATATTAAGAGCAGTGTGCATTTCGTACTCGCCACACCCTTTGTCAATGATCTGGACTTTTGTGACTGCAGGATCAGTGGAGGATGGAGTGATTATTACGGTGGATGGTGGATTAACATGTGATGACTGGGGTGCCCCCATTTCAACCCCAGGACAATAATGTAAATGGGGAAATGATGCCTCTAGAGCGCGGCAATATTCGAATGGTTGGGGGTCGGCATATATGGTGACCTCTTGTCCGTTGACTGGGAATTTGAGGCACTGGTGGTAGGTGGAGGGCACGGCTTGCATAGCATGGAGCCATGGACGGCCGAGGAGGAGATTATATGGTAAGTCCAGATCAAGGACATGGCAAGTGATGTACTGAACTATTGGTCCCACTTGGACAGGAAGATTGATGATCCCTTCTGAATTTCTTTCTGCATTGTCATAAGCTTTGATTGTAATAATCTAGTTGCTTAAGTCTGCTTGGGTATACCCCACTTTCTTTGTGAATTTTAGCATGTACAAGTTGAGGGCAGAGCCATTATCTACCAAGACTCTTTTTTATTTTATGTCGGGTAACCACAACTTCAATATGCAAGGGGCGATTGTGATTGGCATCAATGTTGGGCATATCATTATGGCTGAAGTGTAGTTGGTGAGATGAAGCTAGGTGTCCCACCAAGGCTTGGAACTGTGTAGGATCCATATTATTAGGCACATGGGTTTCCTGTAGGGCTCTATTGAGGATTTCTTGATACACGGGGGAAGACTTGAGTAAATCCAAGATGGAGATATGTGTCGGGGTCTTTCCCAAGTGATCAAGGATATTGTACTGGGCAGTTATAGGAGTTGGTTGGGCAGGTGTGGAGGCTGCAAGAATGGTGATGCGGGCTCGTCGTGTGGTAACAACACATTGAGAGTCTTTAGCTTTGACATGTATCATGGATACATGAGGTTCTACCTGCTCAATGTAATGAATAATACCCTCGTAATTGAGGGGTACATTCTTGTAACTCACGTTATTTGTGCTGTTGTTTTTGGGATTACTATTGGAGGTGCTCGGGCCTTGGTTATGGTTCAGGAAGGTGTTTTGATAGATCTGCAATTGAGCAATGGACGAAGGAGCTTAACTCGGGTCGACCTTGATATCGCCTCGATCTATGAGATCTTGGATATAGTTTTTTAGACCCTGACACTTATTCAAAGAGTGTCCTTTGATTTTGTGGAACTCACAATATTCATTTTCCCTAAACCATGCGGGCTTAGGTTTGGATTCGTCGAGCGGCTTGGTAATAGGGTACGTGATCGGATAACTAATCTGCAACAGTTTGTTTAAGACGACACTCAAGGGTTCTCCTAGTTGAGCATACTGGCGCTTAGTGTTCCCTTGGTTATTTTGATTGGACTGTTGGGGAGGACGGGGCATGCCTTGCGGTAATGATATGGCATTGGGTATGGATTGTTGTTGTTTCTAGGATGTGTTGGCCACGTGGACATGTTTAGTGTCAGTGAGACCATCATTTACTGAATTCTTGTTCTTGTTCCAAAAACGCGGCTTGTCATTGAATGTCCTTTCCCTATCTTGGTTATATATTTTGATGTGCCCCTTGGCAACAAGGGCACGCTCAAGGATGGGTCCTTTCTCCACTACCTCCGTGAAAGTAGTGACACAATGTAATCAGAAGTTGTGGGCCATGTCAGGATGAGAGTTCTCCACAAAAAGAGTGACCATGTCCTTCTCTTTCAAAGGGATTTTCATTCGGCTTGCTAGGGCACGCCACCTCTGGAGGTAGCTAGTAAATGTTTCCCCTTCACGTTGTTTCTCTTTGAGGAGATCCAAGGTATCAGTATCCTTCTCCAAGTTGAAGGAGAAGTAGGAGACAAACCTTTTTGACAAGTCCGCAAAAGATTTTATAGATCCCTTTTCGAGGGTCATGAACCACCCTAGTGCATCACTTCCCAGACTTCAGGGGAATATACGCAAGAGATAGTTGTCATTGTGGATCACTTCTTGACACTGGGAGTAAAACTCCCGTAGGTGGGCCTTAGGATCTTTGTTCCCCTTATATTTGTCAAATTTTGGCATCTCAAAATGTTTGGGGAAGGGAATCAATGAGATGGAGGGTTCATACAGATATGGGCATATATCTTCGAACTTGAACGATTGTTTGCTAGTCCCTACCTAGAGATCCTTTAGTGCGGCTTTGATTTCCAGGATGTCCGCATTGGCTAGTGTGTTGGACGGGTATTGATGGTAGGACGATTGTGGATTCTGAGAGGATGTTTGGAGATGGGCATACGGATGAGGGGGTGGCAGCCCTTGTTGATACGCCAATGGATCTTGCTGATAAAGAGGTTGCTGTTGCCAGGCGGAATATGGATGGGTCTGGTAGTTACGGGTGGCGTACTGTTGGGAAGTAGGGAGAAGGTGTTTTTGATTAGCTTGCAGATATTGGAGGTGTTGATATGACTGTTGTGATGCCCCATAGGAGGGTTGTTGTTGATATTGTTGCTAGTTGTAATAGTTGTAATGATGGGGTGGTTGTTGATATTGTTGTTGATGCATAGTGGGCAGTTGTGATGGGCGAGATGGGATGTTATGTGGTGGTTGCACTTGCGGGCATAAAATGGATGCAAGGAATGGAGATATGGTTAGGGTTGAAGGCCGAGGTTGATTTCCTTGCGGTTGATGCTATGATGGTTGTGCTGAGAATAGGGGATTGACCAACAGTTGTTGTTGAGGTGGAGGTGTGATTGAGATGTTGTGCGAGGGAGGTTGTTGAGCACTAGTGGGAGCGTAGGATTGGGGAGGTTGTTGGGATATGAACGATGATGATGGAGGGATGTTAGATTGGGGTGGCTGTTGAGGTAGGAACGACGATGGTGGAGGAATGTTGGATTGGGACGATGGGGGAGGATTGAATGACGATGGAGGAGGGATGTTGGATTGGGATGATGGTGGAGGGTTGAATGACGATGGAGGAGGAATGTTGGATTGAGGTGGTTGTTGAGGAATGAATGACGATGGTGGGAGATTGTTTGTCCCAGGAGGTGGGGGTAATGTGGCGAAGGGGTTGCCCCCAGTGTTGATAGGAAGCGGGTTCGAGGGGGTGGTGCCGGTAGCATTAATGGTTGCAGTTGCAGTGCGTTTTGTGGCATGCCATAGGCAAAAGGATCATTGGGATCAATGGTTTGGGGGGCTCCTGTGACCGAGATGGTGGGATGCATGGGATTGCCAATGGGATATAGGACAGCGTTGCCGAATTCAGGTTGATGCCAGCTTCCTATGGAAGGAACGTTGGGGACATACGAGCTACTAGGGATGTCATGTGCACCTTGGGGTACATTAGATGTAGAGGTGCCATATTTGGATAAGTAAACACCTGATGGCAGTTTGACACCTTTGTCAATCAAGTGAGCCAAGATTTGGTCGCCATGTCTTTCGAGAAGGTGTTCTGTCATTTGGGCATTAACAGGGTTGCTAAAGTGTTCCTCAAATGTGAGCTCAGGTTGATCAGCCATGTTTTCTTCCCTAGGTGGTGACGTGTTTTGACCATCCATGTTGGATTGTGATGAGGTACCATTGTGGGGATCGTGGGGGATGTTCATTGTGTTATTGGGATCTTGAGGATTGTTTGATTGGGCGTTTAGGGCTTGTTGGTCGGCCATTTTCTGTGCTTGCGATCGAGTCTGAACGGGCATGCAAGATGATGAGAGGGATCAAGATATTAGAAACACCTTGATGATGAGAAACTGATTTGATTTTGATGAAAGATTAGTTGACAATGATTGATTAGGCCGACATGGATTGGCTTGATGGGATCAGATTGGATTGATTGGTTGATGTTGGATTAACCTAGATTTTGGGTTTTGATCCGAATAGGTTTTGATGGTGTGGGGATCAGATCGATCTGATGATTAGGATTGATGTGATGATAGATAAGGTGAAGATTGATATCCACAACCGAGTTTAAGAGGGATCCTTGGTAACACTAGGTATTGATTGAAAGATGGATGTATGATAACGACACCGAATCCAACTTGAGATAGAAGTGGATTGATTGGGTCGAAAAGGATAATTGACCTAAGATGGATAGCGATCCTAAGCCAGTTATGATGATTGTGATTAGGGATAAATACTTAGGTCAACTTGGATGACAACTCCAACGGGGTTTATACGGAATAATGGAGATTGGAGATGAAAGGTGTTTAGGACAGAGGGGGAGTATCTCAAGATAGATGAATGGTTCTCAAAACAAGCAAAAGACTATTCAGGATATATGACCTTCAAAACGAAGGGATGGGGGCTCGGAATGGACATTTAGATGTTTGTTTTGGATGCTAAATGATTGTTTCGGTGTTCAAAACAGAGAGACAATGAATGCTAAATGACAGTATAGGCTGGTCAAAGGGACAGGTCCGCCACTGCAAAAGGAACAATCCGCCACTGCACTAGGACAGGTCCGCCACTGCATTGGGACAGGTCCGCCACTGAACATGGATAGGTCTACCACTGCACTAGGACAGGTCTGCCACTACACTAGGACAGGTTTGCCACTGCACAGGGACAAGTCCGCCACTGCACAGGGACAGATCCGCCACTACACTAGGACAGGTTTTCCAAAGGATAAGTTTAGGCTTAATGTTTTGATGGATGGGTAAGGCAAAGGACCCAAAATATAGCAATCATAAAAGACTTGGCCAAACTGATAATCACTGGATTTTTGCACAAGAAAGACAATGCAAACAACACAACCCTAAGATTAGTAGAAACGGGTATGGTCAACAAAGTCTTCTACTCTAGGATGCACATGGTTTCTAAGGAGTCCTCGATATACACCTAGTACGTGAGGCCCAAACCGTGAACACCAACCCGTTACAAGCATGAGTCGGGAACCTTAGCGAGATACTAGAGGCTCAGACCAACTCTTCACGTCATCTCGACGCTTCGCCAATTACAACGTGGTTGGATTGGGGTACAGCTTTCGCTCTCCCCCCTTTATATACCCCGCTGGTACGCGTGGTTGGAATCGTCCCTTGGGGTGATGAAATCCCCAAGCAGGTCCCACTAAGAAAGTGAAAAAGGGTGACTCAAAAGGACTTGGAAAGCTATGATTTCTCATCACCCAAGATCGCCAAATGGCGCAAGGGGATTGGATACGTCAAATAGCCTTCCCAAACACGCCAAACAAGGTTTATTGACACCCCTTTAATTAAACTATGTTCCTATTTTACCAAAAGACAATCGGAAAAAACTTAAAATTTTACCTTCTAGAGGACAGGTCCGCCACTCTGCAGGGACAGATCTGCCACTCTGTTAGGACAGGTCTGCCACTAAATTAGGACAGGTCTGCCACTACACTGGGACAGGTCTGTCACTGCACTGGCACTGGTCCACCACTGCACAGTAGGATAGGTCCGCCACTCTGTCAGGACCAGTCCGCCACCCCTGGGAAGGTCCGCCGCTCCAGGACCAGTCCACCACCGCAGGAGGACAGATCTGCCACTCTGTAACCTGGACCTGCAAAAATGCAAAAAATAGCAAACGTGAAAGAAAGAGACCTGTTTTGTGGTCTCATTTGTCATTTATTTCTGTGATAGGTCGAATGTGAGCATTAGAAATCAAGCAACAAGCAAAAGAGTGCAAATAAACAACTAAAACAACCTACACCTCAAGATTAGCCTAAGTTGGTAACAATGCAAGACAAAGCAATGAAATGGAACCTTATACCTTGCGTTGAGTCGATCCTTTGGTTGGCCCTTCAATCTTCGACGTGTATGCTCCTTGGATGGCACAAGATGTGAGATGTGAGATGCAAATGGTGCTTGGAAACATGAAAATAGCTAAGTGTTGGTTGAGAAAAAAAACTGCAAGAGTTTGGCTAGCACAAATGATCTCTCCAAAATGAGAGAAAAGAGGGGGTATTTATAAGATTTTTGGGAAATCATAGGGGAAATGGACGGTTGAGATTGATCCACCAAATATCAAGATGTAGGGCTAAGGTGAGTTGAGAACTCACAAGCCCTCACATCTTGACATGTGGCATGTGAGATAGCCCTAAAAGGTGAAGTGGACATGAGGTGGAAGGAGAAGGACATGACATGGAGAGGGGTAAAGTAGGGATTGGACAAGATCTCCTCATCAAAGGAGGTCCTTGTCCCCATGTGGGTGAGAGGACATGTGAGGAATTAAAAATTCCTCAAATATTCTCATGGGGATGAGAGAAAGAATAAAGAATGAATAGAGGACATGTGGGGAGAAGTGAAGGAATTAAAAATTTCTTTTAGGTGCCTTGGGGGATTAAAAGGTGAATTAAAAATTCACATGGGGAAGGGGGATGCCTTTTCCAAAAGGAGAAAGCCTTTAATAAGGTTGAATCAAAGACATATGCCATAAATAGGATGAGGATTAGGTTAGGCTAATTAACTGATTAAGGTTGTGCAAGTACTCAGTTAGATGGACTAATGACTCATTAGAAGCAAGTGGGAAATTATGGAGGATGTGACCTTAATGATGATTAAGGGTGTGCACATGCTAACCCTTGTTAATTAGAAGAAGATAAAGTAATTAAAATGGATTAGGGACCAACTTGCAAAAGTTGGAGGATGTGACCATGAGAGAGAAAAGATGAATTAAAAATGAATTTTAATTCAAAAGGGGAATATGACTAGATTAAATAAAAGGGTATATTTATTTAATTTAGAGGAGGAAGAGGGGCAAAGTATTAAATTAAATACTTTAGGACCTTTGTGCAAGATGCAGGGTATTAATTAAACACCTGGTTTAATTAATATTGACAAAGGGGATGAGAAACCGGATGAATAGGGAGACGCGTTTGATCATGTGGAAATGATCAAAATTGGACATCTACAATTTCATAAAAGGCTCCTTTATATTTTGTGTCTCTTGTTCATTCAGCAAATCGATATATATGTGTGTGTATCCTTTTCCTATCCATATATATCTTTACATGTGTTCATTAAGCAATTGATATATATGTGTGTATCCTCTAGCTATCCTTTCAAAATGTAAACAATGGTACTGGTTAATCATTTTCTTTGGCATCTTTCAGGACCCATGAAGGGTTTATTTGATGATTGAAAAATTATTACTGCTTGTTTACAAAATAAATCATTCCTCTTCAATTCCTTTTCACCATGTGTTGTTTGATTTTGTTGGGTCATGGTGGTGGTTTTTTCCCACAGGTTTTTTGGAGTTAAATGAATATTTCCTTCTCCATTTACTATATCCCATATATGTGAAAACCCTTGCTTGGTTTTTTCCAAATACGTGTGCTTAAGGAAATAATCTCATGAAACCCTTGCTTGGTTTGTTTGGAATCTATCCGAAAATGCACTTTTGTATTCCTATGAGTAAGGAATTATTATCATGAAACCCTTGGTTACTTTTTTGTGCATATTTCTTAAAACCCAAGTCTGTAATCGATCTACCTATGTTGAAATTTCTATCCTATCGATGTTGAATAAATCACAACTTATTGCATTTACTATAAAATGTGTTATTAATTATTGTTAAATGTTTCACCTATGTTGAAACCTCAATACTTTGTATCATATATTCTTTACTTCATAGCATATGTTTTCATTGTAGTCTTATAAGTTCACGAATACATATATATCTTTAAATATATACATGTATACATATAAATATATATATGTTTGTGTGTGTGTGTGTGTGTGTGTGTGTGTGTGTGTATTTATATGCATACATATATATATATATATATAATTATATGTATACATACATATACATACAAATGTATATGTATATGTGTGTATACATATAATTACATAGATAAATATATACATTTATAAATTTATGTACATTTATATTAATATGTATACATACATATATCTACGTATATAGATATATATATATATATATATATATATATATATATATATATATATATATATATATATATATATATATATATATATGTATGTATGTATGTATATGTATATATATAGAAATATGCATACATGTAACTGTGTAATTATGTGTATACACAGATACATGTATATACATTGTCATAGAGTAAATTTGCACCCCATCTACAAATTCCCCTTTTTTCCTTTCTTCACTTTAGAAAACCAAGTTCAGAGGCTAAAATCGGCATAAGCCCTCTGCCTTGGTTCCACTTGGTGCTCGTTTTGTGTGTCAATAGAAGTGAAACCATCATGGACATCCATGCGGTGCTCTAACATCCATAATAGAATCTCACATCTGAAGCATTTAGAGACATTACACTTGCTATTTTGAACAAGTTGTAATGCATCCACTTCGACCTCACCAACCTGAAATTGCATGTTCCTCTACAAATGGACCATTTCTCCATGCAATTCCATCTTCTTTCGAGGAAATCACATATTTTGGTCATCTTTTCATGCAATCTCATCTCTTTGGCATCCTTTCAACAATCTTCCAACATCCCATCCATTTTCCATACACCATTTGAACACTCCATTTGCACTTCTTTTAGCATTGTAGCGCCAACAACACCTTTTCAATCACTTCAGTAGAGAAAATTTGGGACCACACCATTGTAGTAGAGGTTCAAGTACTCTCATTCTCTCCCCATTCTCCTTGAGTGCATTTGGTGGAGGTGGTAAGCTTTCCATTTTCCTTTCTCTATTACATTGGTTGAACAACACTTTACTACTTTTGTAGTGCTTTTGTAATCTTTCTTTATCATTTAACTATCATCTTTATCTTGGTTGTATGTGGAGGTGGAAACACCAAAATGGGGTCTGACTGAGGAAGGCCACTATACATCCCTTCCCCAACATTTTTCCCTCCCTTGTGTGTGCAGGTTTTGCTGCTCTTGAAGTTTACTGGAAAGAAAATCTCATTTGTAGGCACTTTGTTGGTATAATCTACTTATCTTATTTGTGCAATGTCTTCCCTCTAATAGATTTATTTCAACCCCCTATCAAGCTGTCAATTAGTTTCTAGCACTCCCCTCTCAGATTTTATGGCCATACAAACAACAGCGCGCCTTTGAGACGACAACACACTGTGCTTCCTTCCAAGTTCTATGATTTCGTTCCCTAATAAAAAGCTCTTTGAGGCACAGAGCCAAATTTGGATGTTGACTCGCTTGACCTCCTCCTTCACTTCAATTTTGTAGAGTGATTGAAGGTCCCTACAGGCCTCATCATTCTCATTCCTTACCTTTTGAAACCCACATTAGTTTAGGTAAGTTTGGGCAGCCCTTCGCTCTTGGCCTCCCGTGACCTGGGCCTTGAACGTGGTCGGTCCCCCACTCTTACATTTTTAGTCAACCCACCATGAACTGTCTACTCATATGTTGGTGTTAGAACTCTTCCTCCTATACCCTATGACTTTTTTTTCAGAGAATTGTATAAGAATTACAACCCAGTCAACAACTTATGGGCATGTCATGAGGAGAAGTCTATGACACCTTTCGATGGACATGTTGAAGGTCACTTTCAGTCTTACTACTAGTCTTTCTACGAACTTCACTACTGGCCTTACTGTTGGTTTCTTTTCAGCGGATAAACGTGAAGCCACACAAATCCCTCTTGAATACATCGCCACATTGAGCAAAAGGTTGGGTGACTTAGGAAATCATTTAGAAAGAAACTTGAGGATGGCTAGGGCTTCTCAGGTCATTAGTGAGTTAAAGAACATGGTCAAAAAGGACCGAATAGGTATAGAGATTTTGGCTAGCCTTTCTTGTCTAAAAAAAGATTGCACTCCTTCAAGAAATCTGCCTCTTTTGCAAGGAACCCCTTTTGAAATACAAGGAGGACAGTTGGGAGTATCAATGCCTTCCATTCCAGCACACATGGTTGATGTTGTGCCCTCAATCAACATCCCTTCCACATTTGAAAAACCTAAAACTATCAAAATGGTGCAGGGGAACCTACACCTTGGAATGAAAGGGAAAAGAGTCCTTGAAGGTTCAACAAATTTCATGATGACAATGAATTCTAGGATGGAATAAGAATGTTTTGTGCTTATTTAGGCTTAATAAGGTCTAAAAAAGACCAATAATAATGTAATTGGGAGCACCTTGGGGTCTCCATGCCTCTTGGAGGTATTGTTTGTTTTTTTTTATGTGTTGTCAAGAAGTTTGGGATGTAATAAGGTTCCAAGAACCATCTTTCATGTCTTGTAACAAGTTTTGGGTTTGAAGTCAAGTCTAGTTGTAAGAACAAGGTCTCCTTCCTCACCATGTGAACTTGGTGCATCTAAGCAATTTAAGGAATTAAGATGCCTTGGTGCAACCAGGTATTTGAGGGGAGTCTCCTTGATTTTTTTGATGTGTTTTGTGGTGTTTTAACACCTTTTAAATGTTTATTGTAAGTGGGCTTCTTGAGAGTAGTATAAATTGTCTTAACTAGGCAATTAGGAGTCTAGTTTGGAATATTTTAAAAATTAGTTGTTTCCAACATCCAAATAATTCAAAAATAAGTTGGAGGGATTTGGAAAGAGGTTTCAAAGGTTGACATAGGCCTCTTTTGGTCGAGGCATGTTGATTCTAAAGTTTGGAGAAAGTTTGAATAAAAAGAAACCCTATTTTCCTTCATTTTCTCTGTGTAAAATTGCTGCTAAAACATGTGGTACAGAATTATTATGTACTGTACAGGCTAAAGACAATAATGGATCAATAGATAATTGAACTACCTTTCTTTTGGTGGTGGTTTGAGAATTTTTTATTAAGAATTGAAAGAGATATTGGCATTTTACTGAAAGTGGTCTAGAAAACCCTCAAAATTTGGGTTTGGTCTAAAAAGCTTTATAACTCGCCTTCTCCACTTGCTCATGGCCCGATTTTTGGTGGGAAGGCAAGGAAGATCATGTAATTTATGTTCTTGAAGGTCTTGGAGGATGGAAGGGGTTCTGGTGCAAATTTTGAGCAACCCTAGGCTTGGCATCTCTATGTGACAAGCCAAAATTTGTTGCAAAAATCTGATTTGAGGTAAGATTTGTGAGTTTTTTGTTTTGTTTTGCTTGGGATCAGTTGGAATGAGTTTATTGAAGGTATATGAATGCATTCATTGGCTTAGGGGTGTTGGGGTGTGCCAAGGTAACTGTACTTGCATTGAAAAGTGTCTTTTAGGCCTCCTTGTAGCGTTAGAAAACATATCATTTGTTGCCCTTTGTGTTGGAGTCAAAACTTGTGGTTTTGAGGGTTTGTGGAGGATAGTATCAAGTGTCAAAAACCAGTGAGTTTTTCTTGGTTTCATTCACTAGAAGGATTTTATGTTGACTGTCCATTAGATAGGGCTACAAGGGCTACAAGGCATAATATGGCAGCAATAGATGAAAGAGTGTTCCAAAGTGAAAAGTCTCTTTTGTTGGCTTAGTTTAGCCATGTTAAGAGATTATGAGTCATTTCTGAGCCTCCTGATTGTATTTGGGTGTGTGGAGTTAAAATAATGCTTAATTTTCTCATTAGTTGTATGGTGTATTAAGGAGTTTATTTGAGTGTATTTGAGAGAAGCTCTTAAGAGACTCTCTTCCCCTGCCACTCTGCATCACAAAGTGAACAAGGACCCATGGGATTTAGCTTCACCCCTCCTATCACCACTAGTAGTGGAGGATTTGGTGAGGTGAGTGGTGGAGGCTTTGGTAGTGGTGATGGACTCAAAAGTGGAGGCGGTGGTGGTGGAAGTGGCTCTAGTGGAGGCCATGGAAGCAACTCTAGAAGTGGAGGTGGCTCTGATGGAGGCCACACTAGAGGTGGAGGTTCTGGTAGTGGTTCTGGTGCGGGTCACACTGGTGGTCCTCGTGGTGGTTCTAGAGGAGGATCCTCTAGCCTTATGTCCTCGACTGACCCTATTCTGAATTCTATTATTAAGAATATGGGTAGGATGCATAACTAGTGGGTGAAACTTTCCCAAGCCTCTACTCAACCTATCTTTTAACCCTTTGTCCAACATAGTCCACTATCAGCTTCAATCTTAAACACTCCCTTTCTTCAAGGGGTGGAGATTTCAAAGTTTGATAAATACAATAGAAAAGGGGATCCACAGTCACATATGTCCACCTTTAACACCCTGTGTACAAAATTCTTTCATTATGATGCATTAAGGGAAAAACTGTTTCCCTGGTCCCTTAAGGATACAACACTAGATTGGTACTGTTCCTTTTCGGATAACTCCATCTTCTCTTTTGATCAACTTGTAAATCAATTATTTAGACAATTCTAGGCCAACATCAGACTCAAGATGACCTTCTTGGATCTCATCTAGTGTAAACAAGGAGATAATGAAAAAATTACCAATTTCATAGCGCAATATCAAGTGCTCTTTTCACAAATCTTGTATCCGTTGCTCGATTCTGACATGAAAAAGGTATTCTTGGGGAACTTCTAAAGGCCTTGGAAATAAAATTTTTCCCTTATAAAGTATCCTTATTTTGCACATTTGTTTGCAGCTTTGCAATAATAGCAACAAATAGTTACTCAGTTTGGAGGACCTTCCTCATGTTCTCGTTCTGAGGGGAGGTCTATAATGACAACCCCTGGGAAAGGAAAGTCTATTACAAATGTTGTTGCCACAATAGATGATGGTAATCTTAAGAATAATAGGAATTTTACAAAGTTTCCAGAATCTTATTCAACTATCTTCCAAAAGTTATTGAGGGATAAGATCATAACTTTTCCAAACCCAAAGCCAGTCTAAGAACGTTACCCTAAGTGGTATGACGAAAACACCTACTGCCAATACCACTGAGTTAATGGAAATGATACCGAATGTTGTATACACCTGTGTCATGAGATACAAGATTGCATTGAGGATAGTACTATCCATCTTGATGGAAGCCAACAACGTACAAATAAGTCAGTGGCAAAGGAAAATAGTGAATTATAAATATACGCGGACCCATTTCTATCACATTTTTCCAATATGATTGATGAGTCTAATGACTCTCCAACCCATCCCGAGGCTTATATCAATATGATTACAATTGCGACTACCACCCAATCTGCATCTGTTTCGTCAAATATAACATTTACTTCACACGATTTACCCTTGAATAATAAGCCCACTCCTCTTTACATTCCTGCTCGTCTCAATGGAAACATAATGATAGGAGTCTTGGTAGACCTCGCGAGCTGAGTGAATGTCATCATGGAAAAAACATTGTTTCCTAATTCATTAGAGTACAAAAAATAATATGGGGAAACATTGTGGCCTAATGTCAGGATGAAGCTGGGCATACCTTGGCTACCTTCCATGAATGGAGTTTCCTTCATCATCCATAAGTGCTTAAAGTTATCCCATGAAGGTGTTGTACACATAGTGCATGACACCAGACACCATCACTTGGTATCCCATGGTGGATACTCATTGGATCATTTTTGGCCCAGCCCAATCGGTCCATTCCCTCCAAGGATGGACCTAATTTACAAGAATTATGTAAAGTATAAGACTGGGGGCAAGGGACAGCCAAAACTGACCCTTCCTGTGATGCAAAAATCAGTCGCCTCTTCTTCCCGAATGGAGAAGGAGAAGCCTCCACCGACTACCCCCTCTTCTAAAAAAGGAAAAGGTGAGTATGTTCCGACTCCTGCTCCTTCTCACAAAGGAAAAGAGAAAGTTACTTCTTCACAAGCGACCACAAACTCTACCCTTTCTTGGGAAGAGTATTGGATGAGTCAGCCTGATGACTATCCACTGAGTCTAATGATTCCTCCTTGGCATAGACCCAAGTTGAGAATCATGAATCTCCCTAATGAATATCTTGGACCATGGTACTATTTGTATGGTAGAAAGATAGGTTCCTGAAGGGAATTCAATCTGAAGCCTCCTACTACCCTTGCTTCCAAATCTACAAGTGGGAAGAGGCATGTTGTCAAGGCTCTTGAGTAGACTCCTCCTACTAGTCCTCAACCTACCCCCCCTACTCTTGAACAAGAGTCTATTCTTACATTAGAAAAAACCACAGTGGACACTCCTATGACTGACCAGGAGCCTTCCATCCTATGTTTGTAATTTGCAACCCCTAGCCTCAAGCTCAAAGATTTGAAGAAATTTCCTTGCACATGAGCACAAGCACCGATGAAAGGCTCTTATGGCTAAGTAGGTTGCTCATTAGAAGAAGGAGAAAGAGGAGAAGACCACCCCTGTCTCAAGGTCTGCTACAATGTCCTCTCCTCTCCCCTCTACTTCCATTCAAGTTGCTTCTACACCACTTCCAACTCCTGCAATGAGTACAAGGGTGCCTGTACAGGTGTTCATTGCTTCTTCGGTGGAGCCACCTCTTTTAGCTTTAGTCCCAAACATTTTACCCTTTCCAAAACCTGTAGACATGGAAAACACGTCGATGGTTTCTACTGTGGTTCTCTCTGCCTCTTCTTCCTCTACACCTCTTGCCTCATCTATGGGGAGTTCACACCTCCCAATGAGGCAAATGAGGCCAAAGTTGGAGAGCAATTATTTTGATAGTGAAGAATGTAAGAGGAGTCCACCTCCTCCACAAGGTAGCCCCGTGTTGATTTGTTATGTCTTGGAAACAGAACTAATCCCAAATTCTCCTAATTTTTTCACCATTCCTAAATCACTTAGCGGTGGATCTCAGCAACACCCTCTTATGTTCGCTAGGATTGAGCATGGTACCCCTATGAACTTTCTATTTAATTCTGTAGAAATTTTTTTGGCCTTGTCAGTGGTCTTTTCCAAATCGTTGACTCTCACTCCACAAGAGGTGAGTGGAGAAGACCTGAGGGGCCTTCTTCCTTAGCCCTTGTTGTAGGAGGGACAAAAGCTCCTCCCCTTGACATTGCGCCATTACAAGTTCATCTACCTTCCCCCTATGACGATCTTGAGTGGGAAATCAATGAACTCCTAGTTGATCAATGCTAGGGGAGGACCTCTCTTGTTTATCTTTAGATTAGATATGTGTTTGTAATGTGCTTCCCTCATAACTATTCTATGTGTTCCTAGAGGACCCACGTCACCCTTGTTGGTGCTTGGATGTAGGAATGTTTTTGTGTCGTAAACATTCTTCTATTTGTGTCATCATTCTTCCATGTTTGTGCTTGATTTTCAATAAATTAGGGATGATGCAAAGTGTTGGGGGAATTTAGGCTCCCCTTCCATGTTGACCCATTTTTTTATTTTTAGTTTGTTTCCTATGCATTCCTCCTACTTTGGTTGGGGATTGATGATCTTTCACCTTGCACCACAATTACCTATTATTTATAAGCTTGGACAGATATAACCCCACTAAACCAAATCCCCTTGTGCCCTTTGATTGTGTTTTCCTCCTTTTCTTTCTCTTTATCTTTCTCTCTTATTTGCTTGATTTGTCCCTCTCATGTGTGACAATGCTCCACTTCAACATTCTGATTTTCAAAAAATGCATTCACTCTTGGCGAATATTTTCTTGAAGATCTTCACAAAAAATTTCTTTAGAATCGCACTCTCAACTTGGAACCCTAATGGAACATCTTTCCTTCATCACGAGTTCGTAAAGAAAGGGCTTGAGAACCTTCCTCTGAAGTGGGAATAGCTTTGGCCTTCCCCTCATGTGGGGGTATATTCTTCCTTTTGAATTCCTTGATGAAGTGAACATCTTTCATAAGGATACCTTGATGCTAGATCAATTTGAAAGATGGAAAAATCTACTTTCAAACTATGTGTCCCTTGTGTGGACCCCTTCTTCATACCGGGTTCCCAAGGGAGCCCTTCAAAATTATTCTTGTTTGATTGACAGTCTACATGACTATCCACTTGCTTTCCTGTGTGGCTGCTTCTTGACATGTTCTATCAAAGATAAATTTGTCGCCGCTTTTCACTTTGTGGTGTCCATTTCATTCTGTTTCCTCCATGAGAGAGATCTTAGGGAATACCTCCCTATAGGACTGAGCACCTATAAGGTGATTCCTTTGAGCTTCCTTCACATGAGAGATCTTGGAGGTAGCTCCCCTATAGGACCAAGCACCTGTAGGGCCCTTGCCTTTGGTTGCCTCCATGTGAGAGATCTTGAAGGTCACGTCCCCTATAGGACCAAGAACCTATAGGGCGCTTGCCTTGTATGTTCTTCATGTGAGAGATCTTGGAGAACACCCTCCCTATAGGATCGAGAACCTGTAGGGCACTTTATTTCTTTAGCTTCATAGTTCTGAGAAGCTATGGTGTTCTTTGCTTATCCTACGCCTTCAAGTTCGCTAGACCATGGTCTACTTCCTCAATGGTACATGTATACATTTCTAACCCTATTATTACTACTTCAGTCAACTTTACCGAGCACTCATTAGTAGTCCTACTCACTAAAGTGGGGGAAAATGTGATAGAGTAAATTTTCACATCATGTGCAAATTCCCCTTTTTTCCTTTCTCCACTTTACAAAACCAGGTTGGAAGGCTAAAATATGCATAAGCCCACTGCCTTGGTTCCACTTGGTGCTCGTTTTGTGTGTCGGTAGAAGTGAAACCATCGTGGATGCCCACCTGGTGCGTAGACATCTATGCGATGCACTAACATCCATAACAAAATCCCACATCTAAAGCATGCAGAGACATTACACTTACTATTTTGAACAAGTTGTAACGCCTCCACTTCGACCTCACCGACATGAAATTACCTGTTCCTCTACAAATTGACCATTTCTCCATGCAATTCTATATTTTTTCTAGGAAATCACATCTTTTGGTCATCTTTTCATGCAATTTCATCTCTTTGGCATCCTTTTAGCAATCTTCCAACATCCCATCTATTTTCCATACACCATTTGAACACTCCATTTGCACTCCATTTAGCATTGCAACAACAACGACACCTTTTCAATCACATTAGTAGAGAAAATTTGGGACCACACCATTGCAATAGAGGCTCAAGTACTCTCATTCTCTCCCCATTTTCCTTGAGTGCATTTGGCAGAGGTGGTAAGCTTCTCATTTTCCTTTCTCTATTATGTTGGTTGAACAACACTTTACTGCTTTTGTAATCTTTCTTTATCATTTATCTATCATCTTTATCTTGGTTGTACATGGAGGTGGAAACACCAAAATGGGGTATGACTAAGGAAACTCCCTATACAGCCCTTCCCCAACATTTTTCTCTCCCTTGTGTGTGCAAGTTTTGGTGCTCTTGAAGTTTGCTGGAAAGATCTCATTTGCAGGCACTCCATTGGTATAATCTCCTTGTCTTATTTGTGCATTGCTTTCCATCTAATAGTTTTATTTCAACCCCCTATCAAGTTGTCAGTCAGTTTCTAGCACTCCCCTATTGTATCTTTGATTTCCTTGTCGTACAAATGACAACGTGTGGTGCTTCTGTCCAAGTTCTATGCTTTCCTTCCCTGACAGAAAGCTCTTTGAGGCATAGAGTTGAATCTAGAAGTTGACTCACTTGAGCTCTTGCTTCACTTCAGTTTTGCAAAGTGATTGAAGGTCCCTATAGGCCTCGTCATCCTCATTCCTTACCTTTTGAAACCCACATTAGTTGAGGTAAGTTTGGGCAGCCCTCTGCTCTTGGCCTCCCATGACCTGGGCCTTGAACATGGTCGGTCCCCCACTCTTACATACATATCTATGCAAATATATATACATACATCTATATGTATGTATATATATGTAAACCCTCAACGGTTTTCTAATGTATGCTCTCCATGGTGTGAATTAACAACAAACATCATTGTCCTTTCATAATGCAAAAAATGGTACTCCCAGGTTTGTTGGTTGTTTCAATAATGATTAATGCTTCTATTTATTACTTTCAACATTGTTTATCTAACATTTTATGGCTTACAATGTACATGATTAGTGATAATCATGGCACCAGGGTAGAAGAGGAAAAGATTGAGTGGGAGGTTCTTAATTAGAGTACCTCATGGAGTGAGGTTCAATGTTCTAGATGTTGTTGATGAAGAGCCAATAGTCAACATCAACAAGGATGTTATTTCTAAAAATGTAGAAAAGACAAATGAAAATGATGGTTTTGAACCTACTGTTCATAATACAGAGGTAGAAATGAAACTCCCTATGTAGTTTTAGAGCCACCTGCTAACCATGTGACAACCCTAGATCTGTCCATAAAAAATTGGAATATGCATCACATGGAAAATGTAAATGTAGATGTTGAGGACAATCGAATGTCAATCATAGGTTCATCGATCAAATGGGTAATCTTGCCTAGCAGTTTGAGGGTGTGGCTCAATGGTGTGACATCCAAAAAAAGGAAGGCACCACAAACAATCCTTTTTGATGAAGAAGAAGTTGAAATAGTTCAGCGGTGTAAAGACATGGCTAACATTGGCCATGCCCTTCAAGTCTCACAACTTAAGTCAATGGTGGCTCAAATGGTTGGAGTGAGCCCTACCCCATTCACAAATGGGATACTAGGGAGGTGATGGTGGGTTGGCTTTTGGAAATGCCATCCTGATCTAATAATTTGAACACCAAAAGGAGTGGACACAAACTAAGCTATAATGCTATGCCCCAAAATAGTTTCTTCCTTCTATGACAACTTGGAAGTGTTGTACAACAAACATAATTATAGGCCCAGCAAAATATGGAACTACAATGAAACAGGTGTGCATGCTAGTATAAATTATGCAATGAGAGTTATTGCAAAGATGGGGACCAAATGTGTTCCACAATAAATCACTAAAAGCAAAGAATGGATCACTATTCTAGCTTGTGTTAGTGCAGCAGGTCAAGCTATACCTGTTTACTATTTATTTAAGTCCAAAAGGAACATTAAGAAATATATTACTAACTATGAGCCAAGGGCATGCATGGAAATCCAAGAGCATGCTTGGATGACCAAAGAATTATTTATGGAATGTTTAAAACACTTTGCAAGAAATATCACAAGAGGGGTGTCACCAAAAAATAAACAACTTCTCATCTTTGACGGTCATGGCAGCCATGTAGCATTCAAAATGATCGAAGAAGCAAAGAGTATGGGAATAGATTTGGTCACACTTCCAACATATTGTAGCCAAAAATTGTAGCCCCTTGATGTCAGTGTATTACCACCATTCAAAAAATACTTCAAATAGCATAGGAGTATATGGCTCTCTGCACATCCTCAACTTGACATTGGAAGGGAAGAGTTGGCAACACTTTCCAGCAAAGATTTTGCACAAGCTTTGACTCCTAATAATATTTCAAGTGGTTTTAGAAGAACATGAATTTGGCTATTAGATCGACATGCACTTGACTTGGATATGGGGCCAAGTGAAGCTTTCATTGTTGAAGACAAAGGAACCACATTGGGAGCATAAATAGAGGGTGAGACAAGTAAGGATGAGGCACAGTTCTTCATAGCGAAGACTAGTTTGAGGATAGTAGGTTGGAATGAGGAACAGATTAGACAGTTTGTGGAAACCTTTACTACAAGATATCCCCCAATTCCAACAAATGAAGAAGGATATTGAACATAAAATATTGAGGCAGTAGAAATTGAAGAACTTACAGTTCAAACAACATGTAATCAGGTAGCAAAAAATGAAGAGAGTCAGTATACCATATGAATTTAAAGATTAAGCTTTAAACCTAGGGGTGCATCTACATTTCAATCAAGGGGATGGAGGACTATCCATGCCATCACCACCACATGTTGATCCTAAAGAGGTCATCCATTACTTCATGATGGGGAGAAATTGGGATGCAAATGATGAAGCAGATGGAGTGGAAGGTAATGACTCAAGCGACAAAGAAGCTGACCATGTGCCATGCACACAAGTCAATGACCAACAACTAGCAAGCAATAGAAGCATTTTCCTGCAACTCCAAACACAAAGGGTGCACCAATCATTGAATAGAGGTCACAATGGGGTGCTACGCCTAAGTAGGCAATCTCAAATTTTGACATCAAATGATTTTTTAATTTGTTGAATGAACAAGAGGCACAAAAACCAAGAAACCAAGAATTACAGTAAAGGAAAAGGGAGAAAATGGCATTAAAAAAAGTAGAAAGAGAAGCAAACCTAGAACAGAGTGAGGCAAAGAAATTGGAGTGTGCTACAAAAAAATAGAAAAGTGCAGAGGAGAAGCTCAAGAAGTGACATCAAAGGGAGATTGAAAGGGAGCAAGCAAATATTGCTCGATAGTTGAAGGAAACCCAAAAGCAAGTGGATAGAGCAGAAAGAAATAGAAGTTAGAGTACTCCTACAACTCCTCTTCCAACTCAATATCTAGTTTTAAGGGACATGATTAACATTTTATCTCTAGCCTTTTCTACTCTTAGCAGCCTGCAAAACAGGTCTTCTCAAGGATGCTCTCAATAGTTACAACTCAGTCTAGAGGAAAATCAAGCATTGCTTGCTTGTGTAGCAAGTGCCATGCAAAACAATTTGCAATCCTTAACATCTACTCTAGTTGATATAGAGTTAGTTGACACCCAAGGAAACACCACTTCTTAATCAGATCTATGGATGTCTGATTAGGATGGTTTTTGTGAACTTTTTGACTTCAATGTGTGCTAGTGTGTTTTTTGTAAAACTAAAGACTCCTTGTCTTCTTTAGAAATTTTTCTTAATCATGTTTGTTTGGCTTTACACAATTGGAATTTCCCAACTTTGAATATATATTTCATGCTTGTTGCTATCATGTTTGTTGATTGAAGTGAATGCATAGTGGTGTTCAATGTTTAAGCTTTGGCAATTAATGTGTAGATCTAGTTTTTTATAACTGACTCAAACATTGACATGTATAAATCTATATATATGTATGTATCCCTATATATATATATATATTCATATATATATATATATGTGTGTATATATATAAGTATACATGTATAGATACTAATAGATATATCTATACATACATATATATAAACGCATACATATATATAGATACATACATATATATACATTGAGTTGCATCATGTTCAATGGACCTTTTGAAAAACATGATAAATTTGATGATGTAATAGATATTGATTTCAGCAATGCAATTTTCTAAGAAGTTCACAAGGAGGTTATGGAATGGGAAACAAGGGAAGGAAATATTAGGATTTCCTCCAAATATTGGATAACATTATTGCTTTAGAGGAGATTATGCCTAGGCATGTTTTGAGATTTGTCCAAGTTAAGCATTTATGATTTTTACAACAAAAAAAAATCGTTGATCTATTATAGGAACATTGAGAGATTTCTACGAATGTTGTAACATGAAGCTTTTTGTGATTCCAAATCAATTTTGTGTTGGTTGTATTCATGTAACAATAATTTTGTTTGATATGTGTTTGTTGTATTCATCTAACTAACATTGTTGAAATTTTAAATGGAAATTAAGAAATTAATGTAATTAAAATTCAAAAATTTATGTTAATATATGTGTGTATGTATGTATACAAAACTATGTATATGCATACATATACATATATATATGTATACATATATACGTATGCATACATATATGTTTATATATATATATATGTATACACATACATATATATGTATATGTATTTAAAAATTTAAATGGAAATTAAGAAATTAATGTAATTGAAACTATAAATTCTTTAGCACATATTATTGCAGCAAATCCATAAATTAAATGAATGTGTGTATGTGTATATGCAACATATCCATAAATTAATGTATTTGAAATTGTAAATTTTTCAACACCTACACTTGGAAATCAATCTAATTGTATATTGTAAGTTTAAGTTTACAATGAATAAGAAAAATGGATATTATAAATGAACACAATGCCTACATGGTCACAGCCAAAGTAAAGTCTTGAAAGACTTTACCTGAATTTCCAGCTTACAATTTGGTATGCTCTTTACAACCTCCTAGCCATTTGACATGCCTACCACAACAAACAAATATAATAGCACAAACATAAATAGACAATAGTTAATGAAATAAATAAAAAGACATATTAGTTATTGAAAAATAAAGAACAATAATTTAAATTTAGAGCCATATCAACAAAAAATCCTTAATTATGTGGTGTGTAGTTTACAACCAAGCATAGTAAAACTACTCATATTTTCTTGGTACTTTGATGCTATTATGATAAATATACATCTAAGAGCAAAGATACTATACTCATATTTTGTAGGTGAAATAGAGGAGAGCAATGGATATATAATAAGGTGAATTATATTGTGTTTTAATGATTGCATCATTTGTTTAATTCAATTCATTTTATTACTTCATTGTTTTGATCTTGTTTGATTGTATTTCTTGGTTATTCATGCTTATGTTTCATGTTTTACAATCATGTTGTTTTGAGGTCATACATTTTGGCACGTCTGGTGGGACCCCACGTCCCCACTTTGACATCTCTTTAATTTAATTTTGTTGTTTGCAAGTTTTTGGTATTTTCTACCTTGCAGGTTATAGTTACTTTTAAGAGACTTTGAAAATCATAATTTAGGAGCTTTTTTAGGAGAAACAAACATCATGGTTCCATCCAGAAGGGCTGAGGGATGAATTTTCATATATTACACCCCTTATTTTTGTTAGGAATTGTATGCAAAAAATATCAATTGAATGCAAATAAAGATTAAATAGAGGAATGAAAAGCATAGAATAATAACAGCGAGAGACAATATTTAATGTGGTTCACCCAAACATGGGCTACATCCACCAATAGAGAGTTTAATATTATTATCCAATAAATCAAACCAATTACAACCAGTAATCCTTGCAACTTAAAAACTGTTGCTAATGCTACAATACAATTTCAATAGAAACCCAAACCCTTAGCCTTTTATTAAGACATGTCGATTAGAAAATAGGGTTTTTTATATCGGCCAATAGAAAAAATAACACCCGATGCCTTTATAAAATAATAAAAAATAGTGAGAGGTTTCGAGGGCGTCGCCCCTCAACCCTGCCCTGTATCACGATAGGGAGCGGGCTAGGGGCACTGCCCCTGGACCCCACAAGGGGCGCTGCATCCAAACCCCCGTTAAATAATTTGGGGGGAGACCGCACTGATAAAAGTGGGGAAAATTTAACCTACAAGTTTGATTAGGCTCCATATTGTTGATACTAAATTATGATTGTCCTTGATGAAAAACTTCTCTACAGTTTCAGATGATTATCTCAGTTTGGTTATATTCAGTTGGTCTTTAATTTGCAGTGGACAGATTTCATTCATATATGGCTTTTAGTGAACAGTTTATTTCCTTGATTTTTGCTTTCAGATTCAGTGCTCAGTTTGCATTTTGTTCACATTCTTTAAATATTTTATCACTCGTTGGTACTGATCAGCTTGTGTTCTTTGATAGCAACAGGTTATCTTAATGTTTTCAGGGTTATTGACAGGTTTAGTTTTTCATGTTCTTGATCCTCTCTCAGCCAGGCATTTCATTGGTTCAGTATTTCAATTCAAGCTGGCATCAATCTTGGTAGTCGTTTTATTGATCCTCTTAGGCATATTATTGGTGAATATATCTTTGGAAAATGATTTTATTCATAATCTTTTACAAGGTTAATTTTATTATACCAAATTCTTTTGAGAAGGAGTTTTGGTCGAGTCTTGATATATTACTATACTTTCTTCGGTCCAACATGAGTTTTATTTCAATCAATGTCAAAATGGTGAATGGGAAACTTCATTCTTTTGTGGGAAGTTTGGTAAAAACGTTTGCAAGGTTGATATCTTTGGTTCGATGGCCACTCTTTACTTATTTGATATCATTCACTCTAAAGTCGTTTTCTTTTTTAATAACATTGACTTTTCATGGAATATGCACATACAAGACATAATGATTATTATGTAGTCAAATGATTTTATCATTTCTCTCATACCTCAAAACTCTTCCATTATTGTTAAGTCATCGAATGATGAGAAAGGAAGTGTGTTTAGGGCAGAATTCGTGCTTGAATCCTCTTGCAAAAATACATTTTTGAAACCCTACCTTTGCATCCGCCATGAGTGATCATTGTGTTTGCTTCTTGTTGTTCTTTGCTCTCCAGCTGTTTGAAACAGTTGTAACTGGTCTTTTGAGAACAAGAGAATACTCTTTCAGATGCATTTTTTTGGTGGGAAGCTGATTTAAGACAAATGCTATCATGATCACCTTCAGTTTTGTCATGCTTTGCTTGTCTTCTCAAGGTCGAATTTGAATGCAATGAGACTCATTTTCTGTCAGAAATTTTATGGTTTTGAGTGGGTATTTTTGGAATCTCTGTCAGAAATATTATACTGTAAGCTGCTTTATTCGACTGTTTCTTTGTGTATCATGGATAACATGGTAATTATTTCATTGCCATTACTTTTAATGCACTCAAATGACATTAATTCCTTTAGGAATAAGGGTTTTTTTTTTCAATACGTGGGTATTGAGATTCCATCAGTTATATTGTAGATTTATTATTTTTCTGATCATGGGTATTCTGGAAAAGAATACTGATTGGGGTATTTTGAAAATTAAATGATATCCATTCATATTTGCAGAGGGTTCTTGAAATTCTGAAACTGGGTAGACATGCTCTTTGATTACCTTTCAGTTACTATGTGAAATCTTTTACAAAATTTACTATTTACAGATTATCGATATTCAGATTTTTTTTTAAGGTTGAAATCAAGGGTTTTATGAAAAAAACAAATATGCTCGTCGGTTATCAATATTTTTGTTTCAAAAGTGTTATTACTTGCAATTTTCTAGGTTTTTCCAAAACATATGTAAAATGATAAAGTTTTTTGATCTACACTTGTCAGAGATTTATTGATTCAGTCATAATCTTGACTGCCTTATTATTCAGGCGTTTCTCTACTCTTGATTCTATGACACTAAAACAATAAAGAGGAAGTTACGTTGTTGTTCTCGTTGACCTTGAAATGTTTTAAAGACTTGTTACCTAAAAATGATGTATAAATGTATACAAAAAAACTCTTTTCTATTCTGGCACTATTATTGTAATTCTGAGTTGATCTTGGTTGAATGAAATGTATTGAAAACTCTACATAAAAATAAGAACATAAAAGGAAGAGATGTAAAAATCTCCTCTATGAAGTATTTTAAGGACTCAAGCTTTGGTTCCTTAAGGTATTCTGTAGACGAGAGAACATAGTTGTTTATGCTTTACTGAAAATAGAGTAATCCTCTGAGC
>VDFB02271358.1:232592870-232785769 GCA_007258455.2 Sequoia sempervirens
TAAGGATTTGTGCTTGGAAAAAATGCATAACAAATTTATTTGTTGGATGTCATGTTGTATAGTTTAGAAAAGCTCAAAATATGAGTAGGATTTGAAGGCCATATATTATGGTAGCTTACAATGAAAAAGAAGGAAGGAAATCTATTATCAATTTTAATCTACAATTTAATACCATATGGAAAATCACATGTAGTATTATCTACAACTACCTTGACATATTAATTTTATAAAATACACTTGTACCATACAATAAACTTTCCCAAGAAAGAAACCCTATGAACATTAATTGAACTCCCACTCTCTGTGATCTCATAACCTAATCATAACCCTAAGGGAACACTTATTGAACAATAGTCCTAATTGTACCATAACCCTAACTTTGAACTATAGTTGAACTCTAATCCTAACCCTAACACTAATTCTTATCCTAATTGAACCTTAACCCCAACCCTAACACTAATTCTTATCCCGATTGAACCTTAACCCCAACCCTAATCTAGTTAACTTTTTTTTATAAAATTGTAGCAAGCCCATCTATACTTTGAGATTTATCCTTTTTATATATTCTAATATCCTTTACAATCTCATCCTTAAAGATATCTCTAGCAGGCTAGTCATTGTCTTCCTCTTTGATTTTCCTAGGGATGACTTGTGCACAATGATCTTGGGATCTTTTATAGTCCACATTGCTATCTTCAACAAAGAAAATATTTTAATAGAAAGATTGAAATTCATTTATAACCAAAGAAATACCATTTATATGTTGATTATTCACCTAGATTGATCCAATTTCTTCCCTAGCATTTTTCTCCTTTATATAATTAAAGAAGAAATCAAAGCCTTTTATCTCCATTTTTTAGCCAATTTATTTTAGCCCTAACTTTTAAACCATGAATCTTCTTAATTTACAATATTCTCAAATTATGCTTGAATCTCACTCAACTCCTCATTCAAGGACTCATGCAATTGAGATTAGATGGAGATAAAATCTTATTGAAGCAATTCTTTGATCTCCTTCCATCAAAGGCTCTTTTTTCTGCACAACCTGGAATAGGGACCTTGAGTTGGTAACATTGCAATCCTATTTTTCAATTGATAGTAGAGAATTTTTTTAGCAAGATCCTATCAATTAAATTTTTTAGCAAATATTAACTTCTTATATTAAAAATAATTTAGATATTTGAACACATGCATTAGATGGACCTTTGGTTTTTGATGATTTAGAGATATTATGTATTGATAATTGTGTGATTGAAAGGTTTAACAAATATAAGTCATTTGGTAAAGCCTATGAAATATAGGTTGAGCAAGTGATTAGATATTGACTCTTTTGCATTGAAAGAGGTGTAAAATTATATAAGGAAATTGAGAGAAAAAAAAGGAACTAAATAATGATCTCCAAATAGTGAGAAAATAAGAATCTATCTAGAATTTAGTAATAATTAATATATATATATATAAATTGATACAAATACACAACTAAACAAAAAAATTCTCATATTTATTTTAAATGTTTGATATATGTTATTCATTACATATTTTTTAAATTTTGTATGCTTTTGGTGGAGTTACTATTGGAAGGAGAATATAATTGTAAACTATATATATTTTAAGTAATTCTATATCTTTTAGTATTTAAAAATACTTAAATAGTTTCCTCATTGATATCTTGTTTACTTTAACATACACCATAATAGAAGTTCACATGCACATCAATCTTAGAGAAAAAATATATATTCATGCCCATTTTAATTACTATTTTTGGTAAACTATGAATAGATTGTCCTTTGTTCAATAACAAGTCTACAAGTGGGATATTCTGGTGTGAATTAATCTCATGACATTACCCTACCTTGCATAAGATCTACTAGTGCAAACTTGACGTAGTAATTATCAACCCTACACATTTAAAATTTAAATTCAATTTAAATCTTGAAAGCACCCTGCCACTAATCATTGTGAGCTTACCTAATGCATGTTTATCTTGATTTGCATGTTGTATTTTACTGAAAAAAAATCATTTAAGCATTTAAAATGATCAAAGATTATTAGGACAATGATGATTTATCAAAAGATCATTTTCATTGAGAGAAATGTAATAACATTTTCTCATAACATATATCATCATGTCTCTAATCATTATTCCTATGTCATGGAATTGGTTTGGTTAGGGCTCTAACTGAGGAGAACAAAATCCTCACAATTTAGCAAATTCCCTAAAAATTTTACTAAACACTTTCTATCTATATCGAGGTTCAAATATTAGATCAACACAACTAAATTCTAAACATCAATTATTTGCTAGTTGATTCTTATGGTATAGATTTATATTTGCACACTAGTTCAGTTTCTCAAACATGGATATGAACCAAAGCAATACTTTGAGACATTTATTGACCATCTAGGGATCTAAATGAAGATAGCACAAGCCTCACAATTTAGTAGATTTTGTAATACTATGTATATTCACTCTTATTATATTTATATATAAATATATAGGCTTATTGCCTTTGCTTTAAAAAAAAATGATGTTTGTAAACATTGTAAATCCCTAATAAAGTGTAAATGTGAAAAGATAAAAATCAATTTCAAAAATTAATTTTTTTTAGTTGATTATTGGAATTATAGATTGAAGCTCGTAGACTAGTTTTATTTTGTACACATATTTGAACCAAAGAAAAGAACACTTAATTCGCATATTTAAAAGCATTTATTAAATCAAGTCCAAAACCTCTTTTAACACTTCAAATAATCAACATCTACATATCAAAAAACATCACATTTAATCCATTTAATTTAAATATCAATCATCTAATATAAAAATAATATTATTTTTAAATAAAACATAATAAACATTTTTTCATTAAAATAAACAATTAAATATAATTAACATTAATAAATATTATAAATAAGATATAATCTTTTAAAAAAAAGTTATTATTAAAGTTATAAGAAAGATAAATCTTTTCTATTTCCTAATAAAGAAAATGAACCGATACTTCGTAATATAAAAGGAACACTCACCACAATTCATGTAATGAAATGAATGTGGGATTAAGACTAAATCCCCCAATCCAATGACCGAGCAAATGTGTTAAGAGGGCCCCAAATGGTTCCGACATCTAAGGGAGTGTACCCTTAGAGTGTGTCGGTTAAGCCCGACCCTCATATAATACCTTGCATTATGGAGCTCAATTCTCTGATATATTACTACTTATCAAATCCTTTGTAAATAATTGTAAACTTATGACTCCATTTAAGCATTTAATTGATTTTCTTGAATCAAAGCAAAAACATAGACACACAATTGAACAAATTTCAAAAGAAGAATGACAACTTCATTAACATTTCATTCAAAATTCACTCAAATCCACATAAGGAGAGAAAATATATTAGAATTATATGTTTATTCATGCTTATAAGTCATATCTACATACAATTTAAGATAATTTGCATATATTCATCCAAAACTCAAAATAGGCTATCTATTCTATTCTGTCCGCTTGGGGTTTTAACAGCTAATGGCACCACATATATGTCTTCCTCATCAGAGGACAGATATCTTCCTACCCATATATTCAACTCAAAACCTAGCTAGAGCTTTCATCAGTTCTCTCCCTACAAATGAGCCTTGAATTCCCTTTTATATGACAAGGGAGCAACAATCTTCAGGCTCAAATATAATTTCACCACAAATTCTCATTTGAACAAAATCTCCATTGCATTTGAATTTCATTTCAAAACTTCCCACATGTTGAATCTACAAAACATTTATAGTGCATGGACTGGGGTAGCGTAAAACAATAGTGGGAACACAAATTGTCATCAAAATCCCCTTGTCGCTATCCACGCAAAAAAACCAGGCAACCAAATTGCCACATAGGCACCACAACAACTTCTTATTTACTCTGCCACCCTGCCCTTACCAACACTCAGACCCTCGGTATACATGCCCGCTTCTAGTTGCCCAATATCAGGACTCTCAGCCTCGCTTCTTTCTTTCCTTGCCCAATACGGTTCGAGTCACCGGCTGGGTTTTAATTTGAACAAAATCTCCATTGCATTTGAATTTCATTTCAAAACTTCCCATATGTTGAATCTCGCAAAACATAGTGGCGCACAAACTGGGGAAAGCTAAAAGAAAAGGGAACACAAATTGTCATCAAAATCCTGGTGCACGAACTGGGGAAAGCTAAAAGAAAAGGGAACACAAATTTTCATCAAAATCCCCTTGTCGCTATCCATGCAAAAATGCCAGGAAACCAAATTGCCACAAAGACATCACAACAAATTTTTATTTACCCACCACCATTCCTTACCAACACTTTGACCCTGGTATACACGCCCGCTTCTAGTTGTTGCCCAATACGGTAGACTCTCAGCCTCGTCTTCTTTCTTGTCCTTTCCCAATACGGTTCGAGTCGGTCCGCTTAGGGTTTTAACAACCAATGGCACCACAGCTATCTCCTCATCATCAGAGAACAGACCATGATTGAAGAGAGGTAAATACTGACAGTAGTCTGAGTCAATCTTGGTTACATCATCAGAAGTGTTGCTTGTAAGGTCAATGGGCGAGTGTTGGCATCCACAGGAACCATGCCGCCCATACCTTATTTGCCTACAAACACTAGTAATGGAGCACACCGCTGACTACTTTCCTTTGTCATCTACCAGTTGAGCAGCAACGTCCTGGAATTGTAACTTTCTACTGCATCTAGTGGGCACAAGCCTGGGCTTGTCAACCAAAGTACCTTCCTGAATAGCAGGACTGACCTTTTGTGAGCTCAAACGAATAAACCTCCTTATTGACTTACTCATTTTCTCTTCTCAGACAAGCACTCAAACTTGATTAGACTCAACCCACAAAGTGCTCTAACTACTACAAGAATGACACTATTAGTAGTAAATTCCTCTTCTATTTATTGTGCGAGGTAACGGCAACCTTCATCAATGCTTAGTAAAAGTGCATGTGCAAACATGGCAATTTGGCAGTGTATGTACTGTCACCATTTAACTAGAACTACATGAGAATCCAAAGATCACCCTTCATGATTTCCAACAACAACATCTTCACACAAATTGAGATTGACGTGTCTACACAAGCAAGGAATAATTCATTATGCTTCACCAACCTTCATCTTCCTCTTGCCAGCTAGCAGGGAACAATAGAGATTTTCATTAGCTTTTGATCTTCGTTGTCGATCTAAAACCATAGGTTATGAGGTCAATAGTGGAGATTGGGCCCCACATTCTATACAGGACACACATGTGCCTTTTGCTGACCTCGTGCCAAATAACAAGGCGACACCTTAGGTCTGCGAGTTGGTGAAGTACGATCGAGATCTTCTCCCATATCTTTGAATATGGAAAACCTACACATTGTACAGTTAGTATTTAATGAAAGGCTTTGGCTTAGCCGTCGGTGACATGACCACTGGAGTTAATGGCTTAGGCTTACGTCACTGGATTAAAATTAAAACCCAACTTTGATTTTAATGCTTTATTTCCTCCGTAGGATTTTATTTCCTAAGTCTCAGTTGGACCCATTAAATTCTTATCCCAACCCTAACAAGAACAAATGATTAAGATAAGGATTGTATTTGTTGTTATAACTTTAGTTCTAGAGAATTCTTAATTACCAATTCTTATTTATGCATTTTTATATGAATCCAATTGAATGCGTTTCCATATCATTATGGAAAATTTTATTATTGCAACCCTAACTCTAACACTAATTAAACCTTGAACCTAACCTGATTGAACTCGTATAATAACCCTAACTCTAACACTAATTGAACTGTAATCGTAACCCTAATTGTATAAAAACCCTAGAGAACTCTAATTGAACCCTAACCCTAAAATAGACAATAACCCTTACCTTAATTGAACCCTAACTGCAATCCTAGCCCTAATTTAAGACTAACCTTAACCCTGACCTTAATTAAACCCTTATTGAATTATAACCCTAATTGATCCCTAACCCAAATTGAATATTAATTGAACCTTAACCCTAAGTGAATAGCAACCTTAATTAAACTCCAACCATAATCCTATTTGAATTTTGAACCTAATCATAACCATAATTCAACCCTAACCTTAATTGAACCCTAACCCTAAACATGAGTTCAATTAAGTTTAAGTTTCAAATAGGGTTAGACTTTAATTAAAATTAGGTATAGGATTCTATTAGGATTAAGGGTTGGGGTTGTGGGTAAAGATTAAGGTTCTATGATAGAGCTTGGGGTTAGTGTTAGGGTTCAATTGGGGCAAGGGTTAGTATTAGGGTTAGGGTTATGGTTCAATTAGGGTTTCATTAATGTTAGTTTTAGAATCATAGTTATGTTTAGGGTTGGATATAAAATTAGAGTTAGGTTTGAAGTTAATTAGTGTTAGTTTTAGGGTTGGGGTTATGGTTAGACTTATAATTAATGTTAGTATTGGGATTAGATTCTATCACTTTAATAAAAATAATCTTCTATAAATTCATTCAATTTTCTTTTGAAATTATATAATTTAAAATATTTTCAAATTTACCTATGTTGATATATGAGAGATATAGCAAATATAAACTCTATACAATTTATAGTTAACTTGACATTGTGTATAAAAAGGTTTAAGTTATGAATGTTATAATATAACAAGAGCTACAGAGCAATGAAGTTCCTGCCATAAAGTTTTAGAATAGTTTTGTTTGTATTTGTTGTGTATTGCAAAAGGCCTAGATCAAACATTAGAAATCTCAATTGAACCCATATGCTCATTTTGTTGATTGTAGAGTTGTGGACAAAAGCATTGCAATATTCATTAGACCAAGACCACAAGGTAGAGGATTAGTTGATGAAGTTATTCTTGAATCTTCTTCATAGGAAACATGACCAACTAATTGGTATTCTCTTTTAGCACTAGGATCATACAAAATTAGAAGCAATAGTTTTAATTTTCTATATATATATTTTTATCCAAGGGGTAAACGCTTTTGACCGGAGCTATGAACCAAATACAACCATTCAACAATACCACCCCAACGGGGTTTGAACCTTTGTGGAAAGAACAACAATGCCACCTATAAACCAACACACCATGCCAATACCGGCTTAATTTGCTATATATTAACCATATTTTACTTACAAACTTTTTTGAAAAAGGTAGTTAGAAGGTGTCATACCTCTACTGCATTTAAGCCAAGATCAATTAGCATTGCACCAGGTTTCAACCAATCACCATGAACCAAATTTGGCTCGCCTACTATCTAGAATCACAACTACATACTACAGACTCATCACTGTGTGAACTGATGTTTATCTAGGGTATTAATTGTTTAATTTAGACATTGATGTGTATACCCTTAGCTTCCAAATCTTCTTGTCTCATTTAAATTTTTGTCGACATCACTATCTCTGGATAAGTCAACCGAATTCTAAGGTCATCTCTAGATGGGCATGTTCTCTGCCAAATATGATGAACTAGGGCATGAATGAACTAAATGTGTTACATATCCATCAACGTTAAATTATTTGGATGATCAGAAAAACTTCAAGAAATTGTAGACATAAAGAAAAAGATTAAATAAAAACTAAATGAGATACACTCTTGACCATCTTTGTTTGGGATTTTCACTGCTATTTGGTTCTATGTTATATTATTTTCAAAATTAGAAGTTTTTTTATTATGATCAATTAGAATAGACTCTATAAGAAATGCATAAATATATTGTCTTGTGTAAGAAGCCCACGAATAGAAATAATAATTTGTTGATAAATCACAAGAGATAACTCTTTGCAGTCAAACACAAATCTCTAGATTTTTCACACCGATCCAATAATTATCGCCAATGAATTAGAACAATAGTATCAATCTTAGTTCAATGATATATGTCAATGTCAGATTCATAATTAACAATAAATTTTAGATACTCCACACTGGAAACTAAAACAAATTGAAAAGTTGTCTTTATGTGCATCTCCTCTAGAAACTCATCTATCTTGTAAGTCAGGTAACATCTGCAAACACTATGTACTAGCTTGTGCTGCTAGAATTGGAAGTCATGTAAATTTTTGTAACATACTCGCTAGTATAAGTTCTACACTAAGGGTCTCTACCATTTTGATGGAAAAAAAACATGATAATGGGTCTCTTTAACTTAATCCCCTAATTTATGAAGAAGACCCTATGGGGGATGATTAATCTTATTGAAAAAGAAGACAATTCATTATGCAATTAGTACTCCCCTGGTTGAAGTTGACAAGAGGTATATGCAGTATAGAAGTTTCCAAGTCAACTTATTAAAGGCTTTGGACATATCCAATTTGATAATTATTCCAAAATAACAGTAAAATTTAGAGAGATTGAATGGTTCTCCTAGTGTAGGTGGTTTTGCAAGGTGTACTTTACTCTGAAGCATTCTCATGAGGTCTAACACAATGATAATAAATATGAACAATATCTAAGGTATATAGAAATAAATGTCTTGTGGGCTTCAACAAGGGGTCTTTTAAACCAAATTGGCATCTAGCATGGTCATGACTTAAAAATTAACCAATAGTATATACCCTTATTGTACCCTACCCTTTATTAAACCCTAATTTAAGCCTAACTCTACCACTTACCATAGCTCTAACCTTAGCTTCAAGTTTTATTCTAGATTAATAATTTTAATCCTAACTTAACATTAACCCTAACCCTATTTAAACAATAATCATAATCCTAATTAAATCCTAATTGAACCCTACTTGAACCTTAATCTAAATGAACCCTAACCTTAACCCTAATTGAACCATATTTACCTAACTCTAATTAAACCTTAATTGTAAGCTGAACTAAAATAAGCTTAATTAAACCCTAACTGTAACTTGAACTTGATTCTAATCATAACACTAATTGAATGCCAACCCTAACCCTAATTGAACTTGAACCCTAACTCTAATTGAAGCTTGTTGTTGGGGTTAAATTAGGGTTCAATTAGCATTCTAGTTAAACCCGAATTGTAGGATTAACCAAAATAAGCATAAATAAACCCTAACTATAACTTGAACTTGACCCTAATCATAACACTAATTAAATTATATCCCTAACCAGGTAATTGAACCCTAATTCCAACCATAAACCTACTTGTTAAACCCTAACCCTAACTCTTATTGAACCTTATTTTTAGGGTTCAATTAGGGTTTAATTAGCATTCTAGGATGGAGATTAAGGTTAGGTTAGGGTTAGAGTTCTGAATATCTTAATATTAGCTTATAGATTTGACCCTAACTATAATCATAATTGAATCCTAACCCTAACCCTAATTAAACTCTAATTCTAACCCTAACACTAACCATAATTAAATTCTCACTCTAACCCTAACCGTAATTAAATCCTATTGTTAGGGTTGAATTAGGGTTAGGTTTAGGGTTCAATTAGAGTTCTAGTATAAATCTTGGGGTTAAGGTTATTTATTTCTTGATATTAGTTTATAAATTATATTAATTATTCAATATAAATAAATTAAATAAAACTACATCCTATCTAATGTATACATATGTAAAGGTTTGATTTGGTGTATGCGGGGATTATTTGCAATGCATTGGTATACTGGTTGATCATTCTACTATATTTAATATAATTAAATAAAACTAAATATTATTTTCAAAATAATTCACCAATAAATAATTATAATTTGAGAATAAATTAAGAAATGAAAAAATATATAAAATAACCTTTTTTATTTCTTTGCATCCAAATGATTTCATTTTGTAAAATCATATTAAATTCCAACTTCAAAAAATCATAAAATATTTTACATGCTTATTTTTATATTTTTGAGTTGAATTGTGTTGTTCTTTAAATTTGAATAACCAATCATAAAGCAAATAAATAATCAAATCAACACAATATTTAAAAACTTAAATTTCATTTTAAAATTAAACTAAATTCTATTTTCTAAAATTCATAGAATATTTATTACTTAATTATTAAATTCATAATTAATTAAATTATAATGATTATGTGATATAAATGAATTAAATATTAAATAGAAGTACATGATCCTTTTAAAATAATTCAACAATCAAAGACTAAAATTTAAATTTAAAAGTATTCTTTATATTGTATTTTTTTCATTTGTACATACAAAATATAAAATACTTGAAGTTGATAAGTTTTAAATTTATTAATTATGATGATATCCAAAAACTAACAAGAGCTGCAGAGCAGCGAAGTTCCTGCCAAATTGTGCAAGAATAGTCATGTTTTTATTTGTTGTGTCTACTATGTTTTAGCAACAATGTTGATATTATAACAACTTAATAATAATCTTGAAATTTTTCAAATGGTGACATGTAATACCGTAAACAATATCCAAAAATAAGACAAGTTGTTACAAATAAGAAACATGTATTGTCCTTTCAAAATTAACAATCTATGTATTCAGATCAAATACAATGAACAACCTGCATTGCTTATTAAAAGTGAAATTATAAAACAAATTGTAGATTTATTTTATTTTTCTTCTATAAATATAATTTTTTTATTTGTCGTTCGCCTAGTAACGCCTACTTCTTTTAATGAATGTTTTATTTTGCAAGGGTTGATTTAGTGTTGTCGTTGATCTATTTCCTCCAGATATCAACGGTGCCCGCCATCCCATGATCGGGAATTCAAGGATCGCGAAATCACAAGTGGGCTCCACGTGTCCTATCCGGGGGAGCTCAAGGGTTGATTTAGTGCTGTCATTGATCTATTTCCTACAAATATCAACGGTGCCTGCCATCCCGTGATCGGGAATTCAAGGATCGCGAAATCACTAGTGGGAGCCACGTGTCCTATCTGGGGGATCAAATTTGAGCTATTGCTGACCAACTACCATTTGATCTGAGTTGTTCCCTGCCATCCCACAATGGTGCCTGGGTTGCTTGCGAAATCATGGACGGGCGCCACGTGTCTCATCCGATGAAGCCTAAAGAGTAAAGGAAACACTAGCCTGCTTTAAATGTATTAAGGAGCGGATTACTAAAGTGTTCTCAAGACGCACATGTTCTAAATCCACGGATATGTTATAATCTCGCTGAAAAAGCTACTTGAAGGTTAACGACATGGCTAGCGACCGTGTTAAAGGAACAAGATCAACGGCGCCTGCTATCACGCAATCAGCGATTATAGGGATCGCGATATCATGGGCAGGTGCCACGTGCCCTTCATAAAGGATGAAATCTGTGTGACCATTGATGAGCTATCTCTTCAAGATTGATGGTCCCCGCCATCCCGCAATTAGGAATTTTGGGATCTCGATGTCGCGGGTGCCTGCCACGTGTCTCATCCAATGAAGCTTAAGGAGTGAAGAAAGCATTGTCAGTTTTAAATGTATTACAGGGTGGATTACTAATGCGCTTGTAAGATGCGCGTGTTTTATTTCAATGCACATGTTATGATTTTAAGGGAAAAGTTGCTTGATAGTTAAAGGAAAGGATGGCAACCATTTTTGAAGGAGCAGGCTTTATGGTAAAAAGATTGATGGTGCCCGCCATCCCACGATGATAAATCAAAGGATTGCAATATCGCAGGCAACTGCCACATGGAATTCCTTCACGACATATGACATAGTGGGCCCCTTTATTATCGTGTTGGTAATTATGTCAACCTATTTTGAAGATGGTTGTCGATGATTTGATCAAACCAAAGGATCAATGACTCAAATTTAAATATGTATAAAATTATGGTTGGAGCTGTTCGTGCGGCCCACGAGTGAGCTTTAATGGCGGATGAGACATCCAATGGAAAAATTTGATCAACATATAATTAATTTACTTGTCTCATTTGTATCACAAAGCATCCAAGTATTTCGTGAAAACAATTTCAAAGCTAAAGGTGAAATTGCAAGCAGCTGCTGCCAGAAATTGGAGTTTGTGTGAAAAAAGGCGTGAGTTAATTTTCTCTGTTTCCCAGTCATTTTGCACCTAAATTTGGGAAAGGGGGGTCTACTATGCTTGTCACTGAGTTCATCAAAATCTTTTGTTAGGGCTATTGTTTAATCATAAATTATGAGGAATTACGGTATTTTTACTCTATAATTTCCTATCTCTACTTAGTCATAGCCACTTCAAGTGTAACATTGTAGTGAGGCCCTAGTTTGTCTAAAATAGCACCAACCAAGCAGCACTCTGGCCAAATTGAGTATTTGAAAAAAAACTTGTACGACGATTTCCTAGATCAATTTCCATTATCAACAAATGAGAGAAGGAAAGGTTTGGTGTTGATGCGAGGGAAAATCCTAGGGGAGGGGTTGGTGTGTAATAATTCCAACATTGTTGATGCTAGGGTTCCACTCACAAGCTTAGAAATATTCATATTATAGTATGGACAGAGGAATTTTGCCTCATCCTTTTCAAATGGATGGATGTACGACATGGGAAAAACCGGTGTTCCAAAATGTGTTCCCTGATGTGGACTTACTTAGAGCAGTGGCCAAAAAGATATGACCCTATCACACGGGTAATCAGAGATAATGATGGAGGGGTTCTATTTGAAATTAACAGAGATGTTATCCAATAGACTTTTGATTTGAGTGAGCCAAGTGATGACTTGGTTCCTATTAATCTTGAAGAAATGAAGCAGGAGTATACAAAATTGAAATCTCTTTTTAGGGTTAAGCTACTTCCACCTCATCTTAGTTAAGGCAGGGGGTTCACAATTTCACATCAGCCCTAGTGACTAGGAACCCTTTAGATTGAATTGTTTTAGAAAGCCTTTCCTGGCTACTTTCTATTCACTATGTCAGATTTTGGGTTTCAACCCTGGTGCAGTAATGCCGATTGCATACATGTTCATGGGGGTGCAAATACAACACCCTAACTTCTCTGTAACATATGACTTTGCTTCTTTTTTGGTGGAGAGGATAGATGAAGGACTGTCGAAGCTGTAGAATGGTGATACTGGTACTCAATTCTTTTGGTATTCCATGTTGATGCATATGTTCTTGTTTAGGAATGTTGATTTTTTTGATGAGAATATGAACTTAAGACAATCAGTTAATGGAGAAAGATTTCCACATATATGGGCTACGCAAATTCCTGTGAATAAGGAAAGCACTAGTTATGTGCAATTTGATAATTTTTTTGCTGCAAGATTGAGGGCTAGATTGATGGTAAATGTACCTAGGATCCCTCAGGAACTGCATGATTTCCTTAGGCTGAAGGAGAGAAAACAAGAATTGAGGGTTTTACATAACTGAGGTGACATTATCCCATATCTAGTCAGCACTGTCCTGAGAATATATGGATTTCAAGGAATCCCTCACATACTGCCATACAATGTGCCACCAAGACTAGGGTTTGTAGAAGTTATGTGGCAAATGGGGTGTATTCATGAAGATAACCTAACTAGAAAGGGGAAGGGAACATTATTCCTTAATTATACAATAGTGTCTGACTTTACATTTTCAAAGGGAGGTTGGACACATTTTGATAAATTCTTTGTTGATTACCATTTGATATTTGGTCCAAGGCGACAACATGATCCTGAAGGTTTCTTTGCTCTTTTCAAACAAAGAATAAAAGGTGGCAAATTTGCACATGAGTTCAATTTCCCTGAGGACCTAATCAGGAATGAATTTGATTTAAATAGACATGAATTGAACAAGGAAAAGTGGATAGCTTTTAGTAAGCTACTGGATATTGTGCATAAAATGGATCTGACATATGATCCATTGATGGAATTCACTCCATACCACAAGAGAATTGATTTTTTAATGAAGAATTTGAAGGAGATAATGGAAATCTTGACAACCAAAAAAATAAATTTAAGGCTAAGTCTGGATATGCAAGGACAAAGTGATATGCCAATTGAAACAAGGCCAGTATGTCAGCCTACAGAAAGGTGGCCCATCTATAGGAGGAAAAGGGATACCGGAAAAGATGAGGCCAGGCGTAGATGGGGTATGGAAGAAAAATAATGGAAGGTCTCTTCCAGCCACCAAAGCGCCTAAAAATTCAAAGTACCTAGGGTCATTGCCAAAATCATTGAATTCAAAAATTCTTCAACAAAGTTTGCGAGATTCCCCATCACCACCAATTCGAGCTAAGAATTAAGAGGCAAAAGAACCTGACACCTACCTAAGGATCTCTCATGTATTTAAAATTATTGTTACCGATCAAGACATGCAGGTTGGTATGTCGTCCACTCCTAGGTCAGCTGAATTGGTTCTATCCGATTTGGATATGAAGGGTAAGAGTGTGCAGGATGCAATAATGGAGGCTTGCAAGGAGTTCTTAGATGACAATGCATTTGTAAAGACTCTTTTATTCTTGCAATTGGCATGGAGGATGAAATTTGAAGAATATCAAAATAATTGTAAGGAGAGAAGAGAACTAAGGCCCCATTGCAGTCGTGACTGTGAAGAATGATGAAAAAGTGAAAAGTTTAATCCAAATGGCAAGAGTTCAAAAACATCAATTCTAAAGAAGCAAAGACATATCTAGTGAATTGCTTTCAGTGTTTTTGATTTTAATGCAAATGGACATTGCATGCACCGCTTTCAAGGCCATTATAGAAGTCCAAGAATCCTTTTCGTGATTCCGGGCAAGCAGCTAAGGAAACATTACAAAAATCCCTCGGCCAATAAAATATGAGACTTTGGCAATTTGGGTACTGGCTCCACAAGGAAGAAAGCTAGACATTGCTGATATTAATCCAAATTTCAAAGGAGGATTAATAATAAAGAGGGCTTCAGAGACTACAAATAACCGGCCACTAGTTTAATCGTGAATGCGGCCAGTTGGCCCAAAAGATCACTGAAGGGAGGAGGCTAAAAGAAAATCCTAATGGAGAAGTATAATACTCTTTAATTGAAGAATATAGTAAAATGCAATAGAGGAATGTTGAGCCTAAACCTAAGTAGAAAGGTTCAAGTATAGACATACTGGGGAAACATCCAATGCTCCAGGAACCAGCACATCACCTCCCATAGTAGGGTCAATGCCTCTTGCTTCTCCGAATGTTTCTACACCAGGGTCTCCCATTCAAAATCCTGCTCTTATCCCTCCTCTAGAACAAGTCGATGAACAAACAGAGTGCTCTATTGATCCAACAAAGAGGCAGCTCATGTAGGAAATTGATCAATTACAGACATCACTAAGGGTAAAAGAGGAGGGTTTTCTTTCAAAAGAAAAAAAAATTGTTACTCTTGTTTTGGAGCATTTAAATGAAAAGGTGTATAATAAACTACCCTCTATACATTCTTTGTATTCTTTACTATATGAAGCAAAAAATAATATTGATAGTGATCAGCGGATAGTGATTCCAATAATTCAAAATTGGATCCCTAGGAAAAATAATCTAGATGTTATGACTAAAGCCTCAAGGTTTGATGCAAATAACAGGCCCCAATCATTGAAGCCTACTTATCCATTAGTTAAATCATTACAAAGTTTTCAGACCTTACCAGATGATCTAAGTAGGAAGATTAGGGAGTTGGTAAAGAACTTCAATGATTGGGGTAACACACTATTACCTGATATAACTGAAGAGTAGGGGGAAATCAAAACACTCCAACAATGGTAGGATCAAGCAAGTAAAGTCATCAATAATCAAATTAAAATAATTTGTGATGACTCAGATTATGATTTGTTAGTAAATTGTATGGATAAGATTATTGGTACCAGCTCATTTTTGGAATCTTTTGAAAGAGATGCTAATCAGGTAGTGGTAAAGTATTTGCCTTATAGTACAAAGGTAAAAGAGGTGATTGATTTTGACTGGCCAACTGACGAAGAATACCAGAGGTGGGTGGCTAAGCATTTGAATGATGATGACTAAAAAGAGTGGGCTACCAACAGGTGGCTAATCAGATGTTGTGGTTACAACATTTCCAGTTTTGTATGGATGAATTTCTTAGTGTGGGTTTCGCGTGGTTTTTGTTATTGCATCAACCTTCCTTCGCTGACATGATGAACGAGAATATGCTCTAGAATGATTGTTGTTGTAACGATTTTTGAACAAGAATATTTTTCAATGTGGTGGCTATTGTAACAAATTTTGGAATATCACCAGGTGCTCCAATTGACTAGTGACAAGTGTACTTTCTAGCCCGATGCTTGTTTGCTCCTTCATTTTCTATAAGAAGGATTTCAAGGCCAGAAGTACAGGTTAGCAAGTTAGATAACTTTTGTCGAGTCTAGGTGAAGTTACAGAGCGGATTATAAAGTCCGATGGTTTTAGAGAAATGCAATTTAGGTTTTGAGTCATTATGTAACAAGTTTTGAGTTCATAGAGAGTTAATGTTGTATAACAGTACTAGCATTTGAGTTGAAATGAAAATTCGAGCTCATGTCTCTCCATTGTACATGCATATCTAAACTTTGAATGAAATAACTAAGGGTTGTTTTATCCATCTCACTGTTGTGGTGTGTATGATTCTATTTTAGCTTTAATTCAAGGAATTAATCAAAATGCTTGAATGGGATTATAGGCGGATATGTGTTGTATAAGGATTTGATAAGTAGTCTTGGGTTAGAATGCAATAACATGAAATTGTAATGCAATATTGTCAGGGATCTTATATGTGATGTATTAAATTTGTTATAAACCTCTAGATGCTTATGAATTTGACTCCTGCAATGGATATATGGCACTGATCTAAGTTGTAATTATTTGTGTAGTTTAGTATTTGTTTGTCTTTGCCTAGAGCTTGCTACAAACTGCAAATCATTGACTATCTTATACAATGGATTGTTTTTAGTTATGGGTATGTGCAGGATCATGGTATGCCAAAAAGTGGCAATATTTGTAGGGTATGTGGCTGACGACTTTTTTTTCACCCAAAATTAATGAAATGAAAAGGGTTTTTAGAGGAGATTCTCATCTTTCCAAAAATATAAATTATGATTTAATTTGAATTTAATAAATAATTATTATTCATTTTCATTAGAATTACGACTAAAGTCCCGATCGATAGGCTGATTGAAAACCATATATAACTTTCAAATGGTATCATATTTTTTGAATTTGAAACATGTGCCACATTCTATGTTTTACATACTATAGGATTAAAAGAAAAAATTTAAATTTCATGAATTTTGACCAAGTTAAGGTGGTTAGACATATGAGTTTTTATAATTTTTTAAAGGTTGTAATAAAAAATTCATAGTTAATTATTTACTTGGAAAAATTACAAAAAAATATGCATCACATCGGGACATGAGTCCTCTACTTATATATAAAATATTACAAAATATTACCATTTTATTATGGTTAGGTGGCCCCATTGCATACCCATTTATTTTTCCCTCAAATTTAAGTACTACCGCAGATTGAAATTTCAAATTTCACCAAATAGATTTTATTTATTTTAAATAAACCTAGTGCATTTTAGAACTACATTCAATTTTCTACAAATTTATTCTTACATATTTTGAAATAATATAGATAACTTATTCAAATATTTACGCCAAGTTGCCTAACACTCATTTTTCTCAATTTTTTAAGCACTTAAGGGCCTCAGTTTCGCATACCATGATCCCCATTTACGCCCTAAATCTCATGCTATATATATAGTTGATATTGTCTTATGAACAACCACCTAGTTGGATATCTTATCGTGTTGAGCTATTAAGTGAGATCATCTGCTATTGTTAATGTTGTTTATAATAATGGTGTAGAGGTTGTAAACACATTAAGGGATCACCCTCTCGGGTCTTGCAGAGCCTGAAGTGTATGAGGCTTTTAAAGTCCTCGTCAGTTGGTCTAGGTCCTTCGAGCTACCTTCAATTGGAATTAATTGGCAATTCCATAGGTATATTAGAAGACAAACCTGGTTACATTGTAAAAAGAACCAAGATACACATCAACCACTAAACAACCACCTCTACAACTGACTTTTTAATCTTTTATGATCACATGAAACATAAAACACACTAATTTCAAGGTTTTTATCATCACTATTGAAATGTTTTAATTTTCTAACCTTTCAAACATTAAAAAGTACATCATTAAATTAATCATGTAATGGCATAAAAATTAAAAACATCATGAATTAATTATGCAACCACATAAGTCAAATATAATTCTATCAAAAAATTAATATCAAATAGATAATATAATGAAGTAACTTATACATTTCAATGTCATTGATCTTCTTCTTTAGTCTGTATCATCCGATCCAGATTCGACATTGTAAGGATTGGTCATATCATCATCATCGTCATTGATATCAGTTTCGATAATGTCATCATCCACACGGATGTCATCTTCATGAACATTAACTCCTACATCATCATCATATAGTTCCTCCTCTTCGACATCTTCGTTAGGGACATCATCAACTAACTTTTGATCCTGATCATCATCTACATCATCTTCTAGTTCTTCGGTATCTTCTTCTTCCACCACATTATACTTTACCGGCCTTCCTCTTGGATCATGTTTAACAACAAATGACCAACCCGGTTTACCTGGAACTTCTAAGTAAAATACTTGCTCACATTGGCTTGGAAGAACATAGGGCTCATTTCCAACTCACTCAATCAACCTTATATTAACCATGGTAAATCCATTATCATGTTCAATAACAGTTCTCTTAGGATCATTTTCATTCAATCGTAGCCTATACCATAGGATGACGAACAAAAATAATCTGAAGGACTTAAAGTCACACTCAAGTATATCATCCAAAATCCCATAATATCAATTTTTTGAGACTTCTAGATGTATGTCACTTCTAGATGAAACATTAGTCACCTAAAAGACTACAGTTATACCAAAATCACAAGTTTTCTTCATGTCATCCAACATTTTGATTTGATATTTACAACCATTGCACCACATAGCCTTGTGGTGTTTCACCTGCAATATGTCAAACATGCAAAAATTATTGCAATATCGTTAGTTGATAAACATATTTATTCTTGGCCAAATGTATGCAAAAAAAACAATCTCAAGATATATATACATCAATATACTTGAAAATAATTAAATAATATGGGTGATTAATATATTTATACATACCTGTTTATCTCTAAAACCATATGCTAAATCAATTTCCCTTTGTGTAACATTGGAATCTCCATTACGATGAGCTTCTTTAACCAGTGAAGCCACACTTTCCCATGTTAATGTACGACCAGATTGTTGACATCGTTCAATCTATACTGTCATCCAATCAAGACTGTTGGCGACATACAAATATAGTGCATCCTACTCTCGACCAACTGTACCAAAATAAATTGAAATTCACAAACGACGTATAATTAGTTAAATACCACAGTACAAGACCTTAATTTATAATTCATGTATATTGAATATTAAAAATTAAATAAGTACAATATACATAAAAACCATATGTAAAATGCATTCCAATTAATCTCCATCACCATCTTATAATTACCTCTCACTCTCCTCAATCTACCTTTCCCCAATAGGTACTCCCCTTCAAATTTTTTAATGGAGTTGGGATCTCAAATGCGATCTAAATGGATCTTTGCTACAAATTTAGGAAGATATTCACTAATTTACACCATGGTCTGGTATACCATATATCCCTCCACCATAGAACCCTCAGGATCTGCTCTTTGTCTAAAAAAAGCCTTCAAAAATTTCAAGTGCCTCTCAACCATCCACAGTGACATTGTGTGTACAAGTCCACACAATTCAATCTCCTCAACTTGGTGTATGAGGTAGTGTTCTTGTGCATTGAAAAATGTTGAAGGTAGACACTTTTGCATTTCACACATTAGACGAGGAATTTTTCTCTCCAATAATTTATATCTTCTTTATGTATTTCTTTAGATGATAGCCATCTACAAGTGATTCAAGGCACAAATATATTAACAAGATTTAACAAAAATATACAATATATAACATAACAAGTAAAACAAATGGCAATTATAAGATGTATATAGCTTAATTGAACAAATCTCGCTTACTTACTCCCATGTATTTTCCAAGATCATATATAACTTGCTTGACATTGTTGTCAAAGTTGTCTAGGAGAGATAGAGGTAGAATGTACGTAACAATTATAAAATGATCTTTTCATTATTTTTCCAAAAGTAGTAAACACAATACACTGAAAAGTACATGCATTATACAAGTGTATATAATATACTAGAATAATTACCTTAATGAAGGTATGCCAATCATGCATTTTCATCTCCTGACCCAAATTCACCTTTCTTTGTTATTATATTGTTTATGTTCGCAGCAAATCTTGTGGGAAATCGAATTTTTTGTATGACTTCCTTTATAGCATTGCTTTGCTGCTCTGTTAATAACCAAGGAAGGCACTTATATTAATTTGGTCTCCATCACTATTCAATTGAATGACATTTTTCATTGCATGATTGGCTTCTTGAATGTCACTACAAATTTTGACAATTTTTTCTTTGTCATGCCTTCCATCCAATATTTTCCATAATGTTTCTATTATATTCTTTCTAATATGCATTGTATCAAACAAATACAAAATTTAGCTGCTCATAGTAGGGAAACCTACTAAATTGTCCGGATAACTTTTCACCCTTTGTAGCCAACCATTAATACCTTTATGACCTTCATGAAGCATATAAGTTAAACAAATTAACAACGACAATCATTGTCAATTACAACATGAGTAAACACAACACAATATAAAAATATAAATTCAAAACATATCATATATGATAGATAAACAATTTGATCTGATGTATAACCTTGACGATTAATTCTATTATATTCCAACTTCTGTAGGTGAGGTGACATTCTTCGCGATTTTGATGTAGTCTCCTCTTTCCCATTGAAAAGACGTTTTTCAGTAGTTCGATACTTATGATTTCTATGGAAAAAGTGCCTATACTCATCAAACACCTACTTTCCTAAACTTGTTGAATGACGAGATTTCATCTTTGGACCACAAATTGGACATGCAAATTTTCCCTTTGTTTGAAGACCTGCAAGATGATATATAACTAGATTAAATATGTCAATTTTTATAATTATATATAATGAATAGATTATTTTAAAAAAAATCATGATATCTACTTCATCAAAATAAATATTGTTAAAGTGCAGTCAAACATTATAGCATACCACAAAACTGTGTTAGCCCTGGGGCATCATGAATTGTCCACACAAGCATTGCATGGAATTGAAATTGTCTTTGTCCTATTGGTCTGGAGACGTCATACATAATGACGCCATTCCATAACTTTAGTAACTCGTCAATAAGAGGCTCGATATATACATTCATATCTTTCACTTGGTACTTACCTAGTTAAATGAACATAAACATTACATAATTATTATAACCATTTTACTGCAATATAAATAAATTAATGTACATGACTATTGAATGAAAAAAATATGTCATTATGCAACAAATAAGACAAATGAGATGCTACTACGTTAAAGAAAATTGATGTAAACAAATACCTGGAACAATCATTGACAACATTATGTGTTCTCTCTTTATTGACATCCATGGAGGAATGTTATTGTTGATAACAAAAATAGGCCACACTGAGTAAATAGATCTCAGCTCTCCAAATGGATTGACACCGTCCGCTCCAAATGAAAGCCTGAGATTACGAGGTTCTTTTTTAAAGTGTGGCCATTTTTCCTCTATGTCCCTAAATGCATAACCATCTACAGGCATTTGAAGAATGTCATCTCCACTTCCATTCCGTGCAGGGTAATCCATCAATTCTGCTAAGCTTTTGCACCTAAATAATCATTGCATATGTGGAATAATGGGAATATAACGAAGAACTTTGCGAGACACCTTTTTTGTTACTTGATCTATTTGATAGCTACTGATATGACATTCTAGGCATTCTGTTGCAAATTTCTGTTGTTTATGATATATAATATGATCATTGGGACATGCATCTATTGCTCGATACTCCATTCGATATCTTTCATAATGGCACATAAATCTCGGTATGAGTGAGGTAAAATATTTGATGGTGGTAACAAAATTCACCAATTAACCTACAACAAAAAATAATTTGTTCATATAAAGAATATTAATGGTACATATTTCATCCTTTATTTACTAGTGATGAACTAACAACAATTAAAATAGATGAAAAAAGATGACATATATGACATACCTTAACATCCGTGAGATTGCTATGTTTGATAAACCATTCATAACCTTAAAGTTCAACAGCAAAAATACACAGAGAAAGAGAAGAGTTGTTTCAAGCCTTCATAAAGGGGCTCGTATGCCTTGTCAAGTACAAGTAAATCATGAACATCATCAAAGTCATCTTGATCATCATGATCAGCTCTGCCACTAAATGTGGCATGGATCAATGTATTTGTACCATCATCTTCAACTGTCTTTTCGATTACATGATCATCTTCTTCCATAGGATCATTAACTTCATCTTCGATATTCACAGTTCCATGTTCATCTGCTTGGAAAACCACATTCTCGGGCCGTGATAATCCATATCATCTACCCTAGGGCCCCACACCTTTATAATAATGATAGACACAAATAAACCATGATCATGATCAAGTGATTATATATATATATATATATATATATATATATATATATATATATATATATATATATATATATATAATGTTAAAACATATAAACATTTACAAATTCAATCAATATAAACACATATAATAAACAACTTACCAATGGACGATAATCATGCCCCCTTCAACGTGACCATGCTTCCTACAATGTTTCTCAGTTTGTGATTAAAAGTTGTCTCGTCTTTAAGCCCTTGCAATTATTGCAAGGACAATAACATTTCCCATCACCCTTTCTTTTCAATCTAGCCCACAATCTATCAAGTGTCTCTTCATTTTGTTCTGGACTAATATTATCTGACATGATTTTTCTTTGCCAAACTTGACTATTTAGATCTTCAAAAAATATCAAACTCACACTCCAATAATTTTTATTCATAGAAAGGTAACATAGTCTAATAATTCTGATATTTTACACCAAAAAAATTTGGCATGCAACCACCCCTGCAAAAGAGAAGATAGTCTGAAGTTAATGACCCCAAAAAACACTTTACAATGCTAATTCCAAAACTTATTAAATTCTGATTTTACTATGATTTCCAACCGTTAAGACTCCTAAAATCATAATATTGAACTTGATCACAAAATTCCTACAACAATGGGTAGCGAGCTAGTAAGAGCAAGTGACCCATTCCTAAGGAGCAATAGTGAGAATCATCATTGCTAATGTCAATACGGATTTATCCTTTTAGTTAAAGATGCAATGTGTCACTTCTTATGACGAGCTTATCCCTAGGGCCCTCAACATTGAGAGAGCCCTAATAAAAAATAACAGAAGTATTGGTAAGAGCATGATTAGAGTACAAACCCTAGGCCTCCGTAGAAATATAAACAATAACTATAGCGGACTAGTGAGGTTGCAATACCAAAAATATTTAGACATTGTAGGTAATAACAACATCTTGCAATCTAAAGATTGTAGCCAATAACAAGCACACTATGTAGCTTACTGACATTTGTAAATGCAATCTACAGTAAGAAGAATGACAGTCACTTGAGATGTGACAGTCAAAAATAGGCTAAGCAGTGACAAGATAATAAAGCTCAAACCTTGCATAGTAAAGTGGAGATTTTAACAGTGAGTTTCCTTACCCCCTTGCTGACCTTAAGGGTTTTTCAAATGCTTTTGGTAGTGTTAGACAAGGCAAATGCAATCAGGGAATGACTGTCCAAATGAAGTAACAGTGGTAATCATAGGTTCAATGTTTCTTCTTAGCCATTAATATTGTATAATGGAGGTAGTGGATTACATGTTTGAGCAGTGTTTTGAGACTCACCAAAGATGGGAAAATAGTGAATAATACCTTGTGGACTGTGAAGTAGTGTCAATAAGGTTGAAGGATCTTAAAAACTACAATACCATGAAACAATGAGTCCCATGTAGTAAGTAGGCAGTCTATAGGGCATAGTTTGATTTTATAGAAGGATGCTCATGAAAGGAATCTTCAAGTGATAGTGAGTGAGCTGTTTGAGATTGCAGCTGAGGGTGCAATACCAGTCTTAAAGGAAGTTAGCAAAGTAGTAAATGTGCAAGAAAATCGAATTGTACACAACAAACAATTCACAATGTTATCTTCCATAATGCCTTGAGTTTGAAGACAAAAATCTCATTGTATCTTCATGATGAAAGTGGTGAGCTTAATGGTCAATCACTGGCAACCATGATTTAAAAACATGCTATTGTGCTTATGGAGGCAACATTTTAAGTAAGGCAGTGAGTGGTGGTTTGGAACAATGGCAGGTATGAAGGACTCACTTTATATGCATACTATGCAGTCAAGCTTAAGACAACATTCTTAGAAGAGATTGAAGGTGGATTATGGAACTCAAGGGTTACCATGAAAGGATTAAAGCAAAGACTGAGATCTATTTAAAAGCCATGGTCATGAAGATATTAAAGATGTCACATGCAAAAACCTAGTAGCTGGAGTAGTGAATATAGTGTGAAAGAGGATAGTGTGCTGGGGCAGATTTAGGAGATCTCCACATTATCTAATTATAGGGAAATACATCATTTATTTATTTGTTTCATTAAAAGAAATCATTATAAACCCTATATATGATACATTGATACTTCAAAAGCCTCTGACGGAATTTCAGATTATGCAAATATATGTCAAGTAACATTCATAAGGTTTGGAAAATATTGATCACTCTCTAGAAGAGCCCATTAAACATGGGTTGTGCTTGAATGCAATACATAATTGATATAACACAACCACTATGCATATCAACCAGAGTTATAGGCTCTTTATTGCAGCAAGAGGTAATCACTTTTCGATCATGCTATAATTACATCCTATCCTGTTAAACTTGGGACAACCTGAATGCAACCAATGATGATTGACACCTACATTATACAACCTGAATTAACTACATTATATGAGTGCCTCCATTTCTATCACAACATAGCCACATTAAACTTGGCTCACACATGATCCTGTATTTGTTATAGCACAATTGTGCCACATGACCAATACAGTTATGGATCACATAATTATAGTCACAAGAATATGTTCCTCCGTTGTGATCTTATGGTGATTCCACACAACAAAATCTGGACATGAAATTCTCAAAACTCTTAACCTCTAAAAATGAAATCTAATGAGATGTTGCTTTAAAATATGATTTTCAAACCTGGAACTACAAATCTAACTTTACAAATAAATTCTGCAAAAAGACAACCCTCAACTTGGCGATAGCCTCTTGAATTTTTTCTAATTTTTTCCAAGAAAATCGTCCTTAGTTCTCCACAAACTGTCTCAAGTAGAGCAAAAAACTGTCACAATAAATCAGGTGCGAACTCACTTTTCTTTATGTCAGCCACAATTTGATTTTTTTTTAATTTTTCATGTTTGTCAAAAATTCAATGAAAATAATAGCTGACATTTTGACGAACGTGGGGGATAAACTTTCAAAAAATTGGAAATTACACATCAAATTTTACAAGCACCCGACGAACATTGAATTTTACATATTTCGTCGAAGAGTTTCGTCGTATTTTGCAGTCAAATGTATTAGTGATATCTAGTGCAACTACAAAAGGAGAAATCAAACTAGCACCAAAATGAAAAATACATTCTAATTCATTTTTTGGATCATCTCCTGGATCCCATATCTTGATGTTTCCATTAAGTGTGTTACCTCTATCAGGGATTGGCTCATCCTCCAATATGAAAAGAGGATTATCATTGGTTTCTTTTGCATGTATGACAAGGAGAGGATTATGAAAATCTTGTATATCATTAATTTCCCATTGCTCAACGCCATCTAAAATTGCATATGCAGACTTAGGAGGCTATCCTAAGTCAAAACCTTCTTGGAACAAATCAAGTTCTTCAGTCAATAACTTGATTTCATCTTCCTTAATTGATTTCTACTTCTAAGAGAGCCATTTGGGTACTCTCTAAAGAATTTGTAGTTGATTTAAGCTTAGATGTAAGCTTACTAACTTCGGCCTCTATTCCTTTCAATGCTTCACATATTTGACCAACAAATTCTAGGACATGATCTCTATCAAAAAGTAGGTTCAAGTAATCAGATTTCACCATTTCTCAAGCCTCTCTGACAACACACCAATCTTCAAGTGAAGATCATCTTTTCATGCCCATTTGTTTCCTTTCAACTTGTGCCCTCCAAATGTGATCTTCAAAAAACTTATGTATGCTATCCAAGTGTGTTAAAGATTGAACAACCTTATCTTCAGTGACCAACAACTGATTCTTGAAATCAAAAGTTGCATCAACAATGGAGGTTGATCAAAAGTTTTCAACAAGCTTCCCATCAACATGCTCTTCAATTGTCTCTTCTGAAATGACACTAGGTTCTTTATTTTGCAAGGGAAAAGAATCTTCTTCTTCGTCACTAAGATTAAATGTTATGGCAACATCAAATTCATCACCAATGGTTAGTTTAAAATCTTCATCAACATACTCCTCATCTTGGATCTTTGAGAAGAAAAATTGTTCTTCACTTGTCATGGGAATTTCCCACTCATACTCGGAGCAATCATCACTCGAATGGTGGAGATGCTCTTCCTTAGGTGCTGATCTAAAAATTACAGCAACATCAACTTGTTTAGCCTTTGTATTTTCACCGTTTCCCATATCTTCGTCAGGACACTCTACTCCAATGCTCTCAATCTTGTTTGCAAAGTCACCTTTTAGAAATTTATCAATCATTCTCAATCCATTCTTCAATGTAGTGGCATATTCAAGGTCTTCATCTAATGAAGGACTTGTAAAGTCCAACACTCCAAGCTCATTAACTCCATCAAAACAAAGCTCGACTTTACTAATTTTGTTGTAGTCTTTCCCAAATCAGTGAGCTCCTCTATGCATGCCTCTTGATTATTGACCTTGTCTTGATCATGTAGAGGTTCAAACTCATTTATTTTAGCTATCAGGACTTCATCTTTTCCATTTTTGGATTCCACAACATCGTAAAAGAAAGGACATGTGGTGAAGGTTATTGATTCATCTTCTTTATTCTTACATTTGTGGTTAGTCTCACAAGAATCTTTACATAGGAAGCAAATATTTCTCCTTATTTCATTCCTTGTCCTTTGTATGTATTCAATAAGGCCCTTTTTGTCAAGATCCTCTTCCTTAATTATTTCCAAGAAAGCATCCCATGAAATTTGATGCTTAAAATCATCTAAAAGACCTTGGTACTCATCAATAATTTTGGTGGCCTCTCGATCGTACTTCCTTTGATCCAACTTCTCTTGAACTGCTCTTTCCAATTCATCCTGACTTTGTCTAAGAGACTCAATCAAGACATCTATCTCAATTCTTCTCCCCATGAGAGACGCCATGATCTCACCTTCACTGAACAATTTCTTTCAGCTACCAATCATTGAACATACATGCAAGTGTTGATCACCCACATGCAAGGCTGAAAATTCTGACCCACAACTAAAAATTTGCAAGGAATGAGAAGCAACCGAAACAGGATGGAAAGGTCACCAACTCTGATACCACTATAAAGTTCCCTAACTATGGTATGTAAATTTTTTGCAATTGTTTGATTGAATTGATTTGTTTGTCACAATTATAGAATCGACACATGTAGCTATTGGCATATAATAAATATCACAAATAGGAAATGATAGGTTTCCATGCACCAAGATTTCATTGTATTTCAATACATTGACATATTATAAGTGTTAACATAAGACCACAGTCTACTATAATTCCATAAAACCAATGTTTAGACAAGAGACTCTTCTAATGCATAGGCTGCAAAGAAAACTAATTGGATAGAAATAATAGTAAACTGAAATGACAATTTTTTGAGTATCAAACTGATTAAGAATCATTAACAATAGTTCACATATTTACTTTCCACGATTACCCAGTAGTTACAATGATCTCTTGGACAAAGACTCTCAATGATAGAAAGACCAATATCAAGCAACATTATTAATTATGTAACAAAGTATAGGGAACATGTTTTTTTGGGCATTCAAGATTATGACAGTGACTCAAGTTGCTGCTCAAATTCTTTTTACTCACATAAGAAACTACTTAAGGATATCTATGAGACTGAAACACAATTCTACAATATATTTTTTGATTGTTTAGGGATTTTTTTGAAGAACAACAATTCCTACATTTGATGGAAAACAATAACTAGCTATTACAATAGATTTTCTTGACCCTGACCAACAACTTCTACACTAAAATGGACTCAAAATGCAGTGGCCACTTACAGGCTTTTCCCAGCTATAAGAGATGATAATGTTTTACAACACTAGAAGTTGACCCAGCCTGGAAGAGTGCCTAGAATGAACCAACATCAACTAATATTGTCCAAAGGTTTCTCCTTTTTCTGAGTGTTCCCAGCCTTGTATGGCCCATACATCACCTCCCATGACCTCTAATAGTGGCTACGACTTGGGATAGAGCTAAAATTTGAGTCTCCTATTCTAGCACTCATGTCTCTCAGTTTCTCTTCAATATCTTGAATTACCACGGGTTTACCAAGTTCCAACACTTAGTAAAAATGGAACCTAGGGTTTCTTGATGAAGCCATGCCTTCAAAACGCATATATGTACTCCAAAATCAAACCATTGAAGAAGCAAGAAAACATAGAAATAATTGCATGAAAATTAGAATATACTCTGCTTCCTTTCTTCCAAACTTACTCCAAACTTGTCTGCACTTGAAGGTTATTCTTCTTTCCCAAAAACTGAAACAACCCAGCTAGGGATGATCTTGTACACCCGAAACTAGCAAGAAGATTCTTCAAACCCTACCCAAGTAGCTCAACCATTTACCATGAAAACATGCATTCCAAAAGTGTCGAATGTTTCTTCTCTTTTCTCTTTTGTAACTGATTGAGAGGAATATATTATTATTTTCCTTTTAACTCTTAATATTTTTCCTCTCCAAAAGAATTTTTTGAAATAATAAAATTATATCATTTGTGAGGTCCCTTTTTTTAAGTGTCTATCATTTAGTACACTTAAAAACATTTCTAATGAGCTATAACACTTAGGTATTTAATAATTATTTTCACCCCCAGGAGCTTAAGTGAAAATAATAAGTAAAATAGCTCATTAAATATTACTTTTTGCAAAAATTCCCAAACAGCCTCCAAATGCAAAATAAACTGAACTAATATGCTCTATAGGGTTTGGGATGTGAAATGATGCATTCTGGTGAGTTCCCAAAAATAGACGCCTTCTCCAAGAATCTTGGAGAGCGAACCGGGAGCCCAATCCAACTTCTAAAAACATCACTGTCACCTAGAACATTTATTGAGCTCAAAGCCACAGATAAATAAACCATTCGTAGAAAGAAAACCACTTATTTGTTCTACACGCTAAACCACGACCACTCCAAGAACATTGGAGTTCTCCCAAACATGTCGAATAGCCTCCGAGAGACTAGGAAAAAGCATAATGCACACAAAAATATATGCGTCGAAAAAAAGGGACATTACAATTGATGCTTGATTGAATGATGCAAAGTGTTTGAATGGATGATTGAATGCTCAGATGAATTAGTGAATGAATGGGGTTGTAAAATGGATGTAAAAACACTTATTTATACACTCTCGTGCCTTAGTAACCCACTAATACAACATCATAGGCCGACATAAGGTAATTTTGGATAAAAGCTTGAAAGAAAATTTGAGATATTTTGAATTTAGAGCCAAGAGGAACTTATTCACCACCCATGGCGAATGGGCCCCACCTTGGACTTGTAAGTGGGTGTTGGAAATTAAGTCACATTTAATGTTGTTTGTTGGTTTTCCATTAAAAAATACACTTAATTAAGCCTTATGAGTGCATAAAGGGGTCAAATAAAGCATAAGAAAGGTGTAAATAGTGAAATCAAGCCTAGAAAAGCATGAAATCTTGTTACAAGACTTTACAACACTTCAAAATAAGGCTCGGTAAGTGATGAAAGATTATTCTTAGGTGGATAGTAATGAATAGAGTCTAGAAAAGTGTAGAAATGTTTTACAAAACTTCACAACACCTTCACAAGATGCCATAATTTAAATTTTAAGGACCTAATGTGAATGTTTAAGCCACATTGCAACATTAAATCAAAGCAAAATGGAGCAAGCATCATGAGAGAAAGACCTAAAAGACCATGAAAATGTCCAAGAGCCATTTTTCTATGGTACATAAGTATTTTGGAGCATTGTTCAAGTATCAAGCATCATGTCAAAGTTATCATGCATCATGTTTATTTTTGAGCTAACAATTGTGATGTAGGGTTTCATGATTCAAGCAAGCATTCAATTCAAGATATATTACATTCAACCAACAGTGAAGATCTACATCCATTAGCGCCACTTCATACGTGTTTGCAACCTTTATTTCTAAATTTTGGTGAGTTACAACATATCATTTTGTTCATTCATTATTCCTCCTTTCCATTCGATTTCATTACAAGGTTTGATTACCAAAACGGGGTTTGACCAAGGCAAACCCCTATCCGCTAAGAAAACAACATTTTCCCCTCTCTTTAGTGTGTGAATTGTAGATCTAGGTTGAAGAAATATTGAAGAGAAAGATTGGAAAAAAGTTATCAAAGTTGCAAAGTTGTCCAAGTTTTCACCTTATTTAGAAGATCATTAAAAGACACCTACATAGTAGAATTTAGTAATTCAGATCTAGAAATCAAGTTGAGAAGACTAAGCAGAGGTTGAAGAGCAGATTTAGATCTTGATCCTCCAAAAAATCCAAGTAGGACTAATACGCGACTTCTTGCATATGAGTCCCAGTATAGTGGATTTTCTAGTTTTTAGGTGTTCCAAAATTATCTCTATCAGATTTTTGTTCCTGCCCAGAAATCCTAATCTGGGACTAAACTTCCCAGCCTAGCGTATGAGTCCCAGCATGCATTAAATTTAGCATTTTCATAATTTCAAGTCTTCAATCAAGTTGCTACAAGTTTCCAGGTGCACCTATGTACTTTTCTAATTTTCTATTATGTTTTGCATTCATTTCTAGGTCATTTAGTGAAGTCTTGCATATCATTGAGTTTCATAATTAGGTCTTGAATATTGCTTGTCTTTCCAAGCCCCTAGCTTGGTGGTGAACCCCCTTTTAGTCATTAATTATACCGCAGGACAACCTTTAGTAGATCTCTTCCCCTCATTCCATCCTTGGGTTGAGATCTCTCGGGTTTCCTTGAGTGAAACAAGAGTGTGAAGTAGGAACCCTATTTACTCAAAGGTAGAGTCCCCTATTTTTGATGTTTCATATTGGAATCAATGAGGTCTTGCACCATATGTTTAAGACACTTACAATTTTTTGTATCATGTCCATTTTTACGGTGAAAATGACAATAGGAATTTAGTCTAAAGTTTGAAGGTAATGGCTTGGTAGGATCCAGAGCTTTAACATGAGGTAGGGAAATTAAGTTCTTTTCTAGAAGTTGCAACATGGTGTTATGAAGGGTATCATGTAAGGGAGTAAATTGTCTATTCAAATCCACAAATGTAAAAGGATTTTCCTTCTTTATAGCAGCCACTTGGGTATCAACATGTTGGGTTGGTTGAGGGATATTTAGTTCGAGAAAGCCCTTATTTAGTTTCTTGAAAGGTTGGTAGTTTTGAGCTATGGATTCTGACTTTTTAGGATGGCTAGAGGTGGGTTTTGTTTCACGACTACTAACTGAGTTTTGATAGTCATAGAGGGCCAATACACAAGTGTACGAAGGAAGGAAATGTCATCATACCAAGCTTATCTTGAATCTTTGTTTGTAAGTTCTCAATGAACATTCATTGAAGGTCGGGATTGGGAATCTTTATGTTGAGTTGGGAATAAATCAATTGGTATCATGAAATGATGTTAGTGACCTTTTCATCATCCTTTTGCTTACATCTCACCAAATCAACTAATGTCATATTAGGAGTCATATGCACTTGGAAATGGTTCATAAAGGAATCAACAAGTTTATTGAATGAACGAATTGAGTTATTCAAGAATGAGAAAAACCATTCCAAGGCGATATCTTTATAGGACCTAGGGAAAAGCTTAGCCAAGAGCTTATCTTCAAGGACAAAATCATTACATAAGGTGGTGTAAGCGAAAACATAGTTAGAAGGATCTCCTTTTCCTCCATATTTCTCAAATCTAGGAATCTCTATACCTTGTGGTATTGGCGTTCTTAATATCTCCCAAGATAAGGGATTGCTTTAGACATAGTATGAAGGTTGGCCATTTTGATTTTGGTTTATGGTGGAATTTTTTCATTAAAGGGATGAAACATTTTGTAAAAGTTGGTTAAGAATGGCATCATTGGTTGTGTTTTGGGATGGAGGTGTATATGTGTTCGAGGGTCAAGTGAATGGAAAACTTATGGGAGGTTGAGGTTGTAGGAGGTATGATGTTAGATGTCATAGAGGCATAAGGATTGCTAGTGGAAATACCCAAGGTAGGAATGATGTTGCTAGTATGTTGCATCATTGTGGTAACATGAGGGTTAGTTTAGGTAGGGATAGAGGCAATGGTTGTAGGGGGAGGAACTTGAGTTACTCCTTGAATTTGAGAATTGTTCAAAGTTTGAGCACAACTAGTCATTGAGGTAAGGTATTTTCCAAAAATGTGAGCTAAGTTACACGCAATCTCTACTCCCTTTTCACTTTCAATCATTTGATGTATGTTATTATGGTAGGGATAGCCATATTGGAAATGTTTTTCAGTACTTAAAAGGTCTTGTAGATGTGCAAATTCTTCATGGATTTGGATTATGTTTCTTGAGGGACACTAGAAACCATTGTTTCAACACTTGTCACATTGCTTGTAGGTAAGGTAGGCATAGGAAAAGAGTTGTCAAAGGTATGGTCCATACCTAGTGAACCAATGTCAACACTATGAGTGAGAGGGCTAGATAACCCAAGATCCATGATGAGTGTACTATTTTGGGATGACATGAGTCTCAAACTATGTCTCACTATAGTATTAGCAATAGGACACCAAGTTGTAAAGCTTATACAAGGGAAAATCAAGGAAGAATAATGAATACAAGATAAATATAATAAATAGAATATAAATGATATGCTTTAATTCCAATTCTTATGTTTACAAATGCACTTAAAACGAAACCAATTATGAAAAGATTGCCAATGACAATAATTTTGCAAACTGAAATAGTAACCTAAATGCAACAAGAAGACACACAAATAACAAGATTTTAATGCTCTAAAATGCAGACTCAGACCTAATCCGAGACTGGTACACCTAGTTTGGCGTATGAGTTTGAATTATGGTTTTTGGAAGGGTCAGACTGTGAAAAATAGATAGAAAACAATACTCAGGAATCTGCCAAAAAGACCTATACAGGGACTAGTATGCCTAGATGGGTGTATGAGTCCTAGTTAGGGTTTTTAAGATTGAATCATCAAATTCTGAATTGATTTCTATGTCTCTAGATTGTGTGTTCAATTGACTATTTGCAATTATAGATTTCTATGCAATTGGATTTATATGCAAATGTGAGATAGAGAATAAAATGATCTAATATGAGATGTAATTTGGATGTAAATCTAAGACTAAATGAATGAAGAATGATTTTATATGTAATTATGAAACAATATTAATACAATTTTTTTTCCAATTTCAATGAAATTAGATGATGCAAACATGCCAAAATGCAACCTATATGTACTTTTCACTAATGTAAACTTTAGGATCCCTAAATGCAATTCAACTAATGCAAATCTAATGCAACCTAGATCTAGGGATACAATTTGGTCTCCAAATCATAAATTCAAGGGTCCAAAGGTTAGGTTCGCCAAAATGAAACGAAGAGAAATGGAAGAGGGTGTAGGAATCCTCCATGAAGGAATACTAACCCTCTATTTCCCTCACATTTCATTAGGAAACTAGATCCCTCAATAAAATGACTATCAACCCTTAGGTGAGTCAACTCCATTGAGGAATCTAGTGGGTTCCTTGTGTAATTGGATGGGTTTCACCATTAAGTAATGCTTCAAAAGAGGAAATGAAAATGCTTATGCAAATTCACTATGTAACCTAGGAACTTTAAAACATAAAATTTCATTGATAAACTTAATGGAATGGTGAGGTACTTGGTGAAATGAAGATGTCAAAACAAGGTCTGCAAACTCTGAAAAATAGTCTTTAGGGTTGGACCAAGATTGATACACCAAATTGGGTGTATAATTCCTCCTATAAGGTTTTTGATGATCTTTTTGAATCTTTCAAACCTAGATCCAACATTATTGAGTGATGTTAAAAGGCCTTACTAGGACTAATATGCTAGGTTGGGCATATGATTCCACTTGCAAGGATCGAAATGATGTTTCTCTAGCCTTTAGTGATCTTCTGTAGCTTCCTTCTTGTCTAATATCCAAGCCTTGAAATTTTGAATTTTGGTCTGTATGTGAGTTTTCATGAAGATGACAACTTCTTGACAATTTTTGCAATTTGGTCTTTAAAGGATCTTCAAGCTCCAATTCACTTAGATCTACAAACACATATCAAGAGGGAGAAATATGTTGTTTTGTTAGGAAATGGGGGTTTACCTCAGTCAAACCTCATTTTGGTAATTAAACATTAATGAGACATGAAACATGAATGGAAGGAATGATAAATGAACAAAAACAATGTTGCAACTCACCAAACCCTTGAAATGAAGATTGCAAACTTGTGTGAAATGGCTAGCATGATTTTGGATCTTGACTCTTCCTTGAATGCTTGCTTGAATCATGAAACCTACATCACAAATGTTAGCTCACAAACACACATGATGCATGAAGACTTGAAATGATCCTTGTATCTTGAATGTTGCTCCAAATGCTTGATGATTTTCTCTTGAATGCTCATAATCTTTTAAACTTTCCTTAAGAATGCTCTCTTGAAAATAAATTAGATGAAACATAATGAAATGACCTTGTATTTATACTTGTTTATGCTTAATTTTTTGAAATTACAATACTACAAGACAACATTCAAAAAATGAAAGTAAGGAAAATAAAATCCCGTCAAGAATTTAAATTAAAATAGGTCCTCGCTTAAAGGGGGACTCATACACCCAATTGTGCATATGAGTCCCAATACCTAAAACCTGGGACACATACCTTGAAAAGTGTGATGTTTAATATGACATTTAAATTTCAGGGCCCAAACCTAGGGAGGATCCATATGCCCCATTGGGCGTATGAGTCCCAAATCCCTAAATCTGGAACATAGTCAAAATGTTAAATTATGAAGTGTCATTTATTAAATGTTGAGATTCTCCCTAGAAAAATACAATTTGCTAGGCTTATGGAGGCAAAATAGGACCAATTAAGGCGTGAATAAGCCAACTTTCAAGAGGGAGGACATAAACAAGTGTGAAAATGTAAAGGGATACATTTTTCTACACTACAACAATATGCAATAATTTAATTCTAGACTCTAGTTATTTATAAATATTCAATGATGTTAATTGAGACACAACAATCACAATCAAAGGTATACATTATATACTCATACCTATGTTAGAGACATTAAAGTTAAAATTATTGGAGTAACATTGCCATAAAAATGCAACAACAATACTAACATTCAAGATAAACAAACAATAACATGAATCATTGAGAAAAATGAGTACATCTAATCAATAAGTTGCGTAGTAAGGTCACTCATTAGACTCATCATTGGTTATCTACTATCGCTAGAGTGACTCTTATGAAGTCTTTTATCCAAGCACTCCCTATTTACAGGTGTTTTGTTTAGGTTGCTCCTTTATATTTCCTTAAGAAATTTTAATGCCTTCACACGACAATTTCTTTGGAGCAGTAACTTACAGATGGCTAAGTTGCATCTTGTTAAGTGGGAAATTGTGTGTAGACAAAAGAAAGAGGGGGGCCTCGACTTACAATCTACTATTTTGAATGGGAAAGCTCTCACTTCCAAGTTATATTGGTGCTGGTGTACTAGTCAACATCAACTTTGGGCCTGTATTCTCACCCATAAGTATCTTAAAGATGTTAATACTTTTGATGTTCCTCACTTCTGTTTAGAGGGAAGGGGATCAATGATCTGACATACTCTAAAAATGGGGGCTCAGTTGGTTAAGAATGGGATATTTTGGATCTATCATATAGGTTCACAACCTCTTTATTGGTAGGATTCTTGGGATGGTCATCCTATTATCCTTTCTACTTATCCTCACCTCAAGTCCCTTTGTGATCATTTTATTGTTGTAGGTTGGAATACGATTGAGCATTATAAGATTGCTCAGAATTTTAGGATAGCTGCTAGTTTTAGATGGAAGCACTCTTTTGAATGGCCACCAAGAGATAGGGGAAGGATAGGAAAGAGTTGGATTAGATTCTTGCCTTGCGTGAATGTAATACCTTGGTTGGGCATGATGTCTTGGCTTGGGGTAGCAATGATTTGACTGGTAAGTACTTTGTTTCAATGGGTTATGGGGAGTTGGTTAGGTAGATGTTTGGGGACACAAAGGTTCCTTGGGCGAAACAAGTGTGGAATAAATTTTCTTGGCCCAAGTGCAATCTGTTAATGTGGTTGGTGGTTCATAATTAGTGTCTTACTTGGGATAAGTTGTGCAAGCATGGGTTCCAGGGTCCCTCGATGTGTGTTTTGTGTCGTAATATTGAGGAGAGTGTCTCTCATCTCTTCTTCCAATGTTCCTTCTCCAGGGAGATATGACACTTCTGGTGGGATGCGTGGAACTAGGCTTCCTAGCATGTTTCCTCTTTGGTTGAGTTTTTTGCTTGGTGGGGCAAGGCCCCTGTTAAGATTTGTTTTCTTCAAGTTACTTGGGCTCTTGGGCTAACCTTTATTATTTTGCATATTTGGTTGGAAAGGAATCACATGATTTTTCAAGATGTGAAGTTGGTTGTCCACCATTTGTGGTGGAAAATTCTTCATTCTTTGGGAAAAACTATTTTAGCAAAGTGTGACTTGGTTGAGGGTGTGGATCCAAGAGATGTTGCTTGTTGCAATCATCTTAATCTTCCTCTTTAGAGTGGCGTTGTGAAGGGTGTTGGTCAGGTCATGAGAAATAGATGTAGAAATCCTCTTTAGAAGATAAATAGTGAGGGGCATTGGTGTCCTCCTCCATAAGGAGTGTTGAAAATCAACACAGATGGTTCTTCTTGGGGAAATCCTATTCATGCTAGTATTGGTGGAGTTGGGCAGAATAGTTATGGGACTGTTCAGTTTATATTTTTTGTTTATAAGGGTCTATATACTAACAATTTGATGGAGGCTCTTGCCATTTTATATGTAGTGGAGCACAATTGCACTTTTGGGTGGAGACGGATCATTTGTGAATCCAATTCTTTGGTGGTGGTGATTTTGTTGAATAGGAAAAAATTAGAAGATGTTAGTTGGCATTTAGCTTTGATTATTAAACGGATTCTTAATTTGTGTGCTTCTTTGGAATTTGTTACTTTCATTCACATTCCTAGAGAATGGAATGAAGTAGCGAATTGTTTGGCCAAATGGGTCTCTAATCATCTACATAATTGGAACATTGTGGATAGGGGTCAATCACCCCCACATTTGTCTCAAAACTTGGACCACATAGAGGATATTTACAAGGGTGTGTAATTCCCTTGCTTTGTACTTCTTTTGTTTTAGTTTGAATAAAGTTTTACCCCTCTTTTAGTGTATTACAATTTTTGTATTACAAATTGTACCCATTTTAGTACTATCTAAAAGTGTCATGTGTTTACGAATGTGTATTAGATTATTATTTTTATTCTTATCTATAATCAAAGTGTCAAATTATTATGCATGTCATCATATCTTGTGTCCATTTTAGTGCCTTTATTTTTTGTTAATCTCAAAACAAACAACAATTGTATAGATGTTTGTATAATTGTGTTAATGTCCTTTGAGAATATAATTGTATGAACTCTATTTGATAGTAAAAATATAGATTTTTCGTTCCTTCTATTTATAATCAACACCAAGCCTAAATTTGTATAACTCCAACAACCATCTCTGTGTTTTCCTCTTCAAAGATTAGTAAATTTCCTAGGCAAGTTTGAAGGAATCTAGAAAGACAATCTCCATGAGTTATTTTTACATAAAGCATCTATCTTCTTTTAATCTCTAGTTTTCTCTTATTCTCTTGAGAATTTTATAACAACTTTGTTACAATTCCTTAAGATTGTGAGCGTTGACATTAGAGTCTCTATTATTCTCAATCTTTTATCATCCAATATATTTAAATGTTATTGATCTTCACTTATAATCTTATATTCTTCTTAAAATGAGTCTATTTTCATTCCTATGATGCTTTCTTTCTTTTCTAAATGAGATGACATCACCCTAGTTTTCAATCTAAACTCTTTCATTTTGCTCATTCAATATTATCAATCTTTATTTAAATATTTCTTATTATTAATATTTAATGAACTTTGTTATTCCCTATAACCTTTCTCTCATATTTTCTATCATTCTCAAATTATTCTTGATCCTAAATATACTAGGATTAAGAATGTATATTGCAACTAAGATAGCTTGAGCAACAACTAGAATCTTGTTGCATAACAACTACTAAAAGTGGTTTGACTAGGGAACCCTCTATATCTAAGTTTCTCAAAATGTTTTTTTTGGATAATTGATGAATACATTTGCCAAATTTGATTAAAAAAAGGTATTTGATCCTTTGTTAAATCTCGTTTTATAAAGGTTAATAATTACATTATTTAAAGAGGATTGCAATATGATAATTCTAAAGAACTAGTTTTAGTTTCCTGGATAGATAGAAGATGAGTAAACAAATATTTTCTTATAGTTTATTTTATGCATAAATATTGATTTATTTTATTAATTAAAACATGCAAATAAAATTAAGAATGTCAGTTCATTAATCAAATAGTTAGAAATCAATATAATTATTATATTGTACAATTTTTTTAATTAGCTCTAGGAAAATTCACTGTCAACAATTCACCAACAAAAAATTCACCCCCAACAATTCATCACCATGGAAAATTCACCGTCAAGTAAAATTTATCACCAACAATTCACCGTGCTAGAAAATTAACCACATTAATATTTTTTAATATATATTTCAAAAACTTTGATTTTATTAAAAATATTAATGAATTGCCAAATAAAATAAAATAATGAATTGCTGGTGCCATATGCCATTTTAATTTATTTACATTTCATAATCTTCATTCAAAAGTCATTTAATATTTTTCATTTAGAACTAGGTATGATAGTTATAGAAATGAAATGTTTAATTGAATCACATACAATATTAAAAAGTCATTAAACATCATACTTAAGGTAAAAATGAATATTATAATACATATGTTGTCCTAAAAGAGATTATAAAAATTTGAAGATATATAAATGTACATAAAAACTAAGGTAATCCATACAAAAAAAATAATAATAAATGAATTCCTTAAAAGACAACCCAATCAAATTTTTATACATATCATTAAAAACAAAATAAATAATTTTTAAATATAAAAAATAAAATTATCATATCCACACTAAAAATCATATTTTGACGCATTTAATTAACATATTCTAATTGTCTTGTATAAAGATCTTGTATAACTAATTGACTCTAAATTATTTTTAAAAAAGTATTATATTTCTTTGAAGAAATAAAGATATTTTTGTTTGAATAACCTTGTATTTAGTTACCCATGAATAATCGTGTACTCTTCGGAATAATTGACTTTGAGCTTAAGCCTCTGTTAACCAGTTAAAAATTACACAAATAATTTGCTTTCTGTTTAAGGTGACTTAAAACTCATCACTGATCCAGACATCAGCGTCGTGGTTTTTGGCGTTTAGGCTAGTGCGTTTCGTTCGAGGTGTTGTCACGCATTTGCTGCGTAACTCCTTCCACAAGATTGTCGAATAAGTCATAGGTACTCCAAACTTCTTCCGAGGTTATAGTCTTTTCACACAGCTGTCTAGTCACATCATACTCCAAACTTATTCCTAGGTTGCAATCTTTTGACAGAACTGTCTCATCGAGTCATACTCCAAACTAGAAAAAGTATAAAAGAATCAACCGGAAACACGTTAAAAAAACCAATCAAATAATAAACAAACAAAATAAATGACCGAAATTTTGAAAAAGCCTGAAGAAAATCCATATGATGAGAATCAAATTACAAGTTCTGAAATTTTATTAAAAACAAACGCCGCAATGATCATAAGTTTTTACCTTTTGTGTTCCTCTTAAATAATGGGCAATTTTGGAGTATCAAACTCCGGTTCGGATATTCAGCTGGAATCGGTGACTTACGAGTTTACAGACGCCATTCCAAGAGAAGCATAAACGTTAGAGCAAGGGGTAATGCGTTTAAAAATTAATTAGAACATGCTAGGTTTTTAAATTTATTGAAATAATGAAATAACTCTTACACAGTTTGTTTCAAAATTCTGGATTATCAGTTCACGATGGCAGTTCATATTGTACGAATAGGGTTTATAATATTGAGTTTCTGTGCTGGAATCAGGGGAAGAATTGGGAAGCATAGCTTTAAAGGCCGTGAAAAGGGTGCTGGGTGCTGTCACAATAGAAATTTGCATTCTGTGTTTAGCTGTGCCCTGGAGAAATACATTACAGCGAGTGTCAATTCCTCTCAGTTTATATTTGGTGTATGCAGAAAGGATTTCCATATTGTCTTTCTGAAGCTTCAACCCAGTTTATATAATCTCAGCTTCCATCTTTGAGATGTATTTCTGTAGATTGATGACTGTAGAACCCAGGTAACATTCCCCAATCACTTTTGGGTGTCTTCATTCATCTTTGAATACTCTTACTGAGCAAAGGGCATTGCTTTCTGTCTATTTGTGTCTTTTTTAGGGCGATCTCAACAATCAGCAAGCCGTCTTTTTCTTTTCTTTTTTTTAACTGATTTTAAAAGTAAGTGAGTAAGAGATTTTTCTGGATTTGACTGTGTCTTGTTATTTTGCATCAACGTTTCGAATCACACTCTGTGATTCATCATCAGGATGAAAGAGAGCTGTATCTGCAATCTCTCATTCTACTCCTACAGCTCTCTTTCATCCTGATGATGAATCACAGAGTGTGATTTGAAACGTTGATGCAAAATAACAAGACACAGTCAAATCCAGAAAAAACTCTTACTCATTATTATGGACTGTGGAAATCTAATGTCTTTGATTGATTTTAAAAGGTCAGTAGGTTAATGGTAGAGCATTTCAACAGCAAATGAAACGTCTTAGATTTGAGTTCTAGTTGGTATATGAAAAACTCAACATGGTATCGAAGCCACACCAAACTAAGAACCCCAAACACTCTATAGAGTGGCTTAAGAAGATGTTGAAAATAAATCACACCTGAACCAAAGATAGAATGATTTTTAAAAAGATCAATAACTAAATGAGAGAACATTTTACTAACAAATAAAAGAACATTTTACTAACAAATAAAAGATCTTACTAACAAATAAAAGATCTCAGATTCGAATCCTTACTAATCCATAAAAAAACTCATCACTTTCCCTAAAAATTAATTCAGAATGAAAACATCTCTTGGCAATCACCGGCAAGACACATGCTAAGACATTTTGATGCTTGGCATTTGAATTCTCTGACTATTTCGACACGCTAACTGCTGCCTGTCTGCAATACATTACAATATACACCTACTAATCATCTGGCTGGATGCAAATGCAACACACACAAGGCTTATATGGCCAGGCTTAGTTCTAGAGGTTTTTATCAGTTAAAAGAGTTCGACGGCATCCTTTCTATAGACATGCACTGCATATACTACAATTATTGCCATTTTGTTAAACAGTTCATGTGCGTTTTGCATGCTTTCACATTTTAAATACAATATGTGTATCAAAGCATTTTCAACTGTATCTGACAAAAAAATCACTTTGAATTATTTTTGATTGATCTCCGTAACTTGTTCCAAAACTCTGATTTTGGCACTTGCTGGGAGGATGTCGCATTTGGCTTTACACCTGCCAATTGCATTTGCTTAAACTTTTATAATGCTTTTTCAACAAACCCATATTGTGCCTGTGCAGAAGGGATTGCCATCCATGAAACCATAATATTTCGTTAAGCCATTCTTTGAAAAGCTTTAGAGCTTCATCCAGAACATCTTGAGCATTTCCTGTAATCAGTACATTCCACGAAACCACATCTACATTATGCAGATTGTCAAATAAATCACACGCCTTCAGCATAATTTCACAGTTTTGCATAGATGTTATTGAATCAGGGAGAATGCTGGCAAAGGTTATTGAATCTGGGTCTAAATGTGCTAATTTCATTTGCTTAATAATCTCCGTGGGCTTGTCAACATAGCCATTTTGTGCATATTATACAATCATTGTATTCCACGAGACCATATCGCATTGAGGCATTTTGTTTAACTAATCCCCTGCCATCTGCACTGGTCCATATTTTCCATACATGTCTATCAACACATTCACAATTACAATAGTTGACAAAAAACTGCTTTCTATTACTTATTGATGGATCTCTACAGTTAGATCGAAAGCTCCCATTTTGGCACATGCTGGGATGATGCTAGCAAGGGTTGCCGAGTTTGGCTCTACACCTAGCAGTTGCATGTGCTTAAAAAGATGTAAGGCCTTCTCTATGCGCCCTTTTGCGCATATCCAACAATGATTGCACTCCATGATTGCTGATGTGGTTGGTGCTGGCTAGGCCATACTGGAGCTGCAGGACTTAGTTTTCATTTTTCTGCAAATATTGCATTTGGATTCAAGTTTACTTGCTAAACGTAGCATGGACAATAGAGCTAGCATTGCAGAAGCAGAAGCCATAGCATGTGCCCCTGGGTATGGCTACTGCTTTCTTAAAAAGACCTCAAAGGTCAAGAAACTGTTGTAACTGCATTTCTATATCTTGTTAGGGTAAAATGCATGACATACCGTTTGTGTAAGACAATTTAAGGAAAAAATATGGTAATTTTTTTTAAGCTTGGTCTACGTCTTACACAAAAATTGGATTAATAGTCCATGGAAAATTTGCTTGCTGATCTAATTGATTGCAATTGGCTGTTTCAGGTGTATGCATATAGGCTTCTTGCATGGGGTGTATGGTAGAGGTGAGTTCCATATTTGATGGAGATAATTGCTTTTTTAATTTTAATGTTGTAATTTCAATGGATAAATTCTGACTTTATGTGTTCACTTTAGCAAAAGATCTATGTTCTTTATTCTAGAAATTATATTCATCGTCTAGGTTTCTCTTATTCATTGTTTTTGAAGGTTTTGCATTAGCTTTTCTATGTTCTTTATTCTAGAAATTATATTCATCGTCTAGGTTTCTCTTATTCATTGTTTTTGAAGGTTTTGCATTAGCTTTTCTCTTATAAGATTCAATCTCAAATGCACATTAAGACACCCAAATTCAAATCCAATTATCAAAAAGAATGTTCCTATAATCCACCTAAATTCTAGCCCACCCTAGAAACGCCTCTAAGTAATCCTAGAGAGAAGTTTTTCTTTCCTAATTGATTTCTCTTTAAATAAAATTGCAATTATTTTTAGTGCACAAGTTTGTGGTTAGATGAATGGTTAATGGGTTTGATATGATTATTTGAAAAACCAATTTTTTTATAGAATGAACACTCACGTATTTTGTAGAGTGTTAAGATTATTGATAAATAGAAAAATCCTTGTAGATAATTAAGATTATTGTGATGGCAATGTGGTCTACGGTCTTTGTTTTTAGAATTCTTAGCCATCATCCATCCTTCACACATGGTGGACATCAATTCTCGTGGTTTACGGATATTTTGACTTACAACGACCTAGTGAAGGGACCCTTTTGAATTTTTAGAGTATTCTTGATTTTTTTTAGGAGGTTTTTATGGTAAATTAGACCAATGGAATATGGAAAGTTCTTACTTTGGCTGTAAGCTTCTACAAAACTCTATCGATACTACAAAGTGGGTTTTGTAAACAATCATGAAACTTTCTCTTGCTTATAGTACCACGGTCTTTGTTTTTAGAATTCTTAGCCATCATCCATCCTTCACACATGGTGGACATCAATTCTCGTGGTTTACGGATATTTTGACTTACCTAACGACCTAGTGAAGGGACCCTTTTGAATTTTTAGAGTATTCTTGATTTTTTTTAGGAGGTTTTTATGGTAAATTAGACCAATGGAATATGGAAAGTTCTTACTTGGCTGTAAGCTTCTACAAAACTCTATCGATACTACAAAGTGGGTTTTGTAAACAATCATGAAACTTTCTCTTGCTTATAGTAGTTAAGTGGGTTTATAATAATTGGTTCATTTGATGGTCAATTTCTAGTATTTCATGTTTCTAAAAATCTCATTATGTATCATAGATTTATATTATGCATCATATTATCTTCAATATATTAATTAGTAGTTGTTTCATAGTATATAATATACAATTAGTCATATAGTAATGATGTTCTCATTATTGATTGTTATATTGATATTTTAATATATTAGTAGTTGTTTCATAGTATATAATATACAATTAGTCATATAGTAATGATGTTCTCATTATTGATTGTTATATTGATATTTTAATAAAAAATTATAATGATTTAGAATTTTTAATTATCACGTTAAAATACTATTAATCTTTAGATTAAGATGGTACACTTAATAACATTATTTAATAGAGATTTTTTTTTTTTAATTAATAATTATAGCTTCAATAAATTAATATTAGATAAGAACTTTTGTGGGTTCTCTATGAGATAAATCATAGAGTAAACATTCCACAATAAACTTAAGAAGTTTCTTAGGGACATTTTCATGGAATAGCTTCATCCATTCTATGTATAACTAAAATTGAAAAAAGAAATTTCTCATCAATGTTTTAGTTTAATAATACTCTCCACAATGTTTTAGTTTAATAATACTATCCATGGTTATGTATAATAAAAGTTGGTTGTAAAAGATTGCCATCTTTAATATTCTTGTTCCTGAATGTTCATGATTTTTACCACTAGCATCCCTGATTAAAATGAGTTTTAATAAATGTCGCATAAACAACGATAATTTGCAACAAACTCACATGCTAACAAAAAGTTGTGCAAGTATGTTGAAGAAATATTCTATTTTAAAGTCTTGCCCAAGTAGCATATGTAGGGCCTAAGATGTTTTAATAAAATCCCAATGAAGCATTCATGTTCAGATAAGACGTAAACCAAAACCCGAAACAGATATTTAATGATTTTTGTACACAATTGACGAATTATTTGGATCTGACTTCTACAATTTATTTATGAGATAATAAAACTTGAATAATTTTGTTTGATCATTACGTATATGATCTTGGTATTCTCTTTATTGATTGACAATGTAGATATTGTTGGAAGTGTATATTATAACAATAGATGACTTATTGCTTTGTTTCTCTCTAAATATATTATCTTATTTTTGTCTTGTTTTTACTTTCAATTTATTGTTTTTATATTTTATGATATTTTTTTAAAATTGGATAACTCAAAATGATTGAACATCCTCAATTCACATGATTATTGTGACAATAACTATGTTGAATCGTTGATGAATGGTATAGATATTAGCATATATATATTAAATATTAATATATATAAAATACGTAGAGAGTTATTATGTTATCATTATCGAAGGTCTATTGCAGAGAAAAAATCATATAAAATATAGATGTCATACTGATAATCTGATTTGTAAAAAGGAAATAGAGTCGAGTAATCTTAAATTTATCAACTACTTTTCAGCTGCAACAAAATGAACTACAGAAGATCTGTTTGCGCTTACTGTGCTATAGGTTAAATTATATTGAATTCCTTTATTTGCAGTTCAAGTTAGAAATCAGGCGTGCATAACAGATTTTGCATGAGGTTAATCTGCCGATTCCTTTTTCCTCAATTCGTGGTGACATGAAGCATTTCTCATGATTTAGGAAGGGCTTTTTAATTGATGTTAAGTTTGAATGTAAACCCCGCGTCGCTGATGAAGCCCTAATGGAGCCATAAGGATGGAGATGGTTGATGCTAGTTAAGCATAAAGCCGATTTGCAAATTCGCTAACCGAACCAAATGGAACGACAAGCTAAGAAGTGATGCAGTTACAGATAGCCCTATGGGTGATTTTTTGCCATTAGAGATTCCTAATGAAACGGTTTAAATAAAAAGGGAACAATGAGCCGATATGCTAGATCAGACGCATGGGTACATTAACAAGAAAATTGCTCATAGGAAGGATTACAGTCCAGGTATTTTTCTTCCTTGGTCCCTCTCTAATTATGACTTCACGACAAGTATTGATTATTACAGGAGGTTGTGAGATGTTAACCTTCTATCACTTCAAACTCTAAAGATAAGCAATCAAAAAGCAATTGTACAGAATGTGTGTCTTATGGATCCCACACATAACAACCGTACATATATCAAAAAGAAATGATGCCAACATGGGTATTCTTTTAAGACCAAAAGAATGCATATGCACTTGCAGGGATCATTCATTCCGGAAAAAAAAAAATATATATATTAAGATGCTTAGGCAATCATATTTTGTATTTCTAAACGGGCTTCTTCACGTTTTCAGCATTTATTATATAAATTTTGTCTTAAGTATCTCTGTTACCTACTAATTACAAGGATAAGATAACGCCTTTAATGGATAAAAGATTTATTTACTGAAAATGAAACCTTGTTGCAAATTATATATGAAAAATGTAAACTACACGATATGGAAAGCAAATTATTAATACATACTGCTGCACTGCTGTACTTGTCTCCCAAGGCCTCACACAGAGCCAACATCAAAGCCATTTTTCCAATGAATGCTTTTCTTTAATCCTCTAATGAAGTCTTCGTCTCCGTCATTTCCCCCCGAATAACCTCCCTATGTGCCGTTGTGATATCCCCCTTAATAAGGAAAACAAATCTGCAATTTTATAAGGAAACAATCGCATATAATAGAAATATTTGACAGAAAGCGAACAGAAAAGCAAAAATCTTAACCCAACAGTTTATGATAATGTCCTTCTCGCCTTCGTTTTTGCAATTTCCTTGCGTGATAATGAATGAATTAATGCGCCTGATTTTCTTCCACAGTATAACCACCAAGAAAAATGCGTGACTGTCAGCTATACATTGAATTGAATGTAGAGAATAAAAATGTACACAGGCTCGTTGATGCCACTGTAGGAAGTTTATCAGCTTAATAATAACTCTATTAAAACTTTCTCTCACCTTCATAACCAAATTAAATAGTTAACTTTTTATGTAATTGTTTTAATTTAACGTGTATCAATGAAAGCATATAACATCTATAATAGGTTCGGAGGTAGATTTAATACAAAGGAATATTTAAACACTTATCTAAAAGAAAAGTATGATTTCTTTTTGTTGCAAAGAGTCACGTCCAATCAAATGGGAGGGATACAAATTACATTTATTTTATTAATGTTAGTGTATTCTACTCTAGTTAGGCTAATTTAAGCCTAGTTAGGTGTTGGAGTTGACCCTTGATGTGTCAAGATTGTTGAGGTAACTTGAGAGGTGTCTGTACACTTCTCCCTTGCATAGAGGAGAGCAACTAGCCACCACTACAGTTCTCTCCTCAATCCATGGCATGTGTGCCTATGCTTGTAGCATGTGGTTACTCATCCTAAGATTTGAGCTCACTATTGTTGGGTCAGCTAATACAATTTTGTGCATTGTTCATGTGCTTGTTTCTCATCTCCTAGATCTTCCTAATTCTAATATGGTAATAGAACCTTAGATGGAGATATTTACAAACCATTAGGTGAACAAATACATTGTATTTTGATAGATTTTGTTGCTCTCTGTATTAAATTTGCAGAGAACTCGACTTACCCCACCCCTGTGGCATAATCACTGCTCAAAATTTGTGACACCTCTGCTCAGAGGCATAATTTTTACAGACGAAATTGCTGTTTGTTTAGGCAGGCGTAAAGATCAGAAGAGAAGGCATTTATTTGAATCGACACCCCCCAGAGGCGAATTTGAGAGGGCGACTTTGCATATTAGAGGATGTGATTTTTTGCATCTGTTTCGTGCGATTTAATATTTTGCATGAATGGTGACTAACGGTGTCTCATAAAAGCCACACAATCTCATGCAGGCTACGCATCCTTCCTCAAGCACCTCTGGTCTGTCTAATCGCACCACACTTGGCGCCTTCTCTGGCGGATTGCGCAGACTCAGAACACTTTTCCACTGTTTGGATTTTCTTGGCCCTAGCGGCCTGCACATATCTGTCACCGGACTTCTTCTTTGGCATCCAGCATTTGGACTCACGGCAACTCACATCATTTGGACTTTCTCAATGGGCAAGATCCTGGTCCAAACGTCCCTTTTTGGGACTTCTCTTCAATCCGGCCGCCATATTCAACGGCCTCTGCAGACCCCTTTTTAAATTGCAGGTCATGCTATAATTCACAAGCGCACAGCTTGGATTGACAGGCCGAGGCATTCATTATCATTCCATGCCTTTGATTTGGTCATGCAACCACCCGTCTATGTTGTTTTTACAGACATTTGCGAGATATTTGCTTGTGTAGATATTGGGGAAAAATTTGTAAGGGGTATTTACCAATTTGGGAAAATTGTATGTGGAGGTATGTTATGTGCTTTTTAAAGTCACCAATCAATTGTAACATATAAAGTTAGCCTTTAATGCTAACATATAAAGCTGACATATAAAGTTACACACTGTATTCGCTCGTCGAAGACGAAGGGTGAGGTCCGGGTTGGCAAGAGGACAATTTCCCCCCACAATCAAACCCTTTGTAATCTACACTTCACCCTGATTCCAACAAGTGGTTGGAAGGGCATATTCACCTCTCTGATAGGTTTGTATTTTGCTTTTCAAGTACAGTTAATTAAATTAGGCCATTTTTGTTGAAAATTAACTGTTTAGTAACTTTTGCTCGGTAGCTCAAAATTGAGTACCGTTTTTCACAATTGGGGAGGCTTCTTGCATTTGATCGTTTGGACATTTAGACCATGTCTACATGTTGTATAGTCAAGTGTACATATTGTGAGAGCACTCAACATGGTGATGAATTTTGTCCTCACTTCTCTCACACTATCTTTTCGCTGCTTTCTTCTTTTCGATGTAAGCTTCACTGAAGTTGCATCAGCCTTGTCTTCTTCAGATATTCTTGCTCATGCCTTGCCTACTTCAGCTTCTATAGTGACAGTATCAAATTCTTATGGTTCTAGTTATCATCATACATTTATGATCCCTGTGGTCCCTGTTCCTGAATCTTCGTCAGACATCAACTTTGGCTTGGAGATCATTGAGCATTCTACGAAGACATTATGGGCATCGTCTACGTCTTTGGATCTTGAGCATAATTTAGAGACCTTTATACTTATTTCTGTATGTTCCTATCAAGAATGGAAAGATTATTTGCACACTTCTGTAGTTCGCCTTCTTCCTAAGGGGAGAAATGTGGTTCAACATTTATGGATTGTCTTTGGCATACTTCATCGAGCATCTATGTGCACTACAACATATCTTATGGGGGGCTTCCAAGTCTCTTTTTGTATCTCCTAATTTGGGAAAATTTATTGTACACATGTGATAAAAGTTGTCCTAGGGGGGTCATTATACAAGTCCTCCTTCTTCACTTGTTTTCTTTTTCATGCATTTTGTTTCTCTTTTTGGAGAGGAGTTTTTCCTACATGGGTTTTCTCCTTTACTCCACCTTATGAGAAACTTTTGTACATGGGTACATAATATGGGTAGTAGCTGGGACCCATTTCTACATACCCAAGTTATGCTTAAGGGGTGCAAGGGGGAGGTGGGGTGTTAGTGTATTCTACTCTAGTTAGGCTAACTTAAGCTAGTTAGGTGTTGGAGTTGACCCTTGACTCATTTCCCATGAGGTGTCAAGGTTGTTGAGGTAACTTGAGAGGTGTCCAATCCCTCTTGACACCTCTCCCTTGCATAGAAGAGAGCAACTCGCAACCATTACAGGATGAGGAGTCCTCTCCTTAATCTATGGCATGCGTGTCTATTCTTGTCATGACATGTGGTTGCTCATCCTCATGCTTTATATTGAGGGTTTGAGCTCATTATTAATACAATTTTATGCATTGTTCATGTGCTTGTTTCTCATCTCCTAGATCTTCCTAATTCTAATAATTAAATAATATTTAACTTATTTTATTAATATGTATTGAATTGTTTACATTAATTCAAACTATTATTGAATAGTCATGGCAGTCTATCCCTCTTTTTTATATTTTATATTGATTCAATAAAAAAAAAAATAATATATTTAAAATCTTATATAAAAATAATAATGTTTAATAATAAACCAACGTTAAATGAAAGAATAATATGCACTGCCATCCCTCTTTTTTATATTTTATATTGATTCAATAAAAATATATATATATATTTGAAATATTATATAAAAATAATAATGTTTAATAATAAACCAACGTTAAATGAAAGAATAATATGCATATGTATGTATTAATTTGATCTCTTATATTATAATAATAATATTTTGTCAATTTTTTTAGAGAAATGACTCAATTAAAATGTTATAATATTACTACTAGTATAGATATTTTAAAAATATCTATCTAAAAAATGAGATATCAATTGGGAGCTATTTTATTTAACTATTTTATTTATTATATACATGGAGACATAAATTTTGTGTTGATTATTTTAGACATATTTTTTTTAAAATCAAAGGGGTTAAAATTTATTGAAATCTAAAAATAATACAAAGAAAAAGGCCACAAGCCCACCATAAGACCACCACCTAGACATAAAAAAAAGTCCTTGAAGAACCCAACAAAAGAACCAACTACATATTCTTGTCCTCCAAAATTAACTTATACAAGGCCAAAGAACAAACACTTTGGAGATAGAAGTTCCCAATCACCAACATTCCACCTCTTCAAATGCTCAAAGGCCCACTTCACCATAAAATCTGGTGCTCTATTCCATTCTCTTGAAATATGACAAAATGAAATAAATTCCAAGGAACTACACATATTCAAAATCTGTTTAACTACTAAGGCCAACTACTAATTAACTCCATCCAGTCTTTGCTCATTTAGCATATCCACCACAATCTGTGAATCTGATTCATAGATAGTCCTATTCCATCTAAGAGAGCACCCTATTTTAACATCATGAAGGATCGCAAGACCCTCTAAAAGATTATTAGAATGCTAACCCTTGTAAATAGAGAAGATAAAAACCACAACTCCATTAATATCTCTGCCTATACCACCAATCCCTGCATGCCCAAAATTCCCCCTAGAAGAGTCGTCAATATTAATCTTCAAAATACCTTGAGGAGGAGGTTGCCAATGACCCTCTTGATTAATCTCCTTCTTAACTTGACGAGGACCTTTACCTATAGAGAGCCTAAAACCTTTGCCCACCAAATTCAAACTCCTAACAAAAGAAAAATCACTAGGATTCACTATAATTGAATGGTCGCATTTTGCAGAAATAGTCTCTTGAAACCTATTAATGATCTTTTGCCATAAATGATCCCCCACCATCTTCATATCTTGAAATGTCCTTCGATTCCTTTCTAACCAAAGATGCCATATAATAAAATTAGGGCCAAAAGCCCAATAAATCTAAAGAAAAGATGTCTTAGCTAGAGGCCTACCCAAACTGTCCCAAAACTCAACTAAAGAAGTGTCATGAACACAAGCATGTTTCCATAATCCCCACCAAAGATGCCAAATCTCCCTAGAATAAGGATACTGAAAGAAGAGGTGTGAAGTATATTCCTCGCTATGATTACAAAGAACACAAATGGAAGGACCTTGAAAGCTTCTCTTTCCCAAATTATCCCAAGTAAGACACCTATTTTGGACAACCAACCATAAGAAGAAATTACATTTGGGTCAAGAAAATTTGTTGCATACCTTCTTCCACCAAGGGACACTAATATTACCATACAACTACCTATCTAACTCCGAGTACCCTGAGGTGGCTGAATATTTGCCCTTTGGGTCACGACTCCAAGCCAAAATATCTCTCCCCTTAAGGAAACTACACATACTACCAACCAAAATCTTAGCTATTTCTTGTTGCACCCCCTCAGTACCTCTAGGCGGCCACTCTTGAGGATCCTTCCAATGACACACCTCCAATTGACCCAAAACCTTAATAGTTTTAAAGACCTCCGCTTTACTCCAACCAGCTTTAAGCAAACTGTCACAGAGGGGTTGTAAATGAGGATACAATGATACGATAGTGGGATAACCATCCCAAGGGTCATAGAGAAAAAAAAACCTCAAAACCCTTATTATAGATCCAAAATAGACCCTTCTTAATTAGCTTCACCCCTCTTTTAACAGTGTCCCATATCATAGACCCCTTCCTTAGAAGACAACACTGATGAACATCAAAGGTATTCACCCCCTAGAGGTACTTATGAGTAAGGATTCTAGACCAATCCTGAACTTGGCAAGTGCACCATCACCAATATAATTTGGTTCCTAAAGCTTGACTATTCAAACTTGCAGATTTGAGCCTAAGATCTTCCTCTTGTTTTGACTTGCAAAAATATTCCCACTTACCAGTCTCCACTTCGAAGAGAGTAGATTGCCAGCCCAAAGAAATTGGCGAGCTAGGGCATCAAACTCGTTAACAAAGCATTCAGGGGCAACTTGCACAAAGCACCTTTAAATAGGAAGAGTTTGAACCACCAATTTGAGAAGGATCACACGCCCAATTGATGAAATCCATCTACAAGTCCAATGACTATCCATCCCGTGAAACTTATCTAAGATATCCTACCAAAAATCTTTGAGCTAAGATCCCACAAAAAGGAGGTGTCCAAAGTTTTCCTTGACGTGTTTCAAGATTGAATTTTATTTAAATTTTTAATGGTGTTTATATATATTTAAAAAAATAAAAAATTAATAAATTAAACTTCTAAAAGGTAATATATAAAATTATATTTTGAATAATTTATAAATATATAATATTTATTAAACAAAATAATTAAAATTAAAATTTACATACATAAATAAAATAATTTATGTAATAAGATAAACTAATTCTTCAGTAAAAATATTTTTTTGTGTTTAATTAATAAATACAAAAATTCTAAAGTAAAATAAAATAATTTTCTAATAAATAAGGTAATTTAGATTGATATTTTTTAACACTAATTTTGTTTTAAATAAGTTTTTCACAAATTCTTAATTTCTTTGTTGTGGGTATTTGGAATCTCTCAAGCATCTTTTTTAGTTTTGTCTTAGAGCTCAAGTTGTTTGGACTTGGATTCATGACTTTTTCAAGTCTTTTTAGCTTGAGCCTTTTTCTTGGTATATGGTGTTGATAGGGGATTGGTCTAGAATCCCTTCCAAGTACACTCAAATTTGGTATTCTTTTAGGATGAATATTCTCTTTAACATTTGGAAAGCTATAAATTTTATAATTTTTTTAGATGTTTTATTAATCATAATTTCTTTCTTTATTCTAAAGAAATGATTATGTTCTAATGTGTTCATGTAAATTTAAGTACAAACAAACAGGGTTGTATTTGAAACTTCTCATCTTTAGGTGTTGTTGGATCATTGGAGATGTGTTGTTGCCAAGTTTCCTTTGATTCCAACCTCTAGTAGAGGTTGGTCTCTACCTCATGGATGCCATTAAGGCCATAACTAGTTTGTTCTTGTTAATCAAACTTAATGAGGATGGTTGCAACCCATTCGCCATCGATCTTCTTCTCCCTCAACTTTTGATGGTGGCATTGCTAGCTGGCTAGATTTTGACAAGTTGGCTTGATTGGCTCATGTCATTCCTCTTGTTTGAGTTGCTAAAGATGAACAAGATGATAATGAAAAATATGGTAATGATGGATGGGACTTTGCTATGGACAGTTCAGACCATGTATATGCATGGGACTATCTAAATGATTGAGACTCACCTCCTCCCCCATTTTCTACTACTCTCATCATTTAGAAACCTTTTACTTTTGTGTTGATATTTTATCTTCTAGGTTGTAGCTCCATTTAGAATTTTAAGGTGTGATTTTTTCATTCACTTTTCTTTGAAATATATGTAACACTATTTTATTAGTAGTAGTATAAACACTTATTCATAAAAATATTTATACTAATTATATAGGTTTTATGATATATCTATTAGAATATGAATATATAAATTTATTAATTATTATTAAAAATCATATTTAAATTAAATCCCTATTGATTTTTCCTACAATATTTAATTCACGGTATACATTCAAATCACCATACTTATTATGCTTAAATTACATATCTTATCTTTGCAATATTATGGAAAGAAGAAAAATAATGAATTATGCCTTTCTAAAACTATAAACATGTTCTAAGTTAAAAAAATTAATGTCTATATATTTTTTTAAAAAAATATTAAATTTAAAAATCCACTCTCATATTCTAGTTACGATCTAATTCACACTATATATTCAAATTACAATACCTATTATGATCAAATTATAATAAAATACTCAACTCATTCATCATACACATGAGTGTAAGTGTATGTATGTATATATGTATGTACATATCAACACAAAGAATATATATGTATTCTTTGTTGTAATTTATGGAAAGACAATAATGAGTTAGGGCTTTCTAAATATTTCAAGTTTAGAAAAAAATAATAAGACTATATTTTTAAAACAAAATTAAGAAAAACAATTTTGTTCAAAAAAACAATATTGAATAAGGGCTTTCTCAAAATATAAATATATTTTGAAGATTTGTAAGCTTAATAAATTATATACTTGAAAAAATAGTGAATAAGGGCTTTCTTAAATATAAACATGCTAACTTATTAAGCTTAAAAGTATTTTGATAAAGCCCTTATTCACTATTTTTCCATTCGATGAAATTCTAGGGCAAAGAAATTGGTATTTAACATGTAATTTGTAAATAAACATTTATAAGATGAATATAAAAAAATATAACCATATATACATTGATGTCTAGATTTCTCTTTGATAATAACTTGTGCTATATACTACATCAAGCATGGATGGTCTACATATGTACATGAAGAATTTGCAAGGCGACCTTTAGAATTCAAGGGTTAAATCTTCACTTATTCTAGCTTTAAAATTCAAAGGTTGAATTTATAAGGAGAAAAATCCTAAAATAAATAGTTAAATGTCAAATGATGACACACCAAAATAAACATTCCATTGTAATCCTTCTCAAACCTTTTCAATGCACAACATAATAGTCCTTAAAACGCTCGAGCCTAATTATAAATATGCATTAGACAATTTATCAATAAACAACTTTTAGAAATAAGATAATAGGCATTTCAATCTATTAAATTGAATACTTTAAAATGTGTTGTTGGGTTATATCTATGTTTGGACTTATATATAAAGGAACATATATAAAGATTCCTCTATAGTTTAAGAACAAAAAAAAAAATTCACTTAACCTTCGAAGAGGTCGTATTTACAAGGTTGAATTTGCTTACAAATGATCATAATGCTTCTAGGAAAGATCCCAACTCACAATATAAATTACCCCCAAATGACTAAGATCCAAAGTGCAGGTTAGTGAAGGAGAAAATTATCTATGTCGACACTAGATGATATAGAGAAGACATGAAAATTCTACTTGATCTAGTCCTTTGTAATTGAATATGGTTAGGAAGGCTCATATTGTATGCGAAATAACCTAACAAAGGTGAATGAATTAAAAATAATGATTAGCTAGCTTTATTTCTCTTGAGAATACTTGGGATATTTGTATTATTCATCATGAGCCATCGAATTAGTCCTTACATGGCAAGAAGGGTGGCAACCGCTATTTGCCTTTGATTATCCATTATCCTTTCTACAAAAATTCCTAGGGATTTGCTACCTGTGATGACAACCGCTACTCAAATTCAATCAAATCTTTCTGTAGAGCATTGGAGAAAAAAACTTGACCGATACCATATAGAGGTGACATGAACCACTCTTTCCGCTCTCAAGTCACGGAATTTAAAGAAAACAAGCATCCAAGAAATTTAAATGGAGTTCACAATGTTGCCCCCCAATCAAACAAACTGATTTTTAGACAATGATTACAGGAACATACAAATTCATTACTTGTTCATATGACAAAATTGTTAGGGTTAGAATAAAACAAAGAAATAAAACACACAAAAATTATAGCAAAAACAAGACTACACAAGAGAATTTAATGTAGTTCACCCAATCTGGACTACATCCACAAAATTACAGCTATCCAATGATTTTATTATCCAGTGTAGAACATATTACAATATCGCTAATAATGTCCTATTGCAACCCCCATCCAAACCGCTTATAACAAGCTTCCAGAATTAGGATTCTACAAAGTTGGTTTTTTAGAAGCTTCCAGAATTAGGATTCTACAAAGTTGTTTTTTTAGAAGCTTCCAGGATTAGGGTTCTACAAAGTCGCTTTGGGGGGTTGCTGCTGCCGACCTCGGGCTTCAACCCGGACCTCGATGAGAATACATGAAGAGTATACAGTATAACATGATCGATTTCAGATTTCAGAGTCGTTTCTTCGAGAGCTTCCAACACTTCTTTGCAACAGGATATTAGTCTTCCTAGCATTGCTGATTGGGATGCAAATCTATCTGAAATTTCATGTATTTTTGTAGAGTCTTGCATTGCTGACATGGAATCACACATTGAGGACATTAGTCTTCTTTTTTATGACAACTTCAATAAAGTTGCATTAACCTTGTCTTCTTCGGATATGATTGCTCTTCCCATGTCACATGTCAGCATTGGCTCAGAGATTCCTGAGCAACATTCGAAGACATCATGGGCACCATCATCATCATTCGTGGATGAGCTTCAACTCTATTCAAGATCATACATACATCTTCTCACATGGGAAGATATCCTGCATCTTCAGTTGTTTTCATTTCTTCACAAGGGAAGGAACATTGTGAAGCGTTCTTGGAACTACATCTGCATCTTTTGTTCACTATCCAACTTTAATGTAGCAAGACATGTATTATGGGGGATCTCATAGACCTTCTATCATTTTCTCTCTTATGGAGGAAATCATATATTGTACTTAGTGAAAGAAGTAGTACTTCATGTGTATAATTTTCATGCATCTTTTCTCTCTTTTGAAGGGTAATTTTTTCCCATAGGGATTTTTACTTTTCTCCATTTCATGAGAGATTACTTTGTATATGGGTACCTCACCAGGCTAGTAGCCGGGACCCATTTTGTCCATGCCCACTTAAGTTATGCTTAAGGGGGGGGTGTCAGTGTATACATTAATGCTTGCATACACATAGGTTGACCTAAGCCTTCTTAGGCATTTATTGTTGTATGACTCATTGACATAGACTAAATATTTTCTAGATATTTTCCTTATATTTTGCCCAGCTAGTTTATAGACTGGAGAGGTGTTGATACACATCATGCTTGGATATTTCTCCTTTATAAGGAGACCCTTTACTATCTAATAAAGTAGAGGAGCTTATGCATTATCTATGCTTGATTAAATCTTCTTTGTGATAATTGGTTCTTTCAATTAAAAAATGAAAACCCATCTTTCATGTTGTATATATGTGTGTAGATTTGATCACTTGATAAATTATTATGCTTTAAGGAATGTGGTTGCTCTTAATGCTAGCATCATAAAATTAGCATTCATTAAGTTATTGATTTGACAACATAATTTTGGATTACATATTATGATATAAAATTGATGGATTTGATGTTGAAATTATACGTTTCTTTTAGGATGAATTTATGGATCAGAATTAATCTTGGATCATGAGTTTGATCCATGATTGATGGATGTGATGACTAAACATGGAAATCATGGATGAGTTCAGAATTATTTTAATTTTTAATTTGATTTGTGATCATTACTCAATTAAATAGGTGAGTGATTTAAAATGAATTAATTGGTTGCAAATGGGTCATTTTATTTATTTAAATATATGAGAGGGAAATTAGCTCAATTTAATTAAATAATCAGAATCATTTAATTAATGATGATGAAGGTTTAAAATGATAATGGATATTGAATGAAGATAAATAATAAGATGATAGTAAAAGAAAAACTTTAGTGTCTACATTTGAATCTCTTTAAGATGATCTTTGAAGTAACATTATTTTAAAGAAAAATAAGTAGCTTGGATGAATCAATTAGAGGAGATGGGACTAGATGATGTACTCTTAACCCTTGATTTTCATCTTTGAGTTGTTCAACTATTTCCTAATTCTCCTGTTCAAGTGAGACTATTTGGTCTTACTACATTGCATTGACTGTATCAGAAATGAGGGAATCATTCATATTCAAAGATTCCACTGCCTTTGGTGGTGAATCACGTATGTCCTCAATGACCATCTCTACTTGTTTTTGTCCTTCCTCTAGATTGAACTTAGAAGAGGGGCTTTTATTTGCTTGATTAGAGGCAACATTTTCTAGTTGTGGGGAAATGTCTTCTTGATTGTAGCTACTCTCCATATTAGGGATATCCTCTTGCTTAAAAGGAGTATCTTCCTCATGTTTAGAAGGGACCTCTTCCTCCTATTTAGAAGGAACCTCTTCCTCATGCTCAGAAGGAACCTCTTCCTCATGCTCATAAGGAACCTCTTCCTCCTATTCAGTAGGAATATCATACTCCTGCTTGGGGATATTCTCAATGGGTACATTCTATTATGTAGGATTATCGTCAAAAGTATTTTGTTGCTCAAATTAATTGTTACGTTGTGCATCAAAACCCTCTTCATTAAAACCTACATTTTCATCCTGACCAGGGGATTTGATTTGTTCCTGTTGAGCTTGTTCTTTTTTTTTTCTATCACTTTTTCCTACGACGTTCCCTAATCATTTTATCTTTTCCTTTATTGTGATTTGAGCCCGTAATTTCTATGTCGTCTTGGGGCAGGTCAGAATTAGCCATGGAGCTAACAATATCTACAAGATTGGTTAATTTGTCCTTAAGGATAGTTTTTCCCCTCTTACGTTTTGCTCGACTCTGTTTGTCACTTTGTTGAGGAGTCCTATCACCCACTACCTTTTTCTTCTTAGTAGGGCTTACATCCTTTTAATGGTATAGACCTTATGGATATCATCAAGGGTTTTTATTGGTTAACTGATTCTCAGGGTTTCTAGATGCTTCACTATCAAAATTTTCTTTTTAAAAAAAAATTCCATTATCCAGGAGGGTTTTCTAAACTTAGTCCATGCATAACAATCAACTTAATTAATCCATGATGGGTGAGAGAATTTATATGCCCATGTCAAACCTTAGTGCATGAATGTTGCAGGGATGAAAATTCATAGAAGAGAACCTTAATTATAACACCACTATGCTGATGTAGCATGAGCATAAAATGGTGAGAGTAGATATATGTGTAGCTGTCCTCACAAGTGATATACTGAATGAGTTAGCAACATCAACCCACGGTGTTCAGGACGAGAGTTTCGCTTTGCTCCCCGATCTTGCACCACTTGGATAGATTCTCCCCTCTGTAAAAATTGCTTCCATGCATACTTAAGGGATGTAACCCTAGTGGAGCTGGTAGAAAAGAATGAATAATCACATAGAGGTAGTCCAGTAATTGTAGCAACAGTCTACATTGCAACAACAAATGTTCGTCCTCTCAAAGTCGCCTGATTCCGATGAAAGTCCATAGAAAATTCTAGAGCTACATCGTAATAAAAACCACGTCATTTCTTGAATAACTAGTTTAGAAGGCCTACTTGAAAATCTTATAGGCTTCTGAACAAGCTCTAAGCTACCTCATGGAGGTAGGCTTCGTCTGTGTGTGATTTCCTCCCATTGTACGGCAAGAAACTTTTACAGCGAACTGAACAATGGCTATGAGTTTGCTTTGCATAGTGACTATGCTGGTATGGAAACAAAATGCAAGATGTTAATAACAATTTGAGTAGTATAAATAGTAGATCGAGTACTAGATAGACCAGAGAATGAGGATGGTTGTTATGGGAATTGCCATGGTTAACAGAGGGGAGGTGGTAGGTAAATTTAAATATAGAAATGTTTAATCATAATGAAGAACTCAGATGACACATCGAATTTAACTCCCTCCCCCTTAGTTGAATGATGAACCCATCTCAGGGCATCCACACCAATCATTTTAGAAAATAGAAAGAATTTAATAGAAAAAAAAAGAATAGAAAATATTACCCATTACCAAGTACTTTTGGATGAGATAGTGTTGAGGTGGTTGCAAAAATATAATGATGGTACATTGTACGTCCTGCAAGCTACAAAAAATATACAGGTAGATATGAACTGATCATGGGAGGAAGGAACCATAAAGAATGATGATGTTAGAACGTGAAGCACTATAAATCTGCAAATGAACCATCTCAAACATTCATTAGTGGGGTTAGTTTACACATGCAAATCTATAAATACTTCTTATGGAATAACATGTCAATGCTCAAGAAATGCAACAATTGACAAAAGAGATTAAAAAGACATTTCTAAAGCATAACAAGTACCTATTCCATATTGGATTGGTGTCAAATGTGCCAATGACCCTTTCCCAATCCTTGCTAAAATTCAAATGATGAAATGCAATGGTGAAGAGCGAAATTAGTTCTCAATTTAAGATAGTAACTTTGCATGAGAGTGTAGATGGATTTGATGAAGAATCAACCCTTTATTTATAGATTTTCAAATTGGAAGAAAGCTCAAAATGGACCAATGAGATGAGACCACTTGTCAACTTGTTATAGGTTGAGGAATGTGCGAGTTTTGGCCAATGTGCCCAAGAGAGGGAGATTCAAATTTGAAATTGTGAATTAAATGTTGAGAGGGGGACATGAAAGAGAGAATTTATTGCAATGTTGGAAGGGACAAGTCAACTTGTCTTCATTTTCAAACTTGAGGGAATATTCCATTTTTATTGCAAGTTGAAAGAAAATGATGAATCTATAAATGAATTAAAATGATTTATTGGTGCAAGTGGGAAAAGCTAGAGGATGTGATGGGTGGTTAGGTTAGGTTAATCAGGATTAGATTAGCTTAGGTGATGATTAGTTGATTTTGACCCATTTGACTTGAATATTTGGATTTATTTAAATAAAAAAGGGATGGAATATGAATTTTGAGATTTAATTAAATAAAGTTTGGTTTATTTAATTATAAGGTTGATGTGAGACTTTGATTTATTTAATTCAAATGAATAAACTTAGGAATGAATTAAATAGTCCCGATTTACTTGGTGAATGGATTTGATGAACTTGATTAATTTAATGAGCGGATGAATGTGAACTTGGTTTACTTGATGAATGAACCTAATTAAATGCATGATGCTAATTTTGCATGTCTACAAAATGAGTGTGACAAGATAACAAAAAGGAGAGTGGTGGAGGCATGTGATGAAATTGAACAAGGATGAAGGACAGAGGCCGACCTCTAACATGTGGAAAGGAGCCAACATGGAGACTAGGTGAAAAGACAATGCCAGTCAAACACGTGAGGGTGAAATGATGAGTGGAAGAGCATCGAGTGAAATGATGGGTGAAATAATGAGCATGCTGAAAATACTGTGCAAAGTACCACAGTTCCTTCATCAAACTAGACACAAAATGTTCCTTTGTCTTTCATTGTTAATATTTCATCATTGAGTTCCTTCGTCAAACTAGACACAAAATGTTCTTTAGAAATAGGCTACTTGTATAGTTTCAAGTAGTACCCATTATGAGATGCAAGATGGATGCACTAGTGATGATGATAATGATAATGATTGTTGCCCCATTCCCATCTCTCTAAATCCTTCGTTCGTATATCATCGAGAGATCCTTGGACTGAGCGCAATAAGATAAGTCAAACGACAAAGATAAAACACACAAACAAGTTGATGTTCTTCAATATCGCTAACCAAAAGGGAATGTGTTTTTAAGGATAAGAACCAAAACTATTGCCAAAAGATAATGTCCATTGTAGGAAGGATACATCCTAGGACATGTTAGTGGATGGCGGCACGTCATTTCGTTTATCCAAAGTGCTCTTTCTGATAAATAATGCCCCTTGTAGGAAGGATTCATCCTAAGACATGATGTTATCAGATGATTGATATGGGACTATTTGGATAATGGACTATCAACACAAAGAATTGGCCAACATGTTTACGTATTGACTTAAACCTGAGACTTGACATTTGAGTATTTTTACTTTTAACCTGCTAGACTTGTTTCTAATTGTTTCACCAAAGGTTGATGATGACGATCAGTTTATTATGAGTGGTGTTTATTGTGGGTGCAAGCGAGATGAGATGGATGGATTTTTTCAAATATTTGGATGTATTCGACATTTTGCAATGTTTTTGAGGCTGTTTTTGGTATTTTTTGAAAGTTTCAAATGTTTTGATTTTTGATTGTCCAATGTTTTGGGATTTTCTGAGATTTTGACCAAGAGACTAATCTAAAGAACTATCCCAGGGGCCTTGGGGGCTAATCAACATATTAGCCTTTCCTACGTTATACACGTAGAGACCACGTAGTTTGACTGACGATTTGACCGATTTACAGATGAAGATATACATGATGAACTGTCAGTTTATTATGACAGACTCCTAAAGGACTGACCTAAGTGTTTCGGGGGATGATCAAAGATCAACCTTGCCTATGTTCAAGCTCATAGATGATATAGTTCAACAAGACGACTTTGTTTTTGATTTTTTTGACTGACTTTTTGACCTGTTTTGGGATTTTGATAATTTTTTGATGTTTTTGGATTTTTTGATGTTTTGATGTTTTTGGATTTTCTAATTTTCTGAATATACACGAATCTGATCCTGATAAGAACATGCCCCTAGCGTGATGCAATAGACTACTCCAATAAAGGCAGGACAAGCTGACCTTGAGGATGGGCTGAGTAGTACTAGGAGGGATCATGATACGAACACAGGAGGAAGCTATGATGTAGATGTGGGTGGATGAGTGATGGAGATCCGAATGCGATGGATGATGGAAGTGTAATGGATAAATGATGCAAAACAAGCCATAAAGATCCTGGTGGATGGAAAGTACTTATTTACACAAGGTGCCTCTTTGTTAGGTTTTCACCAAGGTACTTGTCCAAAGTGCCACTAAAGTGGTTTTCACTAGAGGACGATTTTTTTCTCTTTAGTATTTTTTGATCATTCTTCTGATTTTTTGGATTTTTTGCTTTTTGAATTTTTTTGTTGTTACCAAGATGCCTGTTTGCCAGGTTTTTACCAAAGTAACCAATTTTTCAGGACATTTTTTACTTTTTTTTGGATTTTTTGGTTCTATACCTTGAAAGATTTAGGCATAAAACTTCTTGAGATGAGAGCCATTCATGGGCTCTTGCAGAGGTTCCCCTTCAGGTGTTGATAATTGATATGCCCTTGACTTGTAACTTGTTGTGATGATGAATGGTCCCAGGAAATTGGGTTCAAATTTTCCTTTGCTAATTGGGTTTGGGACATTCTTCTGATTTTCTTTTAAGACGAGTTCTCCGACTTGGAAAGTCCTGCTTCTGATTTTCTTATTATAGCTCTGTTTGAGTCTATTTTGATAGAAATTCAAATGATTCAATGCATCTATATGTCACTCATCTAGTAGCTCTAGCTCATTTAGTCTTGATACTCTGTAGTCTTCACCTGTGATGAGGTTTTGCAGTGATATCCTGAGTGCTGGGAGTTCGATCTCAATGGGGAGTATTTCTTCTGATCCGTAGACCAGGGAGAAAGGGGTGGCACCGGTGGGTGTGTGGATACTGGTTTGATAGGCTCAGAGGGCGGGATTAAGTTGTAAATGCCAGTCACGACCTGCGTCATTGACTATTTTCTTGAAGATTTTCAGAATGGTCTTGTTTGTAGCTTCTGCTTGGCCATTGCCTTGGGGATAGTATGGGGTGGAGAAGCGATGTTGGATTTTGAATTTTTCGTATAAGTCACAGACATCCTGATTTTTGAATGGTGTTCCATTATCTGAGATAATGGCTTGTGGGACACCGTAGCAACAAATGAGATAGTTCAGGATGAACTTGGAAATCTGCTTCCCAGTTATGTATGTCATGGGTATGGCTTCCACCCACTTAGTAAAGTACTCTATTGCGGTTATGATGAATTTGTGGCCGTTAGATGAGCTGGGTGTGATTTTGTGAATGAGATCAAGTCCCCACTGTGAAAAGGGCCATGGTGTAATGATAGGATGAAGCTCTCTTGAGTTGGAGCATGGATGAGGTCCCCATGCTGTTGACATTGTAGACACCTTTTGGCATAGTCATGTGCTTCTCTTTCCACTGTGGGCCAATAATACCCCATCCTCAGCAATTTCTTGGCTATGGTCATTCCATTCGAGTGTGAATCACAGATACTGTTATGTACTTGAGTTAGAGCGGTCACTGCCTCCTTAGCATTTAAGTAGCGTAGTAGGGTTCCTTATATGCTCCTACAATATAGGGTATCTCCAAGGATGACAAATCTGGATGCCTTTTTGACAAAGGCTCGTTTTAGGTTTGATGGTAAGTCGGCAGGTATGACTCCTATTCGAAGGTATGTATAAATGTCATGGTAGCAAGGATCACTGGGACCAACGATTTCGCACATGAATTTTGGTTCTGGTACCTCAAATTTGGGCACGAGAGGCTACTCTATCAGGAATTCATATTTTGGAACATTGTTGGGGGTGTCCAGTAGGGACCCAATTGTTGCCATGGCGTGTTCTGCTCTGTTGTTGGCTCTAGGTATCTGCTCAAATGTAATTTTGATGAAGGATTCTTTGAGAGTCTCCACCAATTTCTTGTATGGAGTGAGCTTGTCGTCCTTGGTCTGATATTCATCATTCACTTGATTTATGATCAGTTGGGAGTCTCTGTACACTTTGAGAGCCATGATGTTTCACTACACTGCTATTTTGAGACCTATGGTCAAAGCCTCGTATTCTGCAATATTATTGGTGCAAGGAAATGCCTATTTGTAGGACCTTGGTATGCAATCCCCTTGTGGTGTGATAAAGAAAACATCGGCTCCTGACCCATGTTGTGTGTATGAGCCATCGAAGTACAATTTTCAGTGGTTAGCTATGTTGAGATTAAAAATGGATTCATTTGGAAACTTTGAGATAAGAGGGTTCTCAAAATAGATTGGTTCTTCTGCCAGTTGGTCTGCGATGACTTTGCCCTTGATTGCTTTTCTCTCCACATATTAGATGTCATATTCTGATAGTATCATCACCCATTTTTCCATTCTTCCTGTGAGCATTGCCTTTGATAGTAGATATTTGAGAAGATCAATTTTGGCGATGAGTTTTATTTTATGTGCCAACATGTAATGTCTAAATTTTTGTGATGCAAAAACTACTGCGAGGCATGCTTTCTCGATGAATGAATAGTTTAGCTCATGTCCAACCATTGTCCTGCTGATGTAATAAATGACCCTTTCTGTTCCATTTTCGTCATGCTGAGCCAAGAGAGCTCCAAGGGCTGCTATTGTTGCTGACATGTATAGAATCAATGGCTTTCTTGGGATTGGTGGTATTAAGACTGGTGGTGGCAGTAGGTATTCCTTGATTTTGTTGAATGCCTCTTCACACTTGCTATCCCATTTGTACACTACTCCCTTGTGGAGTAGTTGATACTCTCTTGTGAAGTAGGTGAGAATATGGGTTCTGATTGTCTGCCAATTGTGCTATGAATCTTCGGATGGATTGGAGTCTGCCTTGGAGACCTTTCAATTGTTTTAATGTTTTCGGTGCCTCCATCTCGATGATTTCTTTTACTTTTTCTGGATCCACCTCGATGCTTCTCATTGACACTATATATCCTAGCAATTTTCTTGATTGTACGTTGAATACACACTTCTTTGGGTTTAGTCTGACCTTGTACTCCTCCAGTCTGTCAAAGATGACACTAAGGGTTGCTATGTGATCTTTTCTCTTTCTTGATTTGGCTAGGATGTCATCAACATAGTCTTCGACTGTTTTATGAATCATGCCATGGAATATCAATTTCATGGCCCTTTGATATGTTGCTCCTACATTTTTTAAGCCGAATGGCATCATGTTCCAATATTATGTCCCCCATAGACAAGTGAAAGTTGTCTTATGTTGGTCCTCCTTAGCTATCATGATCTGATTGTACCCTGAGAATCCATCCATTAGTGACAACATCTCATGTCCAGTTGTCATGTCTACTATCATGTGGATGTTGGGAAGCGAGAAGTGATCTTTTGGACATGCCTTGTTCAAATCTCTGAAGTCTGTGCAGATTATGATATTTCTGTCAAGTTTTGAAACAGGTACCAAGTTTGATACCCATTATGGATAGTCTATCGGTCAGATGAATCTTACATCTAATAGCTTTTTTAGCTCCATTTTGACTAGCAAGGCAATTTGAGGCTGCATTTTTTGAAGCTTTTGTCTGACAGGCTTTGCTTTGGGATACACTGCTAAGTGGTGAACCACAGTCCTTGGATCAAGTCCTAACATGTCAGCATAACTCCATGTAAATTTTATCTGTCTTTCCCTAAGGAATGCTGCTAGGAGCTCTTGCTCTTTTGATAGTAGTGATTCCGCGTTGAAAGTGATATGTGGGGTCTCCTCTGTTCCTAGGTTGATCTGATTGCAAGTTTTTTCCAAGACTGCTGACTTTTCCTGATGAATAGCTCTTAAAGGAAGATTGAATCCCCCATCCTTGGGCTCCTCAGAGAGGTTTTCACCGTTGGATGCGTCCTTTCTTTTTACTTTTTTCTTGTTAGAGAGTGCCAGAGTGTGGTTTTCACTCAAGGACTTGAATATTATTCTTAATTTCTTACTTTTGCGATGGAAGGATTCAATCGTTTCCCCATAATAGGCATGTGTGTCCAACTCTATTATGAACCCTACTTTATGGTCCCCATCTAGAATGTTATCCCATAATCCCATGAATTCTGAGAGCGCCTCATCATTTTTGAATGTATCAGGAACTTGTGGTCCTCGTTGGTTGTAATCGATGAGTTGGGGATATACTAGGCGGATCTCATGATTGTGGTGGTCTGCTTCAAAAGATAGGGTGCTAATCATGCCAAGAATGGTATCCTAAAATAGCCTAGTTAAGTTGGATGTGGGGTCGTCATCATCGCTACTACTATAGACATCAGTTATATCAATGGTATAGTTGTCTAGAACATGACTTGTGGATACTGGTAATCGTAGTTCTACTACGGTTGGTTGACGAGGTTTATTAACCACTCTAACTGGAGGACTTCAGCCTTGTATGGTTATGCTCGGAGGGGTACATCCAAGGCCAAGATTTGTTATCGGTTGCATCTCTGGCATGATAGGTATTATGAGCCCATTGTCGTTTTGTCTTAGTCTTTGATTTCTGTTGTAGCCCATTGCAACCATCATTTGTAGACCCTAACTTTTGTCATCCATTGGTAAATCCGGTACTGGTCTGTCATCTTGATATAGCATGTGAGATGGATCTGCTTCAATAACCTCTCAGCCAAGATCTCCCCAACTTGTAAATTCAGAATAGTCTGTAGGAGACATTTGGGATGTGGAAGCTTCATTTGTTTGTGGGCATCCCCGCGATCTAGGAGATTGTGGTAACTCTCCTACCATAAAAGCATTATTAGGGAGCTTGTAGTTTCCATAGTCGTTATCTTGGATAATGAGCTTGATGTCAGAGATGGTGGGAATGGACATCAGAGATGGTGGGAATGGCGGGAGTGGTGGGTGTCTCTGTCGCAAAAGTGGATGCGAGAGTGGCAGGATCGATGTAAGGTGTGGATGGGCCCTTATCATTTTTTGGTACTTGGGGGATTTTTAAATACTTTGCTTCAAGATTTTTGCAATAGGAGAATGGCTCAGGATCTCCATGGATGGTAACTTCTTGTCCGTCATGTGTAAATTTCACACATTGGTGGAAAGTTGACGCTACTGCCTTCATTGCATGAATCCATGGGCGTCCTAGGAGGATATTATATGGCAAGTCAAGGTCCAAGACCTGACAAGTGGTTTCCATGAGAGCTAGCCCTACTTGAATAGGGAGTTTGATTGTGCCCTGGGACACTCTTTCGTGGTCATCATATGCTCTTATCGTGATACCCTTTCGTTTGTCGATGGAATCCTCTGATATTTTCAATTGCTTGATGAGATTGAGAGAACAAATGTTCAAGCCTGCACCTCCATCCACCAAGAACCTTTTGATTTTTCTCTTATGCACGATGGTTTCCAAGTGAAGTGCACGGTTGTGAGATGGTTGAGAGGGGAAATATTGGTCAGAGAATCTAAGAAGATTAGGCGTAATGATATTTCTGACCATAGCTTGGAATTGCTCCGCATCAAGATCGACGGGGACAGTGGACGAGGCCAACGCTTCTTCAAGGATTTTCGTATGGGCAGATGAGATTTTTAGCAACTCCATGATGGAGATTTGCGCTGGCGTTCTCTTGAGTTGATCTAGGACATTGTAGCCATTAGGGACAGATCTAGATGCAGGGACTTTGTTTGGCTGGGATGACGCTGCGATGGTGACTTTTCCGCCTCTTGTGGTGACTCCACAATCTTTGGCATATGCGTCCTTGATAGTAATGACCATGCAGTTTTCATCTAAGGAGGCGATGACTGTTTCATACACATGATTTACGTTTGAGTGGATGCCTTTCCCTTTGTCTTTGTTATTTTTATTTCCTTTGTTGCCATGCTTTGGCATTGGATTCGTGTATATCTTAAGATCCTGACTTCCTATAGGTTGTTCCACGCTTATGATTCTTTTATCGATGAGATCTTCGATGATGTTTTTTAATTTCATGCAACTGTTCGTTGTATGGCCTTTGATTTTATGGAAATCACAGAGTTGATTCTCCTTATACCAAGGAGGTTTCACATCTGGTTCTTGGTAATTCTCAAATGTAGGAGGCTTGATGATTTTTCCATCTATCAGCTTTTTCATTATGTCTTCAAGTGGTTCCCCCAAAGTGGTGTATTTTCACTTGGGATAACTCTTGCATTAGGGTGGTCCTCTTTGCTCATTGAGATTATTGATTGTTGGATTGTTGTTTGGTTGGTGTGTTATGTGATGATTGTTTTGGTGTTGTGTTTGGATTTGTGGTATGGGTGTATGTTGGCGAGGAGCACTAATGACCACCTTGGCATCGACGACACCATCATTAGTAATGTTTTTCTTCCTTGCCCATGTGCGAGGTTTATCATTGTAATTGGATGGTGGGAAGTTGTTTTGTTGTTCGGGGTATGATGTTTATTCTGCGGGTTGAGTCCTAAGGGCTCTTTCGATGCTGAGCGCCTTGGGGATCAACTGATCATATCTAGTGATGCCCTGAACCTTGAGATGAAATGCCAAGTGGCCTTCAAGGTTGGCTATGATGGAGAAAACTTGTTGTTCTTCTGGCATGGTCCACTTGCTCCGATTGGCCTTGGATTGCCATCGTTGTAGGAATGAGGCGAATGATTCACCCTTTCCTTGTTTCAGAGCTAAGAGATCTTCTACACTAACATCCATTGCAATGTTTCATGCGTAGTTCTTAATGAATGCATCTATAATTTCTTGAAATGTTCTAATGCCTGAAGGTAGGCAAGAAAACCATTCCATAGCGTGACATGCCAAACTCCTAAGAAATAGTCGCATTAGATAAGTATCGTCGTATGTGACTTCCATGCAATGAACCTGGAATTCCCTAATGTGATCTTCAGGGTTTCCCGTCCCATGATATTTGTCAAATTTGGGGATCTCAAATCCCTTGGGGAATGGTTTCATCACTAAGCTCCTATCAAATGGATAGGGACACAAGTTGCTTGGTGTTTTCGTTGTTCGCCCTGATTGAAGATCAAACACTTGTTGCGAGAGCAACCTGATTTGTGTCATTATGTCATTTTGCGGATCTGGGGGTGGGATGAAGGTGTTTTGGGGTGTTTCGATTGTGGGTTGGATGGGTGGGTTGGTTGGTGTGTTGTTTGATGGTATCTGTATGTTTTGCCGAGTGAGGTAGGCTTCCACCTGCTGTTGCATGAACAACGCTTGTTGTTGATCTTACTGTTGTTGCGCTAAGATTTGTGCTTGCTGTTGCGCTTGTTGTTGTTCCAACAACGCTTGTTGTTGTGCTTGCTATTGTTCCAACAACGCTTGTTGTTGGGCTACCAATTCTGCTGCTTCTTGCTGCTCTTGATATTGCTTTATTGCTTGCAATTGCGTTGCTTGTCTTTGTGCAAGAAGTTGTGCCTATGCTTGTGCTTGCTATGCTTAGTATTGGGCATTTTCCTGAGCTTGAGCTTGTGCTTCTTGTTGTTGTAATAGAGCTTGTGCTTGAGCAGTCTTTTGTGCTTATAAAGCTTGCAATGCTTGAGTGGCTTGTTGTTGTTGTTGTTGCAATAAAGCTTGGGCTTGCGTGGATTGTTGCGCTTGTAATGCGGCTTGTGCAGCTTGGGCAACTTGCGTGGATTGTTGCGCTTGTAATGCGGCTTGTGTAGCTTGGGCAGCTTGCGCAGCTTGAGCAACTTGCTAAGCAGCTAGTTGTACGACTTTTTGTTTCTGCACTTGTTAGAATCCCCTTTGCAAAGCAGCTTGCAATGCTGCATTGTATTGACTTGATGTGGTGGAAGTTGGTGGTGGCGGGGTGGTGGTGGATTCAGAATGGCATTTGTGGTGAGCGATAATGTCATGTTGATGTTTTGAGTGATGGATAGTGTTGTTGATGTGATTGGTCCTTGTGAGACCATGTTTTGTGATGTTAGGGGGTGCTTGATGATGTTGCAATTGCTTGTGTATTTGTCGTCTGTTGATGTGATGTTGACGAAAATTTTTGAGCATTTGGCATAATGCTTTGATTGATATTTGGGATATTGGTTTGGTTGATAGTTGGTAGGGGGGAAGCCCTAAGCCAAGGAGTGGTGTGGATGATGATGGAAAAAGCGGAAGTGGTGGAAATGTAAGGGGTGTGAGTCCTTGCGAAAATGTTGTGGTGTCAAAAATGCCCCTTGGTCTGAATATATCTTCCTCCTCTTGCGAATTAGTGAGGAGAGAATTTTCAGGTGTTGTGTGAAAAAATGATGATGATGGATCATGATGGAAGGTGAGAGGAACATTCTTATGTAATGGGTTTTCGGGTATTTTTTGTTCCAAGGTGGTATTTGCATCCAAGTTTTGATTATCAACAAGGGGGTGTGCTTGAATAGCATTGAGAAATTCATTTCCCTTATTAACGTTAGGTTGGGTTGGAGCAAAAGATGTTGTGATTTGCGAAATGTTTGATGGGGGGCTAATTGGCCCCAAAAAATCCAAACCCCATTTTTCAAAGGGTTTGAGGGACAACAAGGGTTGTAAAGGCTTCTCATTTGAATGTGTGGGTCACCCCATGCATTGGAACTTATCATAGTGTTGCACAAACTTTTTACAATCTTTATGAAGCATGGGCCAATAATATCTAGCTATGAGGGTTTTAATGGTAGTCCTCTATGCTACAAAATGGCCTCCACACAACTCTAAATGACCTACTTGAAGTATGTCAAAGACATCGTCTCTGGCTACACATTGTCGCATGATGTTGTTAATGTCGGTGCAGAACAACAGTTAGTTAATCCATGTATATTGACCGCTTAGTCCTACAAGTTTCTGACGATCTCGAGGAGAGAAGTACGAGGGAAAGTTGCGAGTGGAAAAGTAATTTTCTATGTCCATGAACCATGGACTTTTAACTAAAATGGAAAAAAGATGCTCATTAGGGAAAGCATCATTAATAAGCACAGGTTCACTCTTGGATCGCAACTTGAATAAAAAGTTTGCATCCACATTTTCCCAACCAGGTTTATCAAGTATGGTTATATCAAATTCTTACAATAAAGGTAACCATCTAATTACACTTCATGTAACTACTGGTTTATTCATTAAAAACCTTATTGTAGAGTGATCTGTATGGACAAAGACTTTATAACCAGTTTTGTAATGCTGAAGTTTATTAATTACACAAAAAACAAGAAGGAATTGTCTTTTATTCATTGTTTAGTTTATTTCAACACCTTTAAAGTTCTTACTAATATAATAAATAGAATATAAAATAATGTGTCCTCTTTTTGACCAAGGACAACTCCCGTGAAAAAGTCGAAAGCATCAATATGGATATGAAAAGGAAGTGCCCAATTAGGTCCTTGCAATATCGTTGTGGTCACAAGTTTCTTCTTGATAGTCTCGAAAGCTTGTTGACACTCTTGCGTCCAAGAAAATGTGTTATCTTTACTGAATAAAACAAAAAGAGGTGCAAACATCTTACTAAAGTTTTGAATGAAACGCCTATAATATTTTGCATGCCCTAAAAAGCTACAAACATCCTTCTATAGGTCAACTTGGATACCTTTGGTAGAAATATAGTGACCAAGTATTATACCTTCTGTCATAAAAAAGTGACACTTTTCATGACTCAAAGACAAATTTGTATCTTCACACCATTGTAATACTTTTTTGAGATTATCCTTGGCTTCCTCATAAGTATCACCATACATAGTAAAATTGTCCATGTAAACTTCAACACAATTGTGAATCAGATCAACAAAAAAACTTAACACCACCCTTTGGAAAGTAGCAGACCAAAAGGTAAAACACTATAGGAAAATGTCCCCTATGGATAGGTGAAAGTGGTCTTGTCTTGATCTTCTGACACAATAGAGATCTAATTGTATTTGCTGAATCCATCCAGGAAAGAGAAGAATTTCTTACCTGAAGGTGTATCCAAAACTTAGTCAATAACAGGTAAATGGAAAATGATTCTTTTTAGTAGCCTTGTTAAGGGCTCGATAATCAACACATATCCTCCATTTACCATTTTCTTAGGAACTACCACCAAAGGGGAACTCATTAACTACCATAAATTAGATATATAAATCCCACAATTAGTAAATTTTGTAATTCATCTTTCACAATATCATGTAAAATTGGGTTTAACCTTCTTTGGGGTTGCCTAATAGGACGACTACCTTCCCCTATGTAAATGTGGTGTTTGCACGTATCCGGATGTATTCCATGCATATCTTGAAACTCCCATGTAAATGCATTTTCGTGATTTCTTAACATGGAAATTAAATCTTGAATTTTTGCATCACTCAAATTTGGATAAATATTTGAAGTGTCCCGGAAAAATTTCCATAGCTTGAGATTTTGCAAGAAGATCTATAGCATGTGTTTGTGAGGTGGATGGGGAAGAAGTGTCAGAAAGCATGAATGGACTATATACACAGTTATGCAGAAGTAGTTGATGTAGTGTAATAAAATGTTGCAGTGACTGTGAATCACTTAGCATCAAAAAGTTTCCAAATGGAAAGTTATCTATACAAAAAAGAAAAACAAACCGTTCTAAAACATCGTTAGACACATCAATTTTGAAAGAAATTGGAAAAAATAGTATCCTTTGATAATTCCTTTATATCAAGTTCTTGATCAATGGTCATCACATGCAAAGACTCCTCTAAATCACTATGAATCCATAGGGGTTCTTTAGTCTCCAATAGTGGCTATGCAGTTGGGTACAACGTCAATTGCTTCTTCTTCTACCTAGTAGAAATAACCATATTACTTGACCTACAGTTGATATAAGAATTAGTAGTAGCCAACCATGGTTTCCCCAGAATCAGGGGGTATCTCCCAAGCTTTATTTTGGGATGCAAGATCATGAAGTCAATATGGTTTTCCCAAGAGTCAACATAAATAACATCTTCTATCATACCTTCAGTTTTGACTAGGGAGTAGTCTACCACCTGTAGGACCGTAGGTGTGGGCCTAAGTGCTTGAAGGCACAACTTTTCCTTCCTCTCATTGGGCATGATGTTAATGGCAGCTCCTAGGTCAATTAATGTTTTTGGAATGACAATATGACCAATCCGTACTTGAATTGTAGGGCTCCCTGAGTCTGAATATTTGGGAATTAAAATACGTTAGGTCAACAAGTTGCTCGATAACTTGTACCATCTTTGGATTTTGTTAATTTGTCTGCTTTTGGGTGCACAAGTCTCGAACTGTCTTTGTATACACAGTAACATCCTGGATGGCCTGAGAAAGAGGAATCTTAATGTTAACATTTCTCAATTCATTTTCAAAATAAAACTCTTGTAGCCTGGCTGAACCACTTCCTTTTGTTTTGGCTGAGATTGGAAACTATTAGGGTATGGAGGCAACCTAGATGGTTCATCTAGTTTGTTTGAATGTTGTTCATGTTCATCATTTATTTCAGTAATAGTGGGCCCTTAGATGGCTTTACCTGATCGTAACTGAAGTCTGATAATGTCTAGTGTGTTGACAGGGTAGGTTGGGTAACCCACCACCTCATTATTGTTAACTGGTTGTGACACCTTGTTATTTGGGTTTGGAGTTGGTTGTGTAGGCATAGGTGTTGCCTTAGGTGGTTGTGATGGGTTGGATGGTGGAGTAGTGGATGAGGGTGGTATTGGTGTCAAGAATTGTGGTGGCTATTGGTATGGAGTAATCATAGTGGTGTAGGATAGGGCAAATATTGTGGAAATTATTATGGTGGCATCCTCCATGGTTGTTGCTAAGGTTGAGGAGCATATGGGTATTGGAAGAGGTTGTAATGTAGTAGCCTTACTAGCATCTTCTAAAGAATGTTTTTGTTTTGCTATAAGGACATTCCTCATTACTATGTTTTTTATGACAATTAGGACATAATACAACAAATTCTTTTTTGGCTTCTTCTTGTTTCCTACATGATGTGTACAAGGTGTTAATTTGCTTACCCATGTGACTCAATAGATTAGTTTTGAGATCTTCCAACAATGTACCTAGTTGTCTTTTCATGACACCTCATGTTAATTTGGAAGATACATGCTTCCTAGTATATCCTCTTACTAACTAGCTGGACCTTGAGTAGTTCCTGCAAACATCACAAATATCATCAAATCTCAATTTGTAAATATCCCCACCCCCATAATATTTAAAATATCCAAACATTCATCCCTAATCCCCCTAAGAAAGAGCATTTTTACAGTATCATTGTTCAACCCTATTTCCCTAGACCTTTGAAGACTAAATAAGAAACGCTCAAGCTAGTCTTCTAAGGTCTCTTCTTCGTGTTGCACTATGCGAAATATTTCATCTCTGATTTCCTTGGTCTAGCAATATTCCTGGTATTTTTCCAAGAACATTATCTTCATGTTATCCCAACTATGAATAGTTTCACATCCTAGTCCCATGAAATATTGAAATGTTGCATCTTTTAAAGTAGCTTGAAATAGGTTAAGTTTTTGTGCATCACTATGATAGTCATAACTATGACATAAAATATTAAATTCAAAGAGAAACATGTCGGGGTCTTCCATAGAAATACCTTTAAAAATAGACAAGGCAGAGTGAGGTATGTTCTTCATGGGGGCATCCTCCTCTAGATAGGAAATCGGATATTCAAAGGTAACAAGATTGTTTTTGGCAATTCTATTTCACCATTGTTGTTGTTATCAGCCATGGTTTCAAGAGCCCAAGGGGTGTAAAAGGATGAAAATTGCTTGGGGTATTTGTCTAAGAGAGCTTTACTACTTCGAAGTTCGTAAGATTCTCGAAATAGTTTAGCAACCCTCTCAAATGAATCTTCAAATGACTTTTGTTGGGTACTAGAAGGAGACTTGATAGTAGTGGACTCAACGACACATCTTTCAATATCAAGTTCAACTAACTCTTTCCTTGATGGTCTATTCACAATTAATGGTTTTAATTATTTTTGTGGGTTTTCTTGTTTTGAACTATTTCCTATATCTTTCTTAACAAGCCTTCCATTACTATCCCTAAGGCGATTCATGCATCTATATGATCTACAACAGAGCAAACCAAGGTTAATTACTTGGGTGAGATCGATAATCACGTGGAATTTCGCTTTGGAAGGCTGGTCCTAATTCAATTCACTTGACTGACAGGCCTTTAACACCTTTCCCTGACAATGATGCCAAAATGTTTGGACAAAACTGTGGATCAATATTAGGGATAAATTATCCTTGTAATTCTATCAATTAAGCTTAATACAATTGAATTAATCCTTGGGAATTTTGTGTCAGTTTCCTCAATTTGTTCCTAAGTATCAATCTGAAGAACGTAATCTTTTGAATTGTGTAGTGGATGTTTACCTAAGGGCTGCTGCTAGTTAGATGAATAAAATGAAATGTAGAATAAATAGATCCTATAGAATTCAACACATAGAAAGTTATGTAATCTGCTATCAAATTCAAGTATTCTGCTATAGGGACACAGTATGATAGGAAGATAACATAAACGGAGTGACAAGAATGTGACGGGAACATACCAGAGTTGTTTTGCTATTATCAACAGTATGAAATAAATCTGCAAATAGAAATTGAAACTTCGCACACTCAACAGATCATTAAACATTGTAAATGATACATTAATAGGTAACTAACAACAATACTTTACATATATAAGCTGAACGACATTAAACCTGCAACTCCATAAATAATCAATTTGTAAATTAAATCTTAATAATAGTGATATCAAACCAGCATTTAAATCATAACAGTAACAATATTCAAAACATAGCAAACATAATAAACTTCACCAGGCGTTCCAAGAGTGGGCCCTTTGGTTTGCGAGGTCAATGAAAGAACGATTACAGTGATTTACTTGAAGTCTTAATTCATATATCAACAGTTTAATACATAGTCATATATCATGGTGATGGCTGAAATTATAGCATATTTATAGATGCAAATATAGCACCGATAAGTCTTAGAGAGGAATACACGATATGTTTGTTGTGGCCTATGACCAAAAAACCAGAACACTTAATAATCTAAACTTAGCTGCTAAATAAAAGTAGTTATAATAGTCTTTGGTATTTTGCAAAACAAAAGATAGGACTTAAAACAAAAAGATCATTAGCTCCTCCATCGTACAAGTGAAAACCCGAGATCCTCCTTGATTAGATCCTGCTAAAAACCATCAAAATTGAACTAATTACTCCACGGTTTAATAATCAAGGCATCTTTCTATGCTTTTTTCATATTGAACATTTTATAATATTCTAACATAATTAAGAACTTAGGAAAAAGGCAACAAGATGGATATGGAAAGAACAAAAAGAACTTAAAACAGAACACATTTCTTGCCCATCAGATAATGTGAGGATATTAGGTAGATTTTAGGATTTTAATTTATTTATTTTCTGGAGGATGTGAGAAAAGGCTCATTTTATTCATTTTAATAAATGAGGGATATTAGATCAATTTAACTAAATAATTAATAATTAATAATTAAATGACAATGAATGAGTAATGATAATATAAATGATAATTATTATTGAAGAATGATGTAAATGATAAAATGGTGGCATAAGTAGAATTTTCATGTCTACACATCTATTTATCTAAATTAGAATACATAAAGAATGAATGGCTTAGGATGAAAGCAAAAAAAGAGCCGCAATACGTAGCATTAACATACAAATAACACCTAAGAAAGTAAAAAGTGTGTACTATGAGATTTGTAGTGAATGGGATAATTGTGAGATAAGTTATTATTTGAGCCTCTTCTTCAAATTGAAGGAAGAGGACGAACATGGAACATACTACAACCATAATGTGAAAATAGTGATCCTATCTATAAAGGAGTAGTAAGTCCTAAAGGAGTGCGTGAAAGAGCATTTTCTAACCATGGCTACACATAAATAGCATGGAAGAATTGACACAATATCCATGCGAAATAGTTCACCCCATAAGAAATAATGAATGACCCAACCTCTACAAGCTACCCTTAAAATAATCATATAGGATACTATAATAACTAAAAAGATACAATAGAGAAAAAAGACATGTTTGTAGATGAAGAGAAGATTTCATATATTACAAATGCAACCAAATAGGCCACTATGTAAATTAATGTTAAGAAGAAAGAGGGAAAGAATGTATTTAATGTGGTGATACCAATCATAATCTATTCACTTGGTCAATGGCTTGGTAATACTCTAAAAATGCCCCATCAAAAATAAAAAAGTGAGGAATTATCAATACCAATATAGTTAGGGGAACCAAAGTCATAATGAGGTTCCTATACAAAATTTCCATTAACAAGTATACGTGTAAAATTATAAATAGATAATGAAAATGAAAGGAACCAATTATCATTCATAGAGGAAGAACAACTAGAAAAATATAATGTATAGAAAAAATAAGAATTAAAAAGATATTAATACACTATAAAAATAAAGTTGTAGAATCATCCAGAGAACCAATTAATATTGTAAAAGAAAAATCAATTGATAACAAAACAAAAGAATTAGAAGAAGAGAAAAGATAAACTATTTTCCCACCAAATCAAAACATGATTGAATAATTGAAGATACTAGGAAGTTCATCGTGGAAGAAAATGTAAAAGAGGATTGCTGCAAGGCTTACCATTTAGAAAAGGAAGCCCAACTATTAAAGGAATTCAAAAGCTTTGTGGAAGAAGAAAGTCTCCTAAAAAATTTAAAATGATTTAATAAATACTTGAGAAAGGACAAACATACTTATTTAAGAACAAAATTGAGGAGAGTGGTGAAAATAACTAGTAGATGGAAGACGAAGCCACTCATGGTAAAATTTGAGTCAATAGCATATACTTCAAAAATATACGAATTGACCTAGGAGATGTTTCGTTATCCCCAAACAGATTTGGGAAGGATTTGGGAGGCTGGTACTATATGATATACCTTGTAACATTGCCCATGTGAAGGACACTATAGCACAATTAGAACTTGGAGGAATATGGAAGTTAACCTTGTAGGGGTCAAAAATCATATTGACTTCCAAATTTAGTGAGATAAAAGAGTGATTGGATACATTTAACATGCTATCAAATTTAGAATGGTTTGTAAATTAAAATGGCATAATTGATTCAAATAAATAAGAGTTATCATTCTTTAATAACGATAGTATAGTACACATCTCATTAGATGTTGATACAAAAAGTGGATACATATAGGAGATAACACAAGAAGAAAGTGAGGGAGAAGCTAATAAATCCTTATAATTGTTAGGGTAATTTCTATCAAGGAAAAAATTGAAGAGCCTAAGTTTGAAGGAGAGGTCATCCCTTACAACATAAATTATAGCATAGATGATGAGGATGTTATTGAGGCTTGGCTATGGGATGGACCATGTAAGGTCTAGAAAAGTTTAGGAGCCACAAGGATATTCAACTTAAGGAAAATTCAGTTTTTTTTTAGTACTGTTACAACAATACGAAGGTGACCCATTGAAAATGCTTGAAAAATAAAATAATGATGAAGAGAAAAATAATGACAATTGTTTTACATCATTTGAACCATACTTCATGCAAGTTTCCATGATAGTCAAGAGTTGGAGAGTTGATAACTTGCATAGAAGCCATGGAAACCATCTTTTAAAGAGAGGACCACATACTCGAATCACCGCAAGACACTTTATTATGTAATGAGGCATGATTGTGGTACATTCAAAAGCCCAATAACCCAACTTGGAAACCATTTATAGATCTCGTAAAAACCCAATTAACTTGAACTAAAGTGGATACTTATCTTTGAATACTATAGTAAGATTAACTTTCAAGTATATATAAAAGATTGTATCAAAGAATGATAAATAAAAGAGAATAGGATGATAGATTATATAGCCAACTATTTTATTGGAATTTATTAGTTGTAGAAAATCTTGGTATATCATCCATGAAAAGAGGACAAACAAGAGAATGGAATAGGGTATGAGAGGAAATTAGTAAAACCTTCTTTTTTATATCTCCAACATAATCATCTACAATGCATTAACAAAAATGAAGGAAATGACCTTTTCACCCAGAGAAGAAATAAACAAAATGTGGATACAAGAAAAGCCAAACCACACCACCCAAAGAAAAAAGTATTCATAAACCTATATAATGGATAGATGACGTAGATGCCACACCATAAAAACTATGCTATACAACAAAGAAAATAAGTGAGGATGGATATGACAAATAAAATCCTAAAAAAATGGACATTAAAGTAAATGAAGGAGAAAGAGAGATAGAAAAAGAGAAAGCATTAGAATATTAATATTTTAATCAATATTTAAGATAAAAAAGAAAACATAGCAATAGAGGAAAAGTGTCAAATGGCTAAAATAGGAGATTATTAGGATGAGTGCAAGGTCATGCAATTTCTGGAGATATTAAAAGAATATGAAGGCTTATTTCGTTGTACCTTCACTTATATTGATGCCATCGAGAAGGATGTGAGATTAATAAAGCACAAATGAAGAGGCCTTATCAATTGAATTTTAATGTCAAAAGAAGAGAAAGAAATAAAGTAGACAAAAAATTAGTACTAGCATAATAAAACCAATGGGAGACACCAAGAGTCTATGGCAATACATCTAAAGAAAAAATATATAATAAAAGTGTGCATTGATTTTAGAGAAATAAATGAGTCTTATAAACATGATTGCTTCCTCTTTACATTCATAGAATAGATGTTTGGGTTAGTAGTAGGTAGATAAGTATATTCATTTACAGATATCTTTTTCGGATATTACTAGGTAAATATTTATGAAGAAGACTAGTCTAAAATTGATCCGGTGGACATTTTTCAGTGGAAATTGAAGTGTCTCGTTTTTCTCCAAAATCTGCACCATCAGAAAGATCTCAGCGTCCTGGTTCCAACGCAACTCGAACGGAGCGGAAAGGAGTCCGTTTGCACGAGTTATGGTCAGTCAAACCCTCGGTCAAACTGGGAACAGAGGGCGTCCAGGAAGCGAAAAAAATGATTGTTTCAAAAATTGACGGAAGTAGTGTCAAGTCGTAGAGCTCGTCGAGACGATTCCGGCAATGTTCGTTTTGTCGAAATCCGACATCGGAGGCTCAACTTATCAGCGGTCAAAGTTTGCAGTTGACTTGTTGAGGTGGACCGTACGGATGCTGACGTCAGCATTCCGTACTGTACGGATGATGAAGTGGCCGAACCAGATTCTGACACGTGGCTTCCCTGTCAGCGTCGTACGGAACCAATCAGATCATGACACGTGGCATCCGTACATGAGTCAGCGCATAGTCAGCATTATATGTGGCAGACACGTCAGCATCCAGGTGGCAGTCCTAGTCATCCTCCACATCATCGGAATGGGCGATTCACATTTCGACACCTGGCATGATGAGTTGGCACTAAGTGGCGGTCTCGTCAGCGGTGAATGTGGCATAGTCGGCGAATTAGAACTCGACACGTGGATGGCTAGTCAGCACCTTCAGCCAGTAGCGTTCTGACATGTGGCACACAGTCAGTGGACGTCATCCGAGTCGACGAACACATTGGCGGAGATCAACCAATAGGTGGATGACACGTGGCAGTCTGACTGTCTTCTGCTTATCCGCGGATTTCTTGGTTTGTTTCAACAAAATCTGTTTAGGGGATTCGACCCCGAGATCGTCTCCCATGCGCCTTAGCCGGTGGTTGGTAGCCGTTGCACCCGCGAAAAGATGCCTAACCCTACAATCCCACCGGTTGTGTTTATTGTTTGGATTTTGCGCAGTGAGTGGTAAAACATGGTCGGCGGGGTTGGAACCGCCAACCACCCAACTAACAAAAGTCTTATCCACCAATGCACCCCGCGACTGTTTCAAAATAATAGGTGGCTCGGTTTCTTTTTGACTGCTTTTTTCAAACCGAATGCCTTTTAAAAACTAAACAAACTCCCTAAAATATAAAACAAACAACTTTGTAATCTCCTAAATCCTAAGGAAGCCCGAAAATACTTTATTTAAGGGGCTTAAATAATCTTGAAAAATATTATTAAGGATATTTTGAGGATTATAATGGGAGATTTTCAAGTATTTTTCCATGTAAAGGGTGATTGTAAGAGATTTTTGTGTATTTGGAGAGATAAGGTGAATATTTGCAAATCAATTGGTTGAAGACCAAATTGAGAAAATTTTATGTATAAAAAGGGGTGTAAGGTGAGTGTAGAATCAAGTTTTTTTTCAGGTGATGAAGTCCTGATGCTGAAGTGACGGAAGAGGAGTCTTGTTGAAGAGTTTTCAAATCATTCTTGCATATCAGAGCGTCGTTACGCTGCCGAATTGCTTGAAGAATGGTGGTGTTTTTGTAATTGATTTGGAGATTAATCGGATCGGTCACACTCTATTGAAGTGGACCCGGAGACGTAGTCACATTTGTGACGAACTCCGAAATCAAACACTGTTTGCACTTCTCTTCTTCTCTCTCTTTCTGTCTCTCATTTCCTTTCATTCTGTTATAATCACCTTTATTACGTTCTTTATGTTATTTCCTTAAGTTAATTTCGTTTTAATTAACTTGAAATAATCATTGTAAAATCATTGTAAAAGTTTAAGCATTTAAACTGCAATCTAGTCTAGATCCTACACAGATCAAAAATAATATTTTCTACATAATGGGTTCATTAATATATATTGTAATGCATTTTGGCTTAAATATTGCACTAATAGTATTTAGTAAACTCATGATCAATGTCTTTAAACACTTCATTCATGAATTCTTAAAGTATAACTAGATATTTGATTTTTAGGGATTAATAAAAGATCAGGGCCATTTACTTTAGATGATGTTAAAATGATGCAAGAGAAAAAAAAATCTAATTTAATCCGAAGAAGTGCATATTTTCAATACCCTTTTTTAGAATATTAGGGAATATTATATGTAGAGAAGGCTTAGATATGGACTCACTTAAAGTGGCAATATTCCCAAACCTTCTATCCCAAAAGATGGTTACACATGTGAAAGCATTTTTGGACTTTATTGATTACAATAGGCTAAACCCACAAAACAGGTTTACAATTCTATTGAGGAAGGAAAAATGTATTTTCAGATGGAAAACACTTTAGGGGGTTCACTAGAACCAGCAGGTCCCCCTCCCCCCCTTTTAGTGAACCCCCATTTAATGTTTTTTATTTTTTAATTGCATTAAAGGGGGGTTCGCTAGAAGGGGGGTTCTAGCGAACCCCTCTTTCCCCCCCTTATTACCCTCTAGCACCAAATTTCTGCAAAAAATTTTCTATCAAATATCGAGTTGAGGATGAAAATGGAGGATACTTCTAGGGTTCGCTAGAACCCCCCTTTTCCCCTTTATTCCCCTCTAGCACCAAATTTTTGCAAAATTTTTCCCTTTGAAGTTCGAGTTGAGGATGAAAATGGAGGATACTTCACAAACCCAACTAGATGATGGTAGTCCTTAGAACGAGCTATCCATCGAATATAATTTTAATATGTTTCAGTTTTATTATGTATTAATTTTTTTAGTTTGATTAAACCTAGGTTTTCACCAAAAATCAAGCTCTCTGTTCTGCACATGTGGAAAAATAGGAGATTATCAAAATAAAATTCTAAAAAATATGTTCAGGCTAGGTATTGATGTCCTTGATCTAGTAAAAAAAAGTTTGAATTTCGATACATACAAAAAAAGTTATGTTGTATAAGATCCGCTTATGTCTGAATTGTAATTGGTTTGACTTTGAAACTTGATTAAAGGAAAAACTATTCAATGAAGCACTATGAAACCAAATGAACCGGTTAAATATCATAGTTACAAATCTAAATTCGAAAAAAATAGAATTTTATCCTTCATAGAAAAAAAATTATATTGTATACAGTGAGCATCACTAGACTTAAAAATGGTGTTTATTGGTAAAACCCAGTTTTTGAAGTAGATGGAAAAAGGAGTGCACTTTGATTCAATTTTTTTTGAAAAAAATATATTTAGAATCTATAGACAAAATTTCACAAATCACTAGTTTGCATCACCTTCAAATTCTTCACGGTTTGGCCGCTAAAGGTGCTCAAAAGTGAAGATTTAGGTAGAAATAATCAGTTCAGTGTCTTGTTTGGGAAAAAATTTTAAACCAATATTGTGGGATCATCCAATAAAAAGTTCATCAAAGGATATGTGGTGGTTGTAGAACCCATAAAAGAATTGATGAAGAAAACAACAAACAAAAGCCCCCATTACATAAAATAATACAAGGACATCTTTGATACTATAAAAAGGAAAATATTAGAAGAACCAATCTTAATATTTCCAGACTAGAATATCCCATTTCATCTAAATGTGGATGCTTCAAAAATTATTAATTGGAGTTATTCTAGCACAAGTAAGAGGAAACAAGTACCAACCAATTGAATTTTTTTTCACAAACTATCATAAGAAAAATTAAATTATACCACCAAAGTAAGAGGGGATCTAGACGATTCACAAAAGATACCTCCAAGAATGAAAGAGAGAGTGCTATGAAAACTAGTACTTTACACATTAATTGAAAGATAACTTCACATAATAAGAAGAATAGGTTTGGAATAGGACAAAGAGAACATATTAAGAGATGTTGATGAAAGCATTTCTAGAAACCAATACTCAAGATAAGGCACCACAAGGAAATTTTTATTAGCATGTAAATGGTGGCCTACACTTTTCAAAGATGTGAATCTATATGTAAAATATATGATAGATGTCAAAGGGTATGTAAACCTACCAAAAGAGGTAAATTCCTTTTCGACCAATACTAGTGCAAGCCCCAATTGAGAAATGGTTTGGATTCACTAGACCCATTGAATCATCCACCAAAAGATCAAAAGAAGGATTCATAATAACATGGGTCAAATATCTTACTAAGTGTGTTGATTGGAATCAAAAAGAAATTATATCGCTCAAATTGTTGTAAAATTTATTTACCAAAATATCATAATAAGATTTAGGTTCCCTCTCAGTATAAGAAGTGATGAAGATAATTTTTTTGTAAAAAAGATAATTTATAGAGTTATTAGACAGACCTGTTTATGATCACTCACAATAGAAGAAGTTCATACCACCATCAAGTAAATAGAGAAATTAATGATTAAAACAAGATTATAGGAACCACACTTACTAAAATTTATAATATCAACATTACAAATTGGGACATCAAACTACCAACATTTTTATGGGTTTTCAAAGCAACTTATAAAGACTAACTATGTTTTACGAATTTGAGTTACTAAATGAAATTGATGAGTCATTACTTATATAATATATTATACAAAATCTAAGACTAACTAGTAAGTTGCTTTTGAATGAGGAAAAATATTTACAATAAATATTAAGGGAATTAGAAAAATTAGAAGAGAAAAGGTTATTAGCAGCTTATCTCTAGAGTCTATTCCAATCTCTAGAATGACATTGATAGAGATTTGTGACACAAAGTATTCTGAATTAAAGACATGGTCCTGCTATATGACAATAAATTCATGCAATAGGGAAAATTAAAAACGTGATTGCTAGGCTCATAAAACATTGTAGAAAAACCAAAGTCAAGGGTTGCTAAGTTGAAAACATTGCAAAATGAATGATTAAAAGGTTATATCAATGACACAAGAACAAAACATTATAATGAAGGTATAAAAAAAAAAACAAGAAAATTGTATCATTCAATAGCATAATCATTAAGGAAGGTATCTAACACAAAGGATGGTGTGAAGATAACATGTAGGTAGGTGAAATAAATTCAAGAGCCTCAATCAAAATTTCTAGAATTCAACACATTCAAGGGAAGATTCATTTGTGAAAATTTATGAGCTCCTCTACAAGTCCTAGCTATTAGCAAGATAGTGACAAAATTTTTGTTCAGAATAAGATAGTTACATAGGATGAGAAGAAAACAATACAAGAAGAAATCATGGTAGCTCCAAGTATTAATGATCTAGCACATAACACATGCTCTAAATATGGAAAATATTCATTCAAAGCTATATCTCAAGTGAACAAGTGCTAGTTCAATGCATTCTTGTTCATTCTAACCAATGTCTTCTATGTAAGAAATGTTAGGAGGTGCATTCACACTTATTATTACCAAACTAGATCACACAACCTTTGATACTGTAATGAAGAATACCTCCCACAATACCAACAAATTTGCAATTTAAGGATCAATATATGGAAGGATTTCCCTAACATCATGGAATACCTATATTTTGATGAACCTTAATGGATTTCAAAGAGGTGATATGTTTGATAACATGGTTATGTGATACGGGAAAATTTCCATAAAAAATAATATGAACAATGTAAAAGTTATGAAGCTCACAAGTATCACAATTTATTGAATTGAATAAATCAAAATATATAAAAAACTATAAACTATAATATAAGTAATCATATGCATAACACATGATAGATTACAAAAAAAAAAGGATTTGTACTTGGCACTACTAGATTTATCGCCTACCAAATGGTCATTCAAATGAAAGAGATGGTTGCATAATGTTTTCATTGATGTTAAAAGGGGATATCTGAGTGGCATCCGATGAGGGAGAGTGGTGGCATGAAGCCATGAAGTTTAGAGGGCTAGATTCTAGTTGAAAGGTCAACATGTTTTGCAAATGTTGCAAAGTTGCTCAGAATGATGTAAAGTTTTCATGACACTATAGGAGTTGCTTCTTATTGGTAAAAGAAGATAAAACAACTTGCATATTTGCTATGGGTTTCTTGAGAGCTTCTCAAAGGTGTAATTTGTAGACTGAGATGGTGAAGTTTGTGCTTAGAATTGTTTGGTGTTTTCTCTCTAACAAAATTAGGGTTTGGCAGATAAACCCTAGGTATTACATTCATGGCAATAAGTAGAGATTATAATTTAAATTTGACTGTGTATTGGTCGTTACAGGTTGCTTAAGTTATAACTTAAGCCATTGAAGTTGTTTATGCAACTGACTCCCTTTCCCAGCATTACCAGCCTGGCAAATATTCAATGACTATAATGTTTCCTAAGCCTCACGTAAAATATTTTTCCTCAACTTGATTAATGGCTATGATCAAGTCTTGAATATTGACAACCACCCCACTATCCCGTTGAGAAATGGTGGGTCCTATCTAGCCCAGCAGTATAGCGAGTTAGTGACATGTGTCAGGTGGGACCGGCAAAAAAGCAATGGGTGATGACAGTAGAAGATGATGTGGTGCTAAATGATTTCTCGACAAAGACAATTCACATCGATGTTGTGAATTGATAGGTGATGATGTAGGCAACAAATGGCATTAACCCGCCAATACATTGAGAATTAGTGGGCGTGTGTCTTTGGCTCTTGGGATAGCGGGCTTGTGACACATGTATTGGTGGACCTTGCGCTAAACATGGTGTATTCGATGGAGATTGATGATAATTATTAAAAGGATCCTTAATTTGACGATCACGATTTAAAGTTGGATGATGAAGGAGAATCGACGGATCATGGCGTGAAAACAACATATCAATGGCTCAAGTTTAAAATTGAGAGTCCTCAATAGCTACAACAATGTGAACGATGGTTTCGATTGCATACTGACTCTGTGAATGAATTCAATTGGTCCAACCGGTCCAGCTAGTAATTTTTATTGGTGATGCGATGATTAAATCGATGACACAGATATGTAGGTGGCAGAAAATCAGATTTTGATCTGATACAAAGAAAATGTATTAAATCAAACTAAAACACTAGTTTTTTAGTATGCTAAAAAATATAAAAAGCTCTGAATCTCGAAAAGTGAATGTATGGATTGATGGATTGGTAGCTTGTGAAAGAAGATAAGTAGCAAAGCCTAGAATAGGATCTATACGGTGTGGAAATCTTGAGGCAGCTGCTGCAGGTCAATGACGGTATTCAAAAGTGAAAAATCAATTTTTTAAAAAGTTACAATGATAGAGAATTGAGTGTATGAAGCAGAAGAGTATTTTGAGTCTTTTGAGGTGGATAGAGAATGCACTAAAAATAAAGAGAAGAGATAACTAGAGGGTGTGTGCAAGGTCCCTTGAGGAAGACGGAGAATGCACTAATAGAAAAGGTGCAACAAAACTGAGTGGTGCATCTATGACATTTTTGCGATGGACAAAGAATGCACACTAAAAGAAAAAGGGAAAGTGGAGAAGTATAACTTGTATGAGTACAACCCAAATAAAAGGTAGAAGATCTTAATTAGTTTTTATATCTAGGTGTAGAAAAGAGGAGGTGTAGAGTAGAGAACAAAGTTGCAGAGGCTGCAAGAAGGAGTTGACAATTGCAAATTGTGTTGCTACATTGAATTGAGTTGAATTAAACAAATTGTGTTGTGACATTGAATTGAGTTGAATTAAACAAATTGTAATAACTTATATTGTAAATCTATTTGGTAGGTTCCATCAGATATTTGGATAGGTGCTCAGATTAGTGAGTTGGTGCTTCCTTGAAGTAGGGCTCCTAAAATAGGGGATTGATTTCTCTTTAGGGTTGGTGCCCTTAAACCTTGCAACAAAACATTTGATTATGAGGTTGGATTAGGACAGTAGATCCTAGCAACATTTCTCATTGCAGTCTTTCCTATCTTGGGTTTTCCATGTATATCTTGTGTTATGTGCTATTGTATGTGCACTTTTATATATTTTCTTGTGTTGTTCTAATTTGCACTAAAAGAGTTAAAAAGGAATGTATCTACTAAGTCTTTTTAAGGCCATATTTTTAAGTGATCTACTAATTCACCCCCTTCTCAGTAGATTGTTGTGTTCCAACAAGAGATAGATTTGTTCACTTGGTATTGAGATACAAACTGGTAGAGAATTTGAACACATAAAGTAAATAAACAACTAGCCATTTTTTTATGGCTTTCTTATAATCTATCTTGCATTTTATAACATGAATATATTACCTAGTTTTCTTAGGAAAATTTGGATTGAAGAAATTAGTTTGGCCACCAAAATCAATTAACTATAAAATATAATAAAAATAATACCTCATACATTGATGTTTTGTGATATTTCTTCAATTTTCTTAGGTAAGAAATGTAATAGAGATAAAATATCATAGACAACATTTAGGAAATATCTAGACTAGATGGCTTTTGTTATAGACAATGATCATGTGTTTATAGAGGTAGTTGAATTGAGGACTTCATGGATATCTCCTCTACCTTATGAAGTAGAAGATGAAATTGTAAAGGTAAATACACAAGCAGCTTTATCCCTTCTTAGAGATCCAAAGGCATATAAGTTTGGCATGTCTAAATAATTCATTTACAAACAACACAAATAAAAGGATGCAAAATACCTAGAAAAGAACACATGAAAGTTACCCAAAATGTGGTGATTTCAATGAAACCCTAGCCCACCAAAAGTAATAGTAATATATGATCATCCCTCCTCAAAATAAGGTGGACCAAAATAAGTACAACACTTTCGATAGCTCAAGTCAGGTTCCTTATAAGATTTTGAAATGTACAAAACATTAAGAAAAGAAGAGTTGGAAAATGCTCTCTACATTTGAACTAGTACAAGAAGGAAGCTATTGACATTTTTGTAACAACATTAGCAAGAAAAGGAACCTAAATCTCAGATAGGAGAAGAAAAAGAGGTTCTATAACTACATCAGCAAGAAAAGGAAACTCAATCTTGAACAAGAGAAGCAAAAGAGGCTCTACAATAGAAGTATAGTGAGAAAAAGAAAGGTAAAATATCTTATCCAAAGAAGTAGAATGCTAAAAGGAGGTAAGCTATTTCGCAAGAAATTGAGGTTGCATAACAAGAAGATGTGGTAGTAGAGGAAAACAAGACTTGAGTAGAAAGAAACCACCTCCAAATAAATAAAAGGGATCTCAAAAAGAAGAAATTACTACTACAAGACAATTAGAGGAAAAACATGGGAAAAAGAAGAGGAAACAAAGGAAATAATGGATTTTAAAAAGTATATCACTCACATTCACCCTAGGCATCCTCATTACAACTACAAAAATGTATCCCTTAGTAGGATTAAAAAAATAAACAAATAATAAAAAAGATATGAAATTTTATCTTAGCTACACCTTGTACTCTATTATAGATTAATCAATAATGAAAGAGGAAGACATAAGTAAATAATCCCTGGATAAAATCACCCCAAAGTTATCACGAAGAAAGAAAGAGAAATAGAAGTAATTACTGTAGCAATAGTTAGAGATCAAAATATAGGTCAAACACAAGTTTATCCTATGTAGCTAAAGTAATACGAAAGGTTAAGAAAGAAACTATAGATGCTACCCAACGATCCCTCACCACACTAATGCAAGAAGAAAACGGGGAGGCATGATAACTATAAAAGAGATAAGACTAAGACACACTCCAAGAGGAAGAGCAATAGGATGTCGCACAAACCCAATAGGAGTTAGTAGGATATGAGCATAAATAAGAAAACTTTTAGCATTAGATTCAATGTAGGAGATAAATAATTTTTTGGCATTAGAAAGATAGTTTCAACCTATACTACTTTGTCCTAATTAATGGTTTCTAATCACAAACTTGTTGTAGATATCCTCATTATAAACATATCAATTGTGGGATGTGTTACAAAGAACCACAAAAGAGGACTTATTAAAACAAAATTGATTTATAGTAGATAGTATAATTAGTGTTTTGAATACTTTCTTGTTAGGAAAATGAAGGTTTCTCAACCTTTGTTTTTTTGTAGCATTGATTATTTAAATATTTAATGTTGCTAATTATCCCATGTTGCCTTGTCAGTTAAAACTTGCAGTTTCTATTTCTGATGAGTCGTCAAGTTGGAACGTTGCATTTATAGGTGGAGCTGTGCATGAAGGCATTTTCTATTTCTGTGTTGGGTTTGCATGGAATGTGAGTTTTTGAGGTGTGATTATTATTCGACAAGTGTAGGTTTAGTAACAATGGGAAGTTGCAATGTTTGCATGTGGTGACAATTGGAAAATTACAATTATGCATGTGTAGTGGCTTTTTCACACTTTTTATATAGCATCTTCAGGCTTTGGAAGTCAATTTAGAAATGTCTATTTTATGCATTGTAATCTCCTATTTATTGAGCACTTGTATTTTGGAGTTCTATCATGTGTTGAGATATCGTTATGTTGCCAGATTTACTCCATAATTGTAACACAAACAAACTCCTATAGAAGCTATTACTACAAGTGTTTTGTAACCATTTGTTTATAGATAATACATTGTTCAGGCTTTTGGATTATGGGTTTTTTCTTCCAAAAGGGTTTTTCCCACGTATATTTGGTGTTATGTGTTTTTTATTGTATCTTTGATGCTATTTGGTTTACTTGTTATGTGTATCTTTGTTGCAATTGAATAAGGGTTTGAAATTGTAGAATTTTTCACATTCTCTCCTCTGATAGATTAGTGTTGGAAGCTTTTTTGTGTACCTAACTTTCAATAGGTATCAAATTTTGATCACCTCTATTTCCTATTGTGGGTTAAAGGGTTTTTTCTATTGATATTATTTTTAGTGGGAGTCTATTACAAATTTTTTGTTCACCCTATTGTAGGAAGGAGATGGCAAGCACATTTGGTAGATTTGAGATAGAGAAGTTTAATAGAGGAAACTTTGAGCTTTAGCAGTTGAGGATATAAGACATGCTTATAGATCACGACTTGTGGATTGTTGTTTCTGGAACTATGCCAACGGGCATGAAATAAGAAGATTGGGATTTGATGGATCAGAAGGCTAAGGGTGTGATAAGACTCTATTTAGCTAATTTATTACTTCTAAACACTCATGAAGAGAAGATCATTGCAGTTCTTTGGAAGAAACTTGCCTAAATTTATTAGGATAAATCCTAGTAAATAAGTTGTTCCTACAAAGATGTATTCTCTAAGGATGGAGGAAGGAGGATATGTCATAGATCACCTAAACACATTCAACATGCTAGTTTCCATATTAAACTCTATTGGTGTGAGAATGGAGGAGGATGATTGTTACATGAATTTGATCTACTCACTCTGAGATTCTTGTGACCACCTTGTCATATCCATTGGAAGTACCACTACCACCTTTAAGATGGATGAAGTGTTGCATTATTACTATTTGAAGAGAAGTAGAGAAAATATTTTGAAACGGCTAAGGAGGACCTAGCAGTTTCGAGGAAGAACAAAATAAAAAGAAAAAAAAAGCACGAAGCAAGAAAAGTCGGAATCCAAATCCTGTAGGAGATCTAAGTCTCTTGGTAAGATCAAGGTGAAATGTTGGAATCATGGAAAATTTGATTACTTTCACAAAGATTGTAAGGAGGAGAGAAAGAAGACATTCTTCGATTCTGAATCTAATAAATCCTCTCAAGATGATGCAAATTCCTTTGCCTCTATCTTGGGAACACATGCATCGCAAGCAAGATGTGTTATTGATAGACTCCAGCATCGAGATTGGTTCTCTAAGTATGAAAGTTATGATGGTCGGAAAGTGGTCCTGGTTGATGACTCTCACCTAAATATTGTTGGCCTTGTAAGAGTCAAGATAAGGTTCTCAAATGGTAGAATAAAGGGGATCAATGGTGTCTTGCATATCCTTGGTTTGGAAGCCTACTTTCTATAAGTAAATTGGATACTGCAGGTGTGTAGGTTGTCTTCTCAAATGGAGGATGCACGATGAAAAGAAGAGCTATTGTGCTTGCTAAGGTTGTTCAAATAGACACTTTATTTTTGTTGGATGGATGCATTGTTTAGTGCAATAGTTATTCTATGGAAAAGAAGAAAATAAATTTTGAGTCACTATCCTTATCATTGGAACCAACAACAAAGAAGAAAGTTGCATCTACTTCAAATGGTTGTGCTTTATAGGTACCCAAGGGTGCTCGTGCTTTGGAGATAAAGTTACCTGCTGAGAAGACAATGGTTTGGCAGCAACGACTTGGTCACATTGGTGAAAAGGGTTTGAGAAACTTGAAAAATAAATTTCCTATTAAGGGTCTTGATGATTGTAATCTTGAGTTTTATTTTTGTGAGCATTGTGTCGATGGAAAGAAAAACCGTGTTTTGTTATATCATTGTTCTCATAAATCTTCTATGGTTTTGGACTATATGCATTATGATGTTTTTAGTTATGTAAATGTACCTTCGTCATTATGAATTTTTTTTATATTTTGTTTCTTTCATAGATGATTACAGTGCAACAACATTTATTTATTATCTTAGAAGTAAATCTGAATTCTTCAATCAGTTTAAGGAGTTTAAGGCCTTGGTCAAAAATCAGATCGGAAGGAAGAGTAAGTGTTTGAGGACTGACAAAGTTAGTGAGTTTTGTCCATCAAATTTTCATAAGTTTTGTAAAAATATTGGATTGAAAGACATTAGACAACTCCATATACCTTAAAAAAAATGGATTTGCAGAGAGGATGAACATTATGTTGATGGAGAGGGCTAGGAGTATGCTAAGCGGATTTGGCCTTGAACAAAATTTTTAGGCTGAAGCTATTGCTGTGCTATCTAGGTAATAGATCTCCTACATCAACTCTTGTTGAGAAGACACCCATGAAGGTGTGGTCAAGCAAGAAGCCTTCATTGGGATATCTTTGTGTGTTTGGTTGTGAAGCATACACTCATGTGCCAAGGGAGAAAAGGTTGAAATTGGAAAACAAGGTTGTCAAGTGTATCTTCATCGAATATGGTATTGGTGTGAAAGGGTACAAGCTTTGGAATCCAGTGGCTGAAAAGGTTCTCTACAGTCAAAGTGTTATCTCTAGAAAGATGAAACCATCTTCCACTGTTTTACATCCTACAAAAGAACAAAAGATAGAAGATGTGGTTCAGCTTCCTCTTGAACCTAAGAAAGTTGAACTTGAAGCATAGAATGAACCCGATGATGAGAATAACTTGAGAGGCTTTGAAAGATTTGAGGAATAAAAAGAACCTCAACAAATAAGGAGGTCTGTGAGAGATAGGCGACAACCTGATAGGTTTTTTTATTCACCTGAAAGGTTTGGTTATTCACTGTTAGATTCAAATTGTATTTTTACTTTGATTGCGAATGCTAGTGAGACAAGTACTATGCAAGAGGCTATGTGTATGAGTGATGTAGATTCTTGGATGAAAGCCATGGATAAGGAGATGGTTGTGTTGAAGAAAAATGATACATAGGATTTGGTGCCCTTTCTTGAACGATGCAAACCCGTTGGTTGCAAATGGCTGAGCAAGGAGAAAGTTAGTCTTGATGGGAGTGTTGAGAAGCATAATGAAAGGTTGGTCGTGACGGGTTATTCACAAGTGGAGGGGATAGAATTTGGTGAGATACTCTCTCATGTATTAAAGCTGAAATCTATTTGGTTCTTGTTATCAGTAACAGTAGCAAATGATTTAGAAGTGGAGCAGATGGATGTGAAAACAACCTTCCTTCATGGTGAATTAGAGGAAGAAATCTATATATCACAACTTGAATAGTATGTGGTTAAAGGTAAAGAAAATCTAGTGCAAGTTGAAAAGTCTCCATATGGTCTTAAAACAATCTTCTAAGATGTATTACCATAAATTTGACACCTTTGCATTGAGTTTGGGATTTTTAAGATCTAAATCTGATCATTGTGTTTACTATGAAACTATTAATAATTTTTTTCTGATCATTGCATTGCATGTTGATGATATGTTGTTTTTTGGGAGATAAAAATTTGATTTCAGATATGAAGTCCTAGTTGTCATCATAGTTTGAAATGAAGGATTTAGGTGCAACTCGGTATATCTTGAGGATGGAGATCAAAAGAGACAGAGCTAACACAAACCTTTGGTTAAGCTAGAGTAAGTATGTTAATGTAGATTTGGATAGATTAATGCTTGACAACTTGTAGACAATTAGTTGTTCCTATGTAGCAGGGCATGAAGCTTTCTATGGAAGATTGTTTGAAGTCTCATGAGATGGAGGAAATGACTATATTACACTATGCTAGTGTTGTAGGCAGTTTAATGTATGCTATGGTTTGTACGAGGCCATACATTGCCCAAGTAGTGGGGGTCCTGAGTCATTTTATGGATAATCTTGGATGGATGCATTGGGATGTAGTTAAGAGAGTGTTCAAATACTTGCAAGGTACTTCTAAGCATGCCTTGTGTTTTCACAATTATCCTACTAGACCTTGGTATTTAGTTTGTATTCATGGACTGTTGGTGGATTATGATTGGGAAAGAGATATTGACATCTAAAGATCCACTTGTGGATATTGATGCTATTTGGTGGTGCCATTAGTTGGATGAGTAAATGACAGGCTGTAGTCACTTTGTCCATGACAGAAACATAGTACATGACAGCTACTCATACTTGTAAGGAAGCCATTTTGCTTAAGTGTTTGTGTTTAGATGTTGGGTTTGATGCGAGACATATTATTAGTTGTGACAGTCAGAGTGTCATTTGCTTGGCAAAGAATCCTACTTTCCATGCTAGAACAAAGCATATTGATGTATAGTTTCATTTTGTTCATGATATGGTGGAAGATGGAAAGGTGAAGTTCCAGAAGGTTGACACCCTGACAAATGTTGCAAATGTATTGACAAAGCCAGTGCATACAAAGAAGTTCAGATGGTGTTTGAAGTCTATGGACCTCACGAGCTTTAGTAGTTAAATTCTATTAATTCTATTGACTCTTCAAAGGCGTTCGACAAGTGGGGGAATGTTAGGAAAATGGAGGTGTCTCAACCTTTGTTTTTTTGTAGCATTGATTATTTAAATATTTAATGTTGCTAGTTATCCCATGTTTCCTTGTGAAATACAACTTGTAGTTTCTATTTCTGAGGAGGAGTCAACTAGGAAAGTTACATTGATAGGTGGAGTTGTGCATAAAGGAATTTTATATTTCCATGTTGATTTTTCTTGGAATGTGTGTTTTTGAGGTGCAAGTATTATTTGGCAAGTGCAAGTTTTGCATGTGCAAGTTTAGTGATAATTGGTAGTTGCAATGTTTGCATGTGGTGACGATTAGAAACTTATTGTTATGCATGTGTAGTGGTTTTTTACGCTTACCATGTTGCATCTTCATCCTTTAGTAGTAGATTTATAAATGTATAATTTATGCATTCTAAGCCCCTAGATATTGAGCACTTGTACTTTGGAGTTGTATGATGTTGAGTTGAGATATCGTTATGCTACCGGGTTTACTGCAAAATTGTAACACAGACAAACTCATGTAGAAACTTGCATTGTAGGTGTATTGTAACTATTTTTTTAGAGATAATACATTGTTCAGCCTTTTGGAGTGTGGGGATTTTCTTTCGGAAGGGTTTTTCCCATGTATAGTTGGTGTTATGTATTTTTTTATTGTATCTCTCATGCTATTTGGTTTCCTTGTTATGTGTATCTTCTTTGTTGTAATTGAATAAGGGTTTGAAACTGTAAAAAATTACACATTCTCTCCTCTGATAGATTGGTGTTGGAAACTTTTCCACGAACTTGGCTTCCTTTCATCTATAATTAGCCCCTACAAATTTTATTAGGGATACTTTAGCTATATTATCGACAAGATATTATGAAAAATATAGAATCATCAGGAAGGAATAAAATAGATAATACATGAGTAAAGTGAAAAGAAATACGGGGATGAGATTAGAAGGAAGTGTGCCACCGCATATACCAATTTGTAAAAAGAAATTAACAAGATGCAAACCACCATAATTATATCAATACATTATATGAGTTTTGCTTCAGTTTGCCAACAACTATGTAGCCCCTAAGGATTCAAATGGACATCATTGAGCATAAGATACTACAAGATTTATCTACATATGGTCCAATGAAAGATATTGATGGAAATATGAGGGTACGATTGAAACCATGGTATGATCACTATCAACAAATTCAAGATCAATGAGAAGGACTTAGAAGGAAAATCAAATAGCTATAGGAAGTGTTAAGCCTTAGATTAGCACATATTAGGGTTGTTGAGTGAGATGCCTCAAAAGTGGTCCTATCCTCTCAAATTCCATCTATGAGTGTTTGAAAGGGGAATCTCTTTCATAAAAGAGGTCATATGTATAGCTATTACAAAAGGCTTCTTATAAAAAGCATGGTTGTCAAGAATCGATATTGGTTCAAGTATTTGAAAGCACCATTTTAAAAAAAACTAAAATTAATACTTTATTATTTTACTAACATTAAAATTGAAAATATCATCACAGCAAAGTTGAAAGAGTGGTCCTTGAAAGATGCCAATGCTACCCATTTGGAACAATCTTAGTCTCCACACGATTTGTGGGACCGAAACTAATATTAGAACAATTAAAACTTAAAATGTGATGGATTAATTTGATCCTACGCTAAAGATGTTATGGATTTTTATGGTATGCCCCCTTCATTGTATATAGTTTTTTAACACATGATTTGTCTGAGCAATGTGGGCATATGATATACGTTCTTTATCTCTGTTTCTATCTTATTTTTTTAATTTCTAGGTTGTGATTGTGCATGAGTTCGAATGCCACGATCATTGAAAGTGGATGGGATTTTGAAATTAAACAATGTACAAAAATGCTCAATCTTTGTACAACGTCACGTTCGATCAGAATGTTGCAAAAAACCTCGCACGCCACTTTTTTATTGATGTATGATGTAGGGTTTTGTTTTTTTTTTTTTTTAACTGCAAAATTGAAGGAAATGTCGGCGAGACGTATCCACACAAATTTTTGGTATGGAAGACATGTTTCAATTCTAGAGACACATCTCAGGGTATCGGAGACACGTCTCTTTGCAACAATGATAAAAAGGGTTGATTGTTCAATGAAAAAAGTTGAATATTTTAAATCTAGAATTAGATCATTATCCTTATAAATTTAATTTTGATGTCATTAAACACATACAATCAAGAAAATATATTTTTGAATCAAAATATGTAAGATAAAATCTAGAAATATTGAATCTGTATCTATGATTTAACATAAGAATTAGTGCATCTCTAAGTATAATGTTTTAAAAAAGACAAACTAATAATATTTTTTCTTTTAAATTTTTTTATTTATAAATAAGATAATCATTAATACTAGTTAATAAAAATGATCAGGAGTTTCGAAGATTAACAATAATATTTTAAAGTATTCTAATGACATGAAAAATTAAACAAATTTAATTTCTAAATAAAAGCTTTAATCCTTGAGTTATATTGTATAGCTCATACGCATCGAATAGAAACCCTTAGATTATATATATATATATTTTTTGATAGGCCTTCATTGACTTTTGCAATTTACACATATTAGAAACATCAGTATTAATCTAAAAAGAAAGCATACTATTAATTAAATGGATTGAAGAATAATAGTTTCTCTCCGCTTTCTTTTACCTTAAAGAAAAATTACATAATAGAATATGTATTCTTTGGATCACATTTCTTATTTATGATTATCCACTCCTTTTGGTTTAAGGAAAGAATCAACGAAGTTTACCCCTAGAATTAATTAATTTTAAGTGTTTAAATAGTCATCCAATATTGATTTATTCTACTTCAGAATTCATGGAAAGCCTCATAAACATGAAAAACTTGATCTCAACATCTTCCATATTACGTGGCTCAAAGTAATGGTCTAATAGTAAACCATGCATATTTTAAGACATGATAGTAAAAGTAAAATGAGTACCATATTGGAAATGTAAATTCACGGGATCTATTCAACATTTTGTCATATCATGACAAAGAAAAAGTAATACTTATGTTTAGGTTAATTCAAGGCCAATTGACAAGTCTAGACAAGTCCATTCAGCTACTTTTTTATTTTGTCTTTATCTTATCTATATTATCTAATCCCAATTAGTACAAATGAGTTGATTATGATAGTTATTCTATCATAATCATGCTTCAATACACTATTATGTATTCATTTTTTTATACTTTAAACATTGAAATTGATTGATAATTATTCATATGATGATGGATAACGAAGTGTGATCCAAAGCATCGATTGAAAACCATACAAGGTTGAATCCAAATTGTGCGCCTTGAATAGACTAGTTTTATTAAATCTAGGATCATCTTAAACAACATAATTGTTGTCTAGGAAGGCATGGAGTGGGTGAGACGCTCTAATCAAAAGGAATTTTTTCTCAAAATTGATTTTTCCAAAGCTTATGACCACATAGAATGGCCCTTCATTTGAGCCATGCTTTTTGCATTGGCATTTGACCCAAATTTCATTCATTTTGTGAAAATATTCTTTGAAGCTTTAGCTTGCATCACCATTAATGGTCACCAGTCCCAATGCTTGGGTTTGTTCCATTCAACTCGTTGAGGCTGCCTGCTTGCCCCTTCGCTTTATGTGTTGGCTATTGATGGGTTTGGCTATCTCATTGCTCATTCTGTTTCCCATGGGATTTTTCAAGGGATCTCTTTGCCTAATTCGTCAGTCCAGCTAGTCAATGGCCACTTTGACGATGATTCCTTACCTTGCTAGAAGAAAAAAATGTCAAAGCTTCTCTTGGTTGTCTTGAGACCTTTTGCTTGGCCTCTAGTTCTACAATTCAATGGCACAAAACCTTGTGTTACAAACAATCTGTTCTTCCCAGTCCTCTCTGGATTCAACAATATGGGTGGAAGGGGATTGCCTTTGGCAAAAAATTTCAATTTCTTGGCATCCCTTTCACCTTTTAGGCCTCTTCTGTTGACCTCTAGCAAGAAGTTATATCTCAGATTGAGCAAAAATTAGCTTTCTTGGTTACTAGGCCGCTCTATCTGGTGGATAAATTTCAAGTGTGCTCCAAAATATTAGCAGTGACTCATGTGTATTACTCCTCATGTTGGGTGCCTTCCAAGGCCTCTTATACTTAGTTAGGAAAGCTGCTCAAAGATTTTCTTTGGGTCTCTTCTAAGACTCATAGAGGCTTCCATCGCATTTCTTAGTTTTGTTGCCTTCCTAGAGATTCTGGTGGGCTTGGCCTTCTTTCCACTCAATGGAAATGGATTGCTCCTTTTGTCAAGTGGATTATTCGAGCTCTTATTGGCAATGACACCTGTAAAATCTTCCTCAGGCATTGTATTGAAGTGGGTTATTCTTGCAACATGCCTTCTTGGAAGGGAATTGACTTTCAAACCCTTCTTGTTATGAGGGAGCCACTTTAGATTTTGGGTAGCTTTGTTGCTAAAATCATTTAGCATGCCTGGGAAGCGGTCAAGCCTTGGCTCTGTTGGATTTGGACTAGATTTCGTTATGGGCTCTCTTTCAATCAGCAGAATATTTGGTGGTCTCCTCCTTTTGCTAGTGCATGTTGGTTGATTGCCAAGCTTATTTGGCTTAAGGCCCTCACAATCCACAAGAAGGGTATCCAGACCCTTCAAGATCTTTTTCATAGACCTACCATGAGTATTTTTTCGTGGGAAGCTTTTCGTGCCAAATTTGGTTTTCAAAACCATGATCGCCAAACTTATGATGGCCTGGTAAGTGTCATTCCAGCTGATATGCTTCATAAGGTGGGTATCTGCTCCACCAAGCCCTTGTGGAAAGACTAAAAATGGTATCCAAACACCCCTTTTAGAAATTACAAGCCTTGGCTTGGTTATTAATGGCTTTTGGCTCATTTTCCCATGATTGACAACTTGAATCAGAGATGGCCTTGGTGTCTATACTCGCCCACTTTACTTGGTGTATTCTTTTCCAAGGCTTACCAGTGGGGTCTTGACTTTCTCACTTAGGGTTCCAGGACTCGTGTTTCCCTTTTTGTGGGAAGACTAAGTTGTTTAAGCATCTCTTCTGGTTTTGTACCAGAGATCAACAACTTTGGAATTGGATTCATGATTTCTTTTGGCCTTTCTGACCTAAGTCAGGTCTTGGAATATGGTTTTGTTGGGGGAATCTCCTAGGCTCCCTACAAAGTATACTCATATTTGGCACACTTTCAATGTGGAAACCATGTTCCATATTTGGAAAGATAGAAATTCTTGCATGTTTTCTCATATTCAGATTCATAATTTGTTTCTTTATATTCTAAAGCTATTATTTGCTCTAATGTTTTGTTGCAGATACAAGTGCAAGCAAACAAAGTTGCAGTTGAAGTTTCTCTCCTTCAGAAGCTTCAAGACCATTGGGGCAATGCCCATTGCATTGTGGATCGTTTACCTCCCTCTCCTAGATCATCCCAGGGTTGGTCGCCTTCATGGGGCCGGTGGCGAAGTGGCTCTGTGAGGAATTTTTTGCCCTCGTTCTCAAGCTCCTCCTTGTCGTGGTTCATGTCCTCACAAGAAATCACCCTCCCCTTCTCCACGGGCTGACTTGGGGTGGCCTTGTTGAGGAGTAGCGGGGGGTGGAAGCGGAACTTCTGGGTGGTCTTCCTGTGACACTCTTGGAGGCAGTTTTGGATGGCCCACTGATACTTCTAAGTGGCTCACCCATTTGGACTTGGTAATTTCACTTCACTGTGAAGATAAAGATAAAGATGCTAAGAAGGATGATGATGGTTGGGATCCTCCTAATGTCACTTTAAACCACGTTGTTGTATGGGGAAAATTGGATGATAGGGACCTACCACTCTCTACTGGCACTAGTATGGCCACTTAATGACCTTTTTATGTGTTGTTTATGCAATCTTTCCTAATTTTTAGGCATGGCCCAAGACTCTTTGATTTTTTGGGCTCTACCCATGTGACTCTCAAGGTGTGGCTTCTTACCACCCACCTTTTTTATGTGAATATGTATAGTTATCTTTTATTAATATAGATATAAATTATTATTCATAAAAAAAAGAAGCTTGCAATACATTTTTGTGAACTGTGGAAAATTCATACCAACAATTATTCACTTGATCAGAAAATTAGTTTTATATTGCACTTGCTAAAGCCACCTTTATGGTATTAAAAGACTATGTTGTGTAGTATATAAAAATTTGTGAATATAGAGTTATATAAGGATCCATATGTATGGGCATTGCTACAATTGCTTGAAATTGCATTACTTTTATTATATCTATGGTGTTTATAATTGAGGTTTTTATTTTCTATGTAGGTCTTGTGTCTATTTGATTATGATAATACCTCTCTGTATGTCCTTAAATTCTATAAAGTGATGTACTTTTGGGCATTATATATGGTTGGCATAAGTAACTATGGAAAAAACATTGGAATGATTATATGCTTAATATATATAAGAAACTTCATGGAAGCTCAAGAGGTTGATTCTATAGTCATATACTTGTGTACCGTGTGAGGTATCATATAAGGATGTCATTGAAATCTGTGGAAATGATTATAAAAATAAATATTATTATTGCTGACGATGTTATTAGATATATGTCAAGTTAGTATTGAAAAGTAAGAATATGATAATTTTATTGTCTATTTACATTCTTATTTTAGGGTAATGAAGAATGCTTTAGTTATCACAAAGAGGAAAATTACATAAACTAAAAATTGAGTACATGTCAATTTAATTATCTTATAAAGATCAATATATACCTTACCCTCTCAATTTGAAGGGCTTATGGTTAGCCCAAGTAGTCATCTAAATTGTACAAATATATCTTAGTCAAGTGCTTCGATGAAAATATCTACTAGTTGATATAATGCTAATAACTCTTTTTGGGAAGATATAATTACTACAATAGTTCATATTCTCAATTGGAGTCCCACTAGTGCAGTTGATAAGATGATTCCTTATGAAGCATGGCATGAGAAATAGTCTAATGTTAATCATTTGAAATTTTTTGTTAGGAACTATGACATGAAGCTAATCAAAAGAGACAAGAGTTAGACTGGAACAATGAATCATAAATATTTTTGTTAGAAATAATAAATAAGAGGAAGCTTATAGGTTGTACAATCCTCTGACTAACAACATTGCTATGTCAAGAGATGTGATTTTTAATGAAAGGGGAGGATATGGACTCTAAAAGGGGACATGTTAAGAAGTATTTGTTGTAATATTGATGATATTTCTAATGAGTGGTTCACTAGTATTATAGTTTCAATTATTACAAGTCTACCAAGTAGCTTGTCATTTAGATAGTTCTTCAATTCCAACTACAAGTTTGGTTTGAAGTCCAAGTTCTTCAAGGAAGGTAAAAGGTTTAAGTGAAATTTTTTAGAGTAGAAGATGTCAAACACATGAATAAGATTTGAGAGGGAAGATAGTAAAATCTATTTTATTTTAATAGGTTGATTTTGAAACATCAAGTTTTAAAGATATATGTTATAAATAGTGATTGGATGCAAGTAGTGTAGGAAGAAATTGATTCTATTCATGGAAATGATACTTGGGAGCTTACAAAACTTCAACATGACAAATAAATTATTGTTGGGATGTTGCGGAGTTTCCGCATGAAAAGTTTTGAATTAGTAGTAAGTGGGTCTAAACAGTAAGTACACCAATGATAGTAATGTTGAAATAAACAAGAAACTATTAGTTGCAAAAGGCTTCACACAAAGGTATGAGATCTATCATGAAGAGACATTTGCACCAATATCTAGACAAGAGACAATTGGAATGGTGGTTCCACTAATAGCTCAAAAGAATTAGAGTATACATTACATGGATCTCAAATGTGCCTTCTTGAATGAGCACATACAAGAGAAAGTGTATATGCAATAGTCATAGGGTTTTGAAGTGCGCGGTAAAGAACACCAACTACTTGAGTTTGGAAAAGGTTTTTTATGACCTAAAGCAAGAACTAAGAGCATGGTATGCTAGGATTGATGGGAATTTTCTAGATGGTGGTGCTTAGAGAAGCAAGGGAAAGCCTACTCTTTGCTACAAACAAGAAATTAATGATATCTTTATAGTACGTTTGCAACTGATTTTCTGTTTGTTAATAGTTTTTAGATGAAAGATGAATTCTAAATTGCTATGATAAATGAGTTTGAAATGAATGATTTAGGTCTTATGCAATACTTTCTAAAAATGGAGGTTCCTCAAAGTGTGGATGGAGGCTTCATTTGTCAACCAAAATATCAAAAAGATATGTTGAATTTTTTTGATATTATTCATGGTAAACTTATCTTTGAACTCTAACTGCACATGGAGTTTTGCCATGTAGAAAAGATGGCGCTGAAGAAATCAATAAGAACTTATAAAATTAATGTTGAGAGTTTGATGTTTCAAATTTATACAAGACTTTGAGTTGTGGTTTCAAGACATTCATATGAAGGGAACTAATAGTATATTGACACACGTAAAAATTACTATTAGTTATGGTATTCATTATTTCCCTTCTAAATTATTTTGATCTTATTTGTCTTTATTGATTTTGGTTGAGAGGTAGTTTGGATCATCAAAGTCCACGTCTTATAATTGTGTTCCACTTGGATCAATTTTTTTTTATGCAGCTCAAAGAAGCAGGTTTAACTTCCATTTCATTTATGGAAGTAGAGTATATTGTTGTTACTTCTATTGATTAAAATTTTGCAAAATAAATGAAAAGAAACAATTGCAGAAATTAAATATAATTGAAGGACAAAAACACAGACAAGAAGACACAAAATTTTTATAGTGGTTCACCAACTGGATACATCCACTTTCAGGAGAGAAATCTCTTATTAATTTAATACAATTTTTATAGTAGCTGTGAGCATTACGATATGGTTTTTATCTACTACTAATCTCCAACGAAGAAGAGAAACAAGAAGATGACCGACCAAGGAAGTGAATGGTCATCACCAAGAATAGCGGTTATTCAAGAGGGGGCAATTATGAAGTGATCAGGCTTCACTAACCCAACAATCTCCCACTCAAAGACTTATCATTATTGTAAGAGAGCTGCTAAGAGATATCCCCCACTTCGATCTTAAGGCTACTACTTGAGTATGCTGAGAGAAGCTCTACAAAACTTGAACTTCTCTCAAGGTATAACCTTCATCAATGCATCTGACAAATTGACTTTCATGTCAATTTTATCCACCTGCAGCTTACCCTCATCAAGAACATTTCTAATAAAATGATATCTCTATTCTATATGCTTGGTCCTATTGTGAATGGAAAAATTCTTGGCCAAGTGAATAGCACTATTGCTATCACGAAACAAAGTGAAAATTGATTGCTTACACCACAATTCACCCAATAACTGCTGTAACCATATCATTTCCTTTTCTCTTTCGGTGAGAGCAATGTATTCAGCCTCGGTAGATGAGAGCCCAACCACCTGCTGCAACCGTGAAACCCAACTGATCATTGCCCCAACAAAGGTGAACACATAACTTGTCGTAGACCTCCTTTTATCCAAATCCCCAGCCATATCCAAATCAACATATCCTTGCAGCTGAGTACCCTTACCACCAAAACATGAAACATGATCTGAGGTACGTTTCAAGTACTGGAAATTCCATTGTACTACCTGCCAATGAGATTTACCTAGATTATTCATAAATCTGCTCACAACTTCCACAACATGAGCAATATCCAGATTAGTACAAATGATGCCATACATGAGACTGCCAAATGCTGATGAATATGGAACACACTTCATGTGTTCTTGATCTTTTTGAGTTTTAGGACACATAGTTGAAGGTAGGCGAAAATGATTAGCAAATGGAGTACTAACAGATTTGACATTCGTCATATTGAACCCGTCCAAGATTTTGGCAATATATTTTTCTTAATATAATCTTATTTCTCTTATTTTTGCCCATAATTATTGTCATCCTAAGAATCCTCTTCACTGCCCCTAAATCTTTCATGACAAAGTGTTGAGCTAAATTTTGCTTCAATTCATGAACAATCTTCACACTAGTGCCAACAACCAACATATCATCAACATAAAGCAAAAGAATAAAAAACTCACTATTAGCAAGCTTCTTATAATAAACATAAGTATCCGATTCACAATGAATAAAGTGTTGTGCAGTCATGAAGCTATCGAATTTAAGGTACCATTGTTGTGGGGCTTGCTTTGGCCCATAGAAGCTCTGCTTCAATTTGCAATATAAATGCTCCTGACCCTGTTTTGCAAAACCTTCAAGCTACTCCATATACAACTCCTCTTCAATATCTCCATGAGGAATCATTGTTTTGACGTCAAGTTGCTCAAGCTCAGGATCCCATACAGCTGCCATGCCCAAAACAACACGAATTGTTGTCATCTTCACAACTGGTGAAAAAATTTCATTGAAATCAATCCCATTTTTTTGATCAAAACACTTCACAACCAATATGGCCCTGTAGTGTTTACTTCCTACATCTTCTTCTTTCAGCCAATACACCCATTTTTTTTTTAGTGGTTTTCAATTAGGCGGAAGGGTAACCAAATCCCATGTACCATTCTCTCTCAATGACTCCATTTCATCTTGCATTGCCTCCATCCACTTCGTAGAATTTTCATCTTTACAAGCCTATGTAAATGTTGTAGGCTCTGACTGATCGGAAAGCAATAGCTCATAATCATCAAATTTAGATGGACACCTTTGCTCCTAGGAAGATTTTCCCAACTAAAGAGGTGGTTCTTGCAAATGTGTCTTCCAAATTCAGTTCTTGTAATTGATGTTGCACAGCTTCTAAATCAAATTATAAATTTCCCTGTTATTGGACACTACTATGTTCGAGCACACTGCCCTGTACCTGCACACGTCTCACATTACAAATTTCAATAGGAGGCTGGAAGGAAACATTTTCACTAGTTAAAGGCAACAATGTTAAAAACTGAGATTGACTACCAATAGTTGAATTTTCAAACAGTGTATTAGTTCCCTTTTAAGGCCACATATACACTTGAAGAGGCTGCACAAACAGTTGTGAAGATTGCGTGTCAGACTGGAAACCAATATGAGGTAATGAAGGTTGCGCAATAGTTTTGAAAGCTGCGTATAGGCATTTGAAGATTGCGAAGGTTGCACTTTAGAAATAGGTGTCTGCACAATAGTAGATGGTGGCTGCGCACAAGTGAAAGGAGGGGCGCCAATGATTGGAGGGTCTGCAGCAACAGTTAGAGGCTGCATTGAAATATTTGATGGAGGCTGCATACTAACAACAAGGGGCGGCAGAGAAACATGTGAAGGCTGTGTAATAATATTTGAAGACTATGAAAGATTATTTAGTGGTTGTGCGCTACCAGTGAAAAGGTGTATAACATTTCCCAAAGGCTGTGGAGAAACATTAGGGGGTTGGGAATATGAAACAGAGGTTTGCCTTGCCTAACAGTGTCATTATCAAACAAATCAAAAGGCACATATTCTTTATGTTTTGATTCCTCCTTTAGGAGTCTTGGGTAAACTTTTTCATTAAAAACTACATCCAGATTACGAGTAATTTCTTTTACAGGGGGATCCCAATGCCTGCAACCAAATTGGTCCTCACTATATCCAAGAAATATGCACCTCTTTGGTTTGGGATTGAGTTTCGTTCACTACTGCTTAAGAATATGCACAAAGGCTACACAGCCAAACACACCCAAATGATGATAAGAAATTCTTTTCTCGAGCCATCTCCCCTCTGGCATATCGAAATCCAATCGAGAGGAAGAAGCTTGATTGATTAAATACACTACAGTATTACAAGCCTCTGCCCAAAAACTCTTTCACCAATCTGACATTCGAGAACATACACCGAGCTCTCTCAAGAATCGTTCAATTCAACAACTTAGCTGCACCATTTTCCCAAGAGGTGAAAGGAACTACCTTAATTTGATGAACGCCATTATCTGCACAACAAGTGTCAAACTCTAAAGAATGAAACTCACCACCATTATCTGTTAGTAGGCATTTAATTTTGTGCCCAATCTGATTTTGAACCAGAGCCTTGAAAGTTTTAAATTTTGAAAACAACTTTGATTTTCTACTCATCATATAAATCCATACTTTGCTAGTGCAATCATCAAGATAAGTAACAAAATAATTAACACCTCCAAAGGAGGTTACCTCAATTGGATCGAAAACAAATGAGTGCACGAGCTCCAAAAGTGTAGACTCCCTCTCGTGACCGATCTTGACGAAGTTGGTCTGACTTTGTTGTCCATAAAGGCAATGCTCGCATCACTCCAAATCAACTGATTCTAGGCTTGGAAATTGATCCCTTTGAAGCATGACTTCAAGTCCTCTTTTTCTCATATGTCTGAGCCTCTTATGCAAAAGCTTTGAACCGTTGTCCACAATAGTGATTGCAGCTCCCACTTCACCATTGCACTCTAAAACATAACGATTACCCAATTTCTTTTGCTTTGCAAGTTCAAAACCACCCTTGGTTACTTTCCAAGTATCTAAGAAAAATTTGACATTACATGCTTGAACATAACACTGGCTCACTGATATTAAATTACATTCTAGTGTAGGAACATGTCTCACATCTTTCAAAATCCATTTATTTCCATTTTACAAATGCAACATCACATCACCTTTTCCTACTATTTCACATTATTTGTTATCTCCAAGAAAAACTCTATCGAACTTACCTTCTTGGTAGTTTGTAAAAACACATAGGCATGGAGTAGCATGGAAAGAGGCATTAGAATCAAGCACCCACAAATCTGCACTCATGTCACTTGATAAAACCAAAACACCATCATTTACAACATTTACTTCATTCTTGCTTATCTTGTCTTGTGCCATTTTGTAATTCCAACAATTTTTTTTTTGTGACCTGATTTTCCACAAAACCAACAAGCACCATTTCTACCCCTTGACTTCGATCTTTGAGCAGATTTGGACCTCTTTCTATTATTATTTCTGCCTCTTTCTTGACTCCTCGTATTGTCAGTGCTTACAGCAGTTAAGGTGTCACTGAATGAGGGCTCTTGATTCTGTCTCTTGATGTCTTCACTGAGAAGTGTGACTGCAACATCATCAAATTTTAATTTACTTTTGGCAACCAATGAAGTTCTAACTACCATCACCACTCCTTCCTAGCTGTTCGGTGACCAAGGTATTGAATTCATTGAGGTGATTAGACATAATCTCAACTTCTCTCATTTTCAAATTATATAACTTTTTCATGATGAATACCTTGTTTGATGTTGATGTCATCTCGCACATGTCGGTGAGTTTATCTCAAAGCTCTTTCGTTGTCTTCATAGCTAAAACATTGAATAGTATGTTGCTGGATAGCGAAAGAAAAATAGTTGCCCTTGCTTTCATTTTCATTTCCTCCCAATCTTCGGCCAATATCGAACTTTTTCCCTTGGTTTTTCCAAGCAATGCGAGTGAGAGATCCTTCTTCGTCAGCAGCGATTCCATTTGTATATTCCACAATCCGAAGTTTTGGCCTACAAACTTATCAATCTTCTATTTATTTGCATCGTGCATAGCTCTAGAAATTCTTCACCAATTTCGAAAGAACCGCTTCAGCACTGAGCTTCCCTACCAAGCTCTGATACCAATTGTTGATTAAATTTTCACAGAATAAATGAAAAGAAACGATTGTAGAAATTAAATATAATTGAAAGATAAAAACATAGACAAGAAGACATAAATGTTTTATAGTGGTTCACCAACTGACTACATCCACTTTCAGCAGAGAAATCTCTTATTAATTTGTTACAATTTTTACAGTAGCCGTGAGCATTACAATATATTTTTATCTACTACCAATCTCTAATGAAAAGGAGAATCAAGAAGATGATTGACATAGAAAGTGAATGGTCATCACCAAGAATAATGGTTATTCAAGAGGCAACAATTATGAAGTGATTGGGCTTCACGAACCCAACAACTTCAACAACTACATAAAAAATTTAGAAGAAATTGGTAGGAACAACTTCTGCTTAGAGTAATTTTTTTTTTTTATAATGTGACTACAATTAAGTTGGTCAAGAATACCCTCTATCACAATAGGACAAATAATTGTATATTGAAATATCATATCTTTCAAAATTTGATATAGAAAAAAGAAAATGATTGGAACAACTTGCAAATGTCTATACAAAAATATTTACGAAGTATCAAATTTTGAAACTCCACGATCAATTTGTCAGTTTGCTCAGCACTGAGACCAAGTATGTTGGGTATATAATGTTACAAATTAGCTTTCTTTAAAAAATTTGTAATCTTGTTTTTCAAGCAATGATAACAATGTGGATATCTTTATTTAGGATATCAGCTTAAGAGTTTTGAAGATGATTTAATATGTAGCTTTCCTATTTTTTTAAAGATTTCTTTATAAATTTTAAATGCATTTTTAAAGGGCTGTTTTATCACTCATGTTCACAATTTTTTTAAGAGTGTTAAAAATTATGTGACAGAGAGAATCCAGATAATAAATATATTCTATCATGGTGCTTCTAATTTTCTAAAAATACAGATAGGCAATTGTAAGTTATTCTTATTTGTTGAATATTAAATGATGTAAGAGGTAATTTTTTGCTATTACAATTGATTTTCAATTGATCGATAGAGCATTAAGGTGGATCTATGGCTGGGCACGTAGTTGTGGCCCGATATCAACTGTGGAAGGGCCTATATCAGTCGTTTGTACGCTAACTCAGGGGATTGTGCCTTCTCCTAGCACTATTCTTACATCATTTTTAGTTGATTTTGAACTTGTTGGAGATATAATCTCACCTGCTTCATTTAATACCCCAGCTATACCTATCTCATCAGCATGCTCCATATCATCTTTGTCTCTGCAAGATATCTCAGCATTGAAGACAAACTGACACCATATCTGCATTGGATCACAAATTGGTCCCAACATTAAAGACAGTTTATGAAGTCAGATTTTGGAAATGATATGAAAGGAATTTGTATTAACTCCCCTGCAGACCTCACACACTTTGTGGGTGCAATGCAATAGATTATTTTATGTTTTATGCTAAATTCTCTAGAAAAAGTCTTTAGGTTATATACTTTGCAATGTAATTGCATAACTTAGAGAAGATAGAGAGATACAGCTTTCAAGAGCAGAAAAATATAGCTCTCAGGAGCAATGAAGAAACCATAGAAGTTTGTAATGAAGTGAATGATGATGAGAGAGCCAAAGCTCTATAAAAAGAAAAACAAAATTTTGATTAATGTAAAATTACATGGTTGTTGTTTCTATTGCTTGCTTTGCATTCTATATCTGCTCTATAATGGTGTTTAATCGAATGATTTGAAATTTTCTATCAGTTTGTGTTTCTATGTTTTTTATCTTCCTCCTTTTAAATCTGGCAGAACTGGGAGCACTAATCAAAATTCCTGACAAGATCATTGATAGATCGGTCTTCAAGTGGGTGAATGGTCTCGTAGGGAAGTTGTAGAGCGTTAGGCTGAATGTTGATAGTTTCAGATCTTGGGTGAGGAAAAAAAAGAAAAATAAAGGTGTACTTGAGATTGATGTTCTGTCCAATCTATTCTTCTTCATGTGTTTCTTTGTTCACAAGACTGTCTTCAAATCTTGATTAGTAGTTCTTAGTTTATTGGTAAACCATGTCTCTTGTTCATGAAGTAAGAATCATGTTTGGATCTGAACAATGTTGGCATAGAAAAGTTCCAGTGTGGGTCAGATCCCATGGCTTAGTTGTTAGAATATTGAGACAAAGAAGTGTGGACTGCCATGGCTTTTCTTTTTTTTCCTATCATTAAGTTTGATGACGTGGCTAGATCTAGGAAGTGATTCCTCTTTGCTAGATTTTGTGACATTGTTGTTGACAAGCAATTTTCTTCATTTAATCACTTTTTCTTCAAAGCTTGGAGATTGGGTTCAACTCATTGATTATGACGGGTCCCTAGTGATGTGGCTTAACTACTACAAGACATATAATGTTATTGTTGGATGCCATATATCTACAAGTGACCACAGAGAATTTAGGGATCTATAGGTTCTTCCCCTGCCACTCGAAAGGCCTCCCTACTAGAAACATTTTCAAACAGTAACCCCTCTTTGACAAAAATAAATAAATTAAGGTTTAGATGATGGTGCGCTTTGCAATTCCTCATCTTGGCCCTTTGTGCTTCATCGTTCGAGAAGAAAAATTAGTTATCCTCTTCTTTGTGTTTAGGTGACCCTCCTAATCTGAAGCAGAAGGGGTTTGATTCAGATATGCATTATAATGCTAGATCAAAAGAAAACTTTCTAAAGGATCATGGATTTTAGCCACCTTTATAGTTGGTTTTTTTTTTTTTTTGGTGTTGGACCATTTGCTTTGTTGTACTCTAATGTGGGGTATAGTGGTTCGTCTTTTTGTTATTATTGTTTTGTCAAAGTTTGTTTTCTTGTTTCTTTTTATGGATTTGACCCTTCTAATTCATAACTCTATTCAAAAGTATTTATCAATCAAATGTAAATTAAGTCAAGCATCCATTAAAACTAAAATGCTAAACTACGAAAGCTTTAAAATTCCTACTCTAATCCACCTGAAACTTATCCAATTGTAAGAGTGGTGTCGCATTGATGTGAAACAACATCCCTTTCCCAATTCTGTGGATAAATGAGCTTTGTTTCAATCAATTTTATTCAAGAAAACTGACAAAACCATTGATAAATGTGTGATGAAACATGATTTAAAACTAGATTAACATGGTGCAAGTTATTTTAACATGATTTAGATTAAGATGATTTTAGATATGTAAATACAAAGCTAATCTAGATGAATTTTAAATTGAAAGATTCAAACCCTAATTAATCTATAAGCTAAATGTATGCATCTAAGTTACCATGGCAATCATTAATGAAAGCTAAGCTATTATGAAAGTGATTAAATTAAAAAGGTGCTAAATATGTGTTAAATATGAGTGTGAGTGATTTTTAATAGCATAACTTTGATGTTAAAAGATGGATCTATTTGTCTCCAAATAGTGACCTATTTATAGGAGGACAAATGATAAATGGAGGGTTGAGATCAAAAAGTCAATCAACCGTCAAGGATGGAAGAAGTTGGAGGCATGGATCATGGATAATTAATGATGAGATTTAATCAAGGGTTCACCTTTGTCCAAACAAATACACTTTCAACTTGCCCAAGAAGTCATAAGTTAACTTGCACAAGAGGTCACGAGTTTAATTTGCTCAAGAAGTCAATTAAGTTTGTTAGAAAAAGAATACTCTTTTTTTTTTTTTCAAATGAGTAAGGAAAGGGGATATTCTTTGGAATATTCCCATGAGTGAGGGAAAATAGATAATTTAACAAATTAAAGCAAATTTTAATTGTGCAAAAGGGATTTCTTTTGGAGGAATGTGCAAAGGAAAAATATTTCCCTGCAAAAAGGGGGAATTAGATTAATTAGTGATTGCTAATTGAAACAAAGGTTTAATCATCAATTACGAGAATTAGAAGATTTTCATTAAATAAAGTGATTTAATGAAAGGGGGAAAGTGAAATGACATTTAATTAAATAATTTAAGGTTATTTAATTAAATAAGAGGACTTAGGGATTAAATTAAATAATTTGATGTATTTAATTTAATTAGACGAAATGTGAGCATGAAAGGGGTGAATTAATGTGATTAGATTATTTAGTTTAATAGAGGAAAAGGATACCATTAATTAACTAACTAAACTAATTTAATTAATTAAACGAAAAAATGATCGATTTAAAGATGAAACATTGTATTCAAGTGCATAATATTATTCCCAATATATTTCAGTGTCTATAGAATGATAAGTCGACCTGTGGTGTACTATAAAATGAAACAAAAGAATCCAAAGATAGTAATCACCATCCTGGATTTGTTTCCTGATTGAATGTTTCCCCTATTGTTTGTTAACTCAAACCAGCATAACAACTTCTATTATCTAATGTGTACCAACTGAGGTAATTATGATAATTACGTCGTCATAACGACTTTTTAGTGCATTCTCATTTATCCAGTTTTTGTGACGCCTGAAAATATTGAAACCGTTTGATAATAATTGGCATGACCAATAAATTGGTTATATATTTTCTTGCTAGACGCACCTCTATGGTATTTGTTGGAATATATGTTACAACTGAATGTTTTATCAAATATTGTTGAGATTTTAATTTCTTATCTATTAAGAATGTTTTATCAAATATTGTTGAGATTTTAATTTCTTATCTATTAAGATTAGTTTGTTGCCATAAATTCCAGTTTGTTGTCAGACAGTTTGAACAAGCTGTCACGTTAGATGTAGAAATTCTTAATAACTATGAATATGTAATAGCTGTTCATAAATAATATATCTGACCGTGTGAAATGGTTGTTCTGTTCTCTGTTCTTCAAATTCTTATTTGGTTGTTTTGAGTCTACATGACAGTTTTTCTCTTTGCCGACTCATCTTCTTTGGAGAGTTTGTTTTCAAACGGGAAATGGTAAAAAATACCTCTACATCTTGCTGCCACAATCTTTGGAAATATAACTTGCTGATTTTGAAGCTCTGCGTTTTTTTGAATCAGAATCTTCTTTTACTCGAGAGAAATGAAGTGCCTCAACTCTGCAATAGATCGGCCAAAATTTTTGGTCCGGATCAGAAGGATTTGAACTGATAGAAGAAAGTGGATCTATAGGTACTGCTGCCCGTATTGAGGAGGAAGAAAGAAGACGTAATCTGCAAAAACAACACACGCGTATCCGGCTAGCAGTTGAGTGGGTAGCTTCATCTATTTTTGTTTAATCTGCAACATCGACAATGGCCATCTTGAAGAGGATAATCTAGAAGAGATTTCTAGAGGTCAGGTGTGAGGAATTTGAAGATCACAAAAATCGTGTGAAGAATTCTGAAAAAGGAAATCTCAATTTATTGTTGTGTAAAAAAGATCGAAGGTCGCGTACATAAGAGTGCTGCCTTGTTGTATCACTGTTGTTTGAAAGTGGAAAAGTAATGTCAAAGTAAGAGTGAGATCATTAAAGTGAGATCATTAAAGAATCATTAGATATTGATAGTGATGATGATTTCATTGCAGATTAGACATTTAGCTTATTTTGAAGAGGTCAACACTTCAAAGATAATGAGAAATGCAGTAAAAAATAGATAGATGTTCAATAGCGTGAGGTGCGTGTGGATTAGAGAAATCAAACCTCATTAGGGTTATGAAACATATAGTGAGGATTGATGTCCACTAGTTTAGGTGAGATCTGAAATCTGCAAGTCTAGCATCATAACTTTATGGGGTGATGAGACACTTCATGTGCAAATGGTGTTCAATGATGTTGGGAACTTGGAAGCAGCTTGAAGAATTCTCACTAGTTTGAGAATTCTTTACAAAGAATAGTTTTTGGATCTTGTATTTTCCATTGTTTTATATTTAGTGTTGTAGCATTAAGAGGGGGTGTTGGAGTATATGCTCCAACTATTTAATGGAACTACACATATGTTGTGTATATGTCATCAAATATTGTTGAGGTGTCCAATTTATTATCTGTTAGGATCAGTTAATTGTCATTAGTCCCACTTTGTTGTGCAAGTGGTGTCCAATATTTGGCAACTTGGATTACAACTAGGTGACTGTACTTGGAAGCAACTTGAGAATTCTTACTTGGTTTGAGAATTATCGACAAAGAATAGCTTTTGCATCTTATATTTTATATTGTTTTATGTTTAGTGTTGTAGCATTAAGAGGGGGGGTTGGAGTATATGCTCCAACTGTTTAATGGAACTGCACATATGTTGTGTATGTGTCATCAAATATTTTTGAGGTGTCCAATTTGTTATCTGTTAAGATCCATTCATTGTCGTTAGGTTGTGTTTGTTGAAAAATAACTCTAATGAGCCGTCATATTAGTTAGCAGATTTATAGGATGTTGTTTAAGTTCTTAGTAACTATAAACACGTAATACTTTTTTATGAACAATATAAATGTGAGTTGGTTGTTCTATTCTCTATTTTTCAAATTTTATTATATTCTAGCACCTGATATGTTAAATTATTTTGTACTTGCTAAAGCCAACTCTACAGTACTAGAGCACTTGACATGTCCTCTAATATTGGAGCACTTAAAATATGCCTTCTTTTTTTATTTTGTTTTGTGATATAGAGAAATAATTATCCTTATTTACTTGGTACTACTAAAATTATTTGTAATCATTCTATTTTTTTATTATGTTTGATGTGTGCTTTGTGGAGATTTCCATTGTTATGTCATTGTCAAGTGTCTTTAATTATGGTAATAATTATGTATTGGACCTTTAGAGGTTTTTATTATAATGCATTTTGGGTAGTTTACGATTGTTATATTTTAGCATTGAATTGATTAAATGCTTAAAAATTTGTATGAAATTTCAAGTGGGAACTTTAACAAATTGATTTTTTATGTATGTATTCGTCATGTAAGGTGTGTTGATCATAGAAATTTTAAAGTAAAAATGTATATAAAATATATTATTATTGATGAAATGGTTTTATATTTTAAATAACACTAGTTATGTGATTTTCTAATAATAGTGGAAAATATGTGTTGCATTGGTAGAAATAAGAAGTGTGAATCGAGAACGATTGTGTAGATATTAACATTTATAGGACATTTGATGTTGTTGTTATGGATAGATATTGATTCTTGAGCTCAAGAACAATTCTTGTAGGATCCATGTTTGATGAGTGTGCAACAATTTCTTCTCTCCAAAGTAATATGTAAAAATATTCAATCCCTTTGTCTTCATTTTGTTAATTTTAGTGATCAGATTAAATGCACTGAAAATTAATTCAAAATCAGACACAATAACATAGCAGATACCCTGAGAAAACCCTCCTCTTGAGGGAGAAAAACCCAGCAAAAATATCTCTTATATATTGAATAATAATGAAGTCACTCTTACAATGGAGGCTGAAAATGAGGGCCTAAGACATGCACTACAATATGATTCTGTGAACTATCAGATTGAAGATAATCTCAGCCAACTATAAGAATTAATCTTTTCTCAAGTAATGAACTCAAACTGCCTTGGTAGTAATTCGCACTTCAAAGAATAATATCGAACTTCTCAATTGATGATGGAATTAATAGAACTCATCTAATATATATACAAGAGGAGAAGAAGAGACACATCCAATGAGAGAGAAGTTGGCTTCATTATACTCGTGCCTCTTGACATTGCGTTTCACCAAGAAGAGAAGTCGGCCTTGAAGGAGTGTGATGACTTTCCAAAATAAACAAACATTAAATTATATTGAATGAAAGACGTGTCACTTCAAATGTCTCATGTTGGCCAAGATGAAAAGTCGTGCAACTTCATAAAAAATAATCTTCACAATTTAAATAGCCATTTTAGGCTATCATTTAAATTGCCTTCAATCCATGCGAGGGTCTGGAAGAATCAACATGCCACTGCTAAATAACATCAACACTCCCTCTCAGCTAGGGATGATACTTCCAGCTACATAAGACATATCACCTCAACATGATGTCTACCACAATGGCTACAACCGAAAGTGGAAAAGAAGAATATCACCTCATTAGATATCACCTCAACATGATATCAACCATAATGGCTACAACCATACTGTGGTGTGTACAAGTGTTCATCACTTGCATGATGTTGTCACCTCAACATAAATTTCACAAGTACAAGATGTGTCATGGGGTCACACACATGACATCCACCATGACTCTTCTCAGAGGGTGGAAACAAGGGCTTTCACCTCAAATCTCAAAGAGAAATGCATTAACAAGGGATTTCGCCTTGAACTTCTCTCATAGAGAAAAACTCATTAAATAAGGGATTTCACCTCAAACTTCTCTCCACAGAGAAGAACTCATTATAGGCTATCACTGATACTGAGAAACCTTCTTAGCTAGGGATGTATTCTCCACCATACCATGCTTATCTCTAAAGTACACAAACTTTATCCTGGAGAGAGGCTTGGTGAGAATGTTTGTCGTCTACTCATCAGTGCTGGTATACCTCAACTATATAGCTTTCCTCAATACCATATCTGTAATATAATGGTATTTGATCTGAAGATGCTTGGTTCTGTCATGAAACACAGGATTGATAGAAAGCTTCACATAGCTCTGCTTATGACAATGAATGATGGTAGGCTCCATTGATTGCCCAAACAATCTTGCAAGGAGCTTACGAAGCCACACTGCTTCTTGAGCTGCCACACAAGCTGTAATATACTCAGCCTCTACTGTACTCAATGCTACAGATGACTGCTTCTTGCTACACCAGGAAATCATAGCAGATCTCAAACTGAAGCAACATCCAGAGGTGCTCTTCCAATTAGTGACACACCTTGTCCAATCAGAATCAGTATACCCATGCAACTCCATATCCACACCTGATGAATATCTCAATCCATATCCAACTGTGCCATGCAAGTATCTCAAAATATGTTTTGCTGCAACAAGATGTATCTATCTCGGGTCACACATGAACTGACTAAGTGCACTCATAGCATAGCAGATATCTGGTCTTGTGATAACTAGACACATCAAGGATCCAATCCGTTGTCTGTATAATGTCAGATCCACTAAGTTTGAACTGGCTGCAACCTCCTTCAATTTATGTAGGTTGGTCTGCATAGGTGTAGTCATGGATTTGCAATCCATCATACCAAACCTCTTGAGTACATCGATGGTGTACTTCCCTTGACTTAGAATCATCTCATTTGGTTTTTGCCAGACTTCTAAGCCAAGGAAGTAGTGCATAAGTCCAAGATCTTTCATCTCAAACTCAGAGGCCAACTCTTTCTTACATTTGATGATTAAGTTCTCTTCTCCAGTAAGTATCAAATCATCAACATATAAGACCAAAATCATTGCTTCACCATCAATTACCTTAAAGTATATAGATTAGAGTCTGCATCATTCTTCAAGAAGCCCAAACTTGACAGGTAACGATTAATTCTTTTGTACCATGCACGAGGAGCTTGCTTAAGACCATACAAGGCCTTATTTAGTTTGAAAACATGACTCCTTCCCATGTACCTCGAACCCATCAGGTTGCTCGATGTAAAATTCTTCCTTGATCAAACCATTTAGAAAAGTTTTCTTCACATCCATTTGATGAATCTTCCATCCTTTAGATGTAGCAATGGCAATGATGGTCTTGACAGAAGTGTAGCAAGCAATAGGAGAAAATGTTTCTTCATAATCAACTCCCTCTTTATGTTAAAAACCATGAGTCATGAATCTTGCCTTGTACTTCTATATGCTCCCATCAGCTACATGCTTAATCTTGAAGAGCCATTTCGAAGATACCACAGATTTTCCTTCAGGTCTAGAAACAATGTCCCAAACATCATTCTTGAGAATTGATTGGTACTCCTCTGTCATAGGATCTTTCCAAACCTGTTGAGTGGAAGCTCCCTCCACACTAGAAAGCTTAGATTCAATAATCTGACTCATCAAGGCAACATAACTGGAGAACTTATGTGGCCTTTTACTTTCTCTCAATGTACCTCTAGGAGCTGCGAACCTTTCAGCCTCTTGCATAGTTTGCCTAGCCCAAAGAGGTTTGTTCCTTCTAATCACAATATCAGTTGGCCCATTAGTAGGTTCCAAGGGCTTAACTTGATCAGCATCTTCCTGTGGTTCTAAAGTCTCTCTTTGAATCTCAGGAGTATGGTCAACTTCCATATCCTGAGGCGGCTCATCATAGTCAATCTCCAAATGAGTTCCCTTGGACCTTCTAAATGCAACATCTTCCTCGAATGTGACATCTCTACTGATTTCAATCAACTTATGACCTGCAACATATATCCTGTAGGCTTTTGATGTCTTACTATAGCCCACAATTATTTCCATTCTTGCCAGAAGGCTCCAACTTAGTTCTCTTCTCTTTTGGAACATGAACATAGACAATCCAAAGATCCTCAAATGACTAACCTCGGGCTTCTTCCCTGTAGAGGCTTCTTTCGGAGTCATATTCTCTAAGACCTTGTGAGGACTTCTATTCTGAACATATACAACAGTCCCAAAAGCTTCTACCCATAAGAAGGTTTGTAGATCCTGGTCATGGATCATGGCTTTTGGTACTTCCACGATGATCCTGTTCTTTCTCTCTACAACACCATTCTATTGAGGATTATAGGGGACACAAAACTCCCTCTTAATCCCAGCATCAAAACACATAAATTTTGAAAGCTTCCAGAGGTGTATTCTCCTCCATTATCAGATCTGAGGATCTTGATTCTTTTACCAGAAAGATTCTCTACAAGAGTTTTGAACTCCTTGAACCTTTCTAACACTTCCTTAGACTCTTTAGTTTTCAAAAAAGAAATCCAAGTCTTTCTAGAGTGATCATCATTGAAAAGAACATAATACAAGAAAGCACTCGAAGAAGGAATAGACATAGGTCCACATAAATCAAAATGAATAAGGTCTAAAATACACTTAGATCTACTTTCTCAACCGTGGAAAGGGGCTTTTGAATTCTTACCCATAACACATCCTTCGCAAGTTCCTTCATTCTCCTCATTGAACTTGGGAAGTCCTGTGACCATCTTCTCCATGATAAGTAAGGCTTGGAAGTGGAGGTGCACCAATCTTCGATGCCACAGATCACATAGGCTTGAAGAATAATGAACTAGTGCTTGTAGAGGACGTGTACATAGCCTATAGAGTCTTTCATGTCAAACACCAATTACTTGAGCATCTTTGAAACTGGAATTCCCCATCCACACAAGAACTTTGCCTTTGGAGAAGGCAACTTGATATCCTTCATCTTCTAGAGCTGAAATAGAAATAAGATTGCGCTTGATTCCTGGGACATACAAAACATTTCTCAACTGAAGTGTAATGCCAGAATCCAAATGAAGAGTAGAGGTCCCAATTCATTTTACGAAATAGCCAGGATCATCTCCAATAATAACTTGTTCTGAAAAATATTTCTCCACTAAGCTTGATAAGTGCTCCTTAAATCCAGTTATGTGTCGTGAAGCACCACTGTCGATCAGCCAAGTGTTGGTATCTGTGGGTACATTGCTTGATAGTGCTGAATAGAACAAGTATTCACATGAATCCTTCTGCGGAGAGGCATCATCAACATCTGCAGCGGTGGCTTGTTGCTTAGGTCTAGTTGGACAATGCTTAGCAAAGTGGCCAAGCTTATCACACCTAAAGCATTGAATCATGGAAATATCTCTCTTCTTCTTTGAGGCAGGTGCATCATCATTTCACTTATCTTGATTCCTCTTGAAGAGCCCTTTCCTTCCATCTTTTCCTTTCTTATTTGAAGCATGGGAGGCGAGAACATGAATATCTTCATTCTTTGAACTTTGACCAACACCTCTAGCCACCAACCTTGATTCTTCTTGAATGCAATTTGACCTTAGAGAATCAAACTTAGGCAATTTTGATATTGCACTGATTCCCTAAATGTAGGATTCCCAAGACAAAGGGAGACCATTGAACGCAAGCATAGTCAGGTCTTTGTCATCAACCATATGTCCAATTGTCGAGAGTTGATCTCTAAAATCTGAAATCCTCATGAAATATGCAATCACAGATTCTCCCTTTGCCATCTTCACATGGTGTAGTTGTTGCTTTAGTGCAAGTGCCCGACTGGTATTGTTGATTTCGTACATTTCTTCCAATGTCTCACACATGTCTCTTGCCGTCTTCAATTTAGAGATAATAGGAACGATATGATTCTTAACAGAATCAACCAATATTTTCATTGCCTTGGTATCTTTCTTCACCCATTGCAACTTCTCTTCTTCCTCCTCAGGTTCAAGAACACTGGACTCCACAAACTCACGCAAGGTAAGCATGATCCTAAATCTCCATGAGGTGAAGTTTGATGCTCCTTCGAGTCTGTCCTCAATCTTCAAACCGTTCACCATCTTGACAAAGGTAAAGATAGACAAGAATTATAACATAGAGAAAAGAATATCGTTGTATAAACAAATCTGATCATGATCTCCTCAAACCCGCTCTGATACCATGTTAATTTTAGTGATCAGATTAAATGCACAAAAAATTAATTCAAAATTAGACACAATAACACAATAGATACCCTAGGAAAACCCTCCTCTTAAGGGAGAAAAACCCAACAACAATATATCTCTTGTATATTGAATAATAATGAAGTGAAAAATACCCAACAATAATAGAGGCTAAAAATGAGGGCCTAACACATGCACTACAATATGATTCTATGAACTATTAGATTGAAGATAATTTCAGCCAACTATAAGAATTAATCTTTTTTCAAGTAATGAACTCAAATTGCCTTGGTAGTAATTCACACTTCAAAGAATAATATCAAACTTCTCAATTGATGATAGAATGAATAGAACTCATCTAATATATATACAATAGGAGAAGAAGAGATGCATCCAATGAGAGAGAAGTCAGCTTCATTATACTCGTGCCTCTTGACATTGTGTTTCATCAAGAAGAGAAGTCGGCCTTGAAGGAGTGTGATGACTTTCCAAAATAAACAAACATTAAATTATATTGAATGAAAGACGTGTCACTTCAAATGTCTCATGTCGGCTAAGATGAAAAGTTGTGCCAGTTCATAAAAAATAATCTTCACAATTTAAATCGCCGTTTCAGGCTATCATTTAAATTGCCTTCAATTTGTGCGAGGGTCTGGAAGAATCAGCCTGCCGCTGCTAAATAACATCAACACATTTTATATTATTTAACTACCTACATCAATCATGACCTAGCTATTACACTCATTCACATTCATTATTAAATATTAGATACATTTTTGTATCAATTCTCTTCTCAAAGTTGCATGTGCATAATCATTATTATTTTCTCGTTTGTTATGCGTTTTGGTTGTAAGTAATTTTTGGGAGCTATAGAGTTCACTATCAACTCCAATGTTGTATTAGAGCACCATATATATGGTTTCTTGTTTGAATTTTGGGAGATCAAGCCTTGGGGGGAAATCGGCTCATTGTGGAGCAAAATGGGGATCATCGTTGACTCTAGAATTATAAAAAACCTAGGGATTACTTATTGTTTTGTCAAATTTGAAAAAGTTGCAAAAAAGGGAACTTTTTCAAAGTCCGGAGATTTCCATACAGCTGTACAAAGCCACACACGTCCTTGGATACCATTAAATAAACAAAAATAGGTTTTCCATTAAAATTTTTAGTTTTTAATTTTTTTCAAAGAATTAAAAAAAGATTAGAAAAAGCTTTCTAAAAAGTAAGAAAAACAAAGTCAAAAAATTCTATAGGCACATAGGATACTACTTGTATGCTGGAAGCAGGGCATGTAGTCAGCTCAGAGTTCAGTGAATATTTATTAGTTGGCTATGTAATAAATAGATATGTTTTTTAATTGTGTTAGTCCTTGACCAGTTGTTGTCTGTTAGTAGTTATCGAGGGTTGGTAGCCTTAACCAACAATAGTTTGCTATATATATGTACTTGATGTTTATAGTTGGGGACCGCTTATTATGATATTCTTATACTTACTACATATTCGATATGTGGTAATAAAGCTATGTCTTCCATGAACTATTGCGAATGTTCTGTATTTCTTTTATTTCTGTTCACTCTATGAATTTGTCAAAGTAGAGTAAGGAAGTAAACATTTTGTGTCATTGTCAATATGAAATTTGGCAAAGAAAATACAATTGGGGAATCATGGTGTGCTGATAGGTTGGCCAATTGAAGATATAGTATGATAAAATGAAGAAAGGGAAGACACGTTGATTAAAGACTTGATAAACCTATGGGACATCTCACTAAGGGAACACTTATGGAGGGAAGCTCTTAGGAGAGAGGACCCTAAGGTAACCATTTGGGAGAATTCAACTATCAATCCAGAGATTGATAATGTTCTCGATAGACTAGTAAGAATGATTTCACGTAACTATATCATACTCCAAGATCTTTGGGTTGAAAAGGTTAAAGAAAACAAAGAACAAAGAACAAAGAAGACAACAAATGCTATGATATGAGGAAAGAAACAAATGGGAGTAGGAAGAATGTGACACTAGTCAGAGGTGTAATCCCTAAAAATAATGCTCCTATAATTGATCAAGATAGGAACCAAATTCCAAGTGGTCAAGGATCATTAGTTTAATGGGTATGAAGGTCCTTTAGAGTAATAGAACAAAAGGGAAGATTGAGGCAATTAAGAAGAATTGTCGAAGAAATAGACCTAGACCTTGCCAACCAAATTGGACAACTGTACGTAGAGATAGTATTGAACGAAGAAGAAAGAGACGTTAAAAGTGAATTAACTAAAGAAATTGAGAATAACATACGTCACATTCTGGAACTATCCATCTCAAGAGTGGAAGAGCTGAGAATTGGAGGAGTTGAACCAAAGACCCCAAACGAAGGGAATGCAATAACGATCACCAAGATAATCGAAGTGCAGAGGATGTTTAACGTGGATGAGTGGAGGACATGCACTAAGACGTACCAAGTGAAATAATCCAAATAGGTCCAATGCACAAGATCATCAGGAAAGGAATATGGTGGCTTTGTCAGCCAGTTTGAGTGGGGAAAGGCAAGAAATTTGAAAATTTACGAGGAATGGGTTAGAGGATCTAATTAGACATTGCAAACCCTACGAAACTATATGGATAGAAATCTCCCAAGAAGACAAAGATTGTTGGTTGAGAGAATTCCCAACAATGCTATGAGGCATAATGATAGACTGGTTTACCGAACTAGCAATAGAAGACAAAGCCTCATGGGATGCACTAAGAAAATAATTTGAGGCAAAGTTCAAATTATTATGATATAATAATGAGATCCTCATCAAAACTTATAACACCAAACAAGTAAAGAATGAGAACATATGAACTTACAATCATATGCTCAAAGAATTGTTGGTAAAGTTAGAGAATCAAGCTACATATGAATTGAAGAAGGAATGGTTCATTGAATGATTGATACCCTTGTTGTGCAAGAAAATGAATGTTGTACATCTGTCATCATACGTTGAGGCTTACAATTGGGTGACAAATATCGACAGTGAAAACAAAACATCCTCTTGTAGAAAATGAAATACATATGAGAAGAGGAGTATAGATGACAACCATGATAGAGAATGAAAAGCCATTGAGGGCCTCCAACAAGAAATGATGTGTATGATGAAAGAATTGAAGGTAGGAAAAAAAACTAAAAAGAATCCAAAGAACTATAGTGCACCAACTATAAAATAGAAGGTCAGACTTAAACTAATTGCATGAAAAAATTATTATGTGACATTTGTTAGGTAACGGGACATTCCATCAAGGTATTCCCATACAATTTAAAAACAAGAAGAACAAAAATGCTCTTGACCCAATGAAAAGGAGCCATCACAAAGGAGAACACTTTTCAAAACAACTTGTTAGTGCATGGGTAAGGTATGTAAGGTTGTAATTGATTCAGGAATCTTAGATGACAAGGTTTCTAATAAGATGGTTGAAAAACTTAAGTTGCCTAGAATACCGCATGATACTCCTTATAAAGTTTCTTGGTTGAATGAGGGTCAATATGTTTTGGTTAATGAGAAAACTTTGTTGGAGTTCAATATAGGAGGGTACAAATATAAAATTTTATATGATGTACTACCTATGGATGTATGCCATTGGCTGCTAGGGAGACCTTAGCAATTTGATAGGCATGCAATGTATGATGGTAGGAGGAATACTTATGAGATAGAGATAGATGGTATTTCTTATACTTTGACACCCTTGAAAGAATATGAAAGAGTAAAAATTGAGCAAGCTCATGTGACGATGGTAGGGAGAAAAGAGTTCATAATGGTTGATGAAGAAGAGCAGATAAACCTTGCAGCCAATTCAAAACTTGGCAGTAGTATCACGACAGATTTGAAGAATGATTTAAATTTGGAGGGAAACGATATTGAGTTGGTGTCAAAATATGATTTATTGAAGGTCAAAGATGAACTCATTCATGGGATTCAAGCTTGGTTTACGGGGTATGTTGATATGATGATGGAAGGGGTGTTTTCTTCATTGTTTTTAGAAGAGGATAGTGATCATTGCATTTTTGTGAAATCAGAGTTTAGTGAACCTGATAAAGCAATAGTCATAGGGCCATAACATCAGATGAAAGAGATTGAAAAGAAAGGTGAAAAGATTAAGGCTACATTGCAAAGAGATGTGTGTTCGTAATTTCCAATGCACTTAAGGAATATCTAAGGGATAGCCAATTCCTATACTGAAGACCCTTACAATGAATGGCCAACCAACAAGATTCACTCAGAGACTGAGATCTTCTACACTTTAAGTTCTATGGGACCAAGGAGGGTCTTACTATTGCGTTCATTTTGATTCATGCCTCGTAAAACAATTATTTTCACAGATCAATTTTAGTGAAGGATAATTATGTATGAATTACTATGAGACTGGCTTATCTCTAACTAAATTGATATCCATTCATTGAAACAAAGACATTCCTCATGATAATTGACGCATACCTCTCTCATGATTAATGAATTTTAAAATGAATTTACATTATGATTTTAAGTCAGTCACTGGACAGATAATTGGTTAACCCTTTATGTGAATATTTGAAAATAGACCAGTGTCTTGTTACAATTGGGCATTGGAGTCACATACACATAGATCAGTAACAAATAAATTATTCTAAAATTTGATGCAATGGACTAGTCTTACAACAACTTCGCATTATGGAGCTCACTCTCTCTAATACATGACTACTTATCAAAGTCTTTGTAAATAACTGCAAATTCATGACCCCATTTGAGCATTTTAATTGATTGCTTGAATCAAAGTAGAAATAGAGACATACATTCAAACAAATGTTCGAAGATGAACGAAGACATCATTGATATTCCATTCAAAATTCATTTAGATTTACATCAGGAGAGCACATGTATCAGAATTATATGTTTGCTTATATTTATCAGTCATTTTAGTAAAACTATTTAAGAGAATTGCATATGTTCTTTAGAGCTCAAAACAAGCCATCTATTCTATTCATTATCTTTTCTATACCTAGTGTTCTACCTAGATATGTATCCGACTCAAAACTTGACCAGAATTCCATCCCTTGCATTTGAGCCCTGAATTCCCTTTTATAAGACAAGGGAGCAAACAAGCTACCGGCTCAAATGCAATTCCAAATACAAAAATTCCATTTCGTCTTTCATTTCAACTGGATTTCAAAATTCCCAAATCATAATTTTGTTAAGCACAGGGAAAAACCAAAAATACCATAGCCGTTGAGAGGAAGAAACAAAGTGCCGCTAAAATCTTCCTCCACTGCCAAGCAAGCAACGACACTAACACCCAACATTCCAAAATTGTGCCACACATGCAGGAGGAGAAAATGACAACCCCATAAATTATTTATCAACACAAAAATTTGTTGCCCACCACTTGCTTCTCAAAAAATAGAAAACCTTTTGCTAGTAACACACACACCTCGGTACACACGACCACTTTGAGTAATAGCAAGGGCTGGGGATGAGACCTCAAACCCTTCCTCGACCTTCTCTACTTTCATCACAGTAGCATCCCTCCCTCTCAGAGTCGTGACAGCCAGAGGAAGGATAGACAACACCTCTGCCTCAGGGAATAGAGCTCGACCCAAGGTTGCCAAGTAATGACGGTAACTGGGATTAATTTCCCTCTTAGTTTCTGAAGGGCTGTTGGTAACATCGATGGGAGAATTTTATTGACCAAATGAACTGTGACCATATTGAAGGTTCTGCCAAGTTTTTCTAGAGGGCGCGATAGATTCTTCTCCTTTTGTTCCCCCCTCTTTCGAGCTCTCAGCTTGGTCTTTCAATTGGCAACCACATGTGACAATCACTAGTAAAGATTCTTTCCTTCGGGTATCCTTGTGAACACAATGTTCCTGTCCTGGGTGTCCATTATGGGGCTTCTGAAATTGGAGTCGAGATGACCTTCATACAGGAATTGGTGAGGAACCAGACTTGCTCATTTTGCAATAAAAAGCATACAGTCGCAACCTCCACTATCTGCATGAACTTTAGGACTAGACAACTTAATTGCTATGGAAAGAATAGCAACTCATTGCTTCTATTTATTGAGCAAATTGATGTTATCGATTACCAATGCTAAATGGAAAAAACACACGTACAAACTAGACAATTCATCGGCATGCGTATTATCATCGTTTAATCTCAAGTGAATGGAAATCTACAGATTGCACTTCATGATTGCTAGAAATTAAGTCTCCACACGCACGAAGATCAATTTGATCACACCTATAGAGAGTGTATCACTAATATCCTCTGGTTGTAGAGTGAAAACGACTATCACATGCCATTTCATCAACTTTGAAAATAGGTCGTAGATCTAATACCTAGATGGCAAATAAAATGGCTTGCATTGCGCTGACCATCTGTGCATTCCAGTGGTGCTTCACTGATGTGTCCTCGGTGAATGGTGTTTACCCATCTTGGATAGTAGTTTCTCCATTAGTGGGCTGCATTCATCTCAGAAACTGACTTGGTCAGGCCACTTGTCGAGATCCCATTGATCTTGTTGCTTTTAACTTGCGTTCACCTTTAACTAGTGAACCAACAGGGAATAGTGGAGATCGTTCCCAAGATTTTATCTCAGCCGTTTGTTTAATGCCTTAGACGATGGGCATAGAAGTGGAGACTGGCCTCATGATTGTACAAGGACACGTGTCCTTATTTCGCCAGCCTCGCTACTTTTAACTTGTTGGAATTTACCACCTGCGATGTAGCCGGGTACATCCATGATTTCCTCCCACATCCTCGAATCTTAAAACCTGCACGTCAGACAGTGTTAGCATTTAATAAAAGGTCTTGGCTAGGCCGACGGTGATATGACCTTTAAGGGTTAATGACTTAAGCTCCAAGTCATCGGGGAAAAATTAGGACCTGACTTTAGGAAAAATCTAAAGTCGATGCGACAGTTGGTGACTATTGTTTCTAACCAAAGGGGCGGGTAACAGACATGCATTGCGACTTAAAAGATGACTTAAGGAACCTGAGACCGACATAGCAGGTCAACGTGTGTTTAGAAAATTTGAGTATTTTCACAAGAAAAACCCTACTCACTCATGGAGACAAGGGTTTTAAAATGCAAAGTAAGCCCATGGGGAAGGAGAAAATTCTTCAAAATTTTAGGAGCTCCATCAATGTGGACAAGTCCAAGTACACCATTGAAGTGAAGAGGAAGACAGTGTATTACAAGGCAGAAGGAGATGAGGTTGCAAGTGAAGAAGCAAATTTGACAACATTTCTAGATGAGGGAGGAATCACAAATCATTCATCAAGTGAAGAGTGGCACTCTCAAGTGGAGAATCGGTCAAAGCTAAAAGACAACGCCTATTTTAAGTACTTGGTTCATTCGAATGGAATGCCTAATGAAGATATCACTTGGAGGTTATAGAATGGCATGAACAAGCAAGATTCTATTGTTGCAACACTGTCCTCAAGGGGACTTGAGACTATTTTGCCTAGGGAGTATGGTGCCCTGGGCCTCCATGACACATGAAAGAGTTTAAAGTTGTGTTCTTGGTATTTGAGTCATGTTTTTGATTGAATAAGGTCTATTTGGACCATGTTTAATGTCTTTGTGAGTTTTTTGGGTCAATTGTAATCAAATTGTAAAAGTTGCTCCAATTTGCTAAAAGTTGCTATGCAACTTTGCATTTGGAGGAAGTTGAATAGTTAGGAGTTAAAGAGGTAGTTGTAATCCGTTGGTTTTTTTTGGAAAAGCATAAAAAAATCATTTAATGGTCGAACCAAGGTTTTGGTGGTGATTTTTGGAAAGTTGAAGATCAATAAAGCTTGTTTTCTGCATTTTCTTAGTGTAATTTGTTGCTAGAGGAGGTTGTACAGCCTTGTACAACCTGCAAGTGGTCTCAAATTGATTGGAGTTGATGTGGAATTGAATAAACTTCCCAACAAAATTGGTTTCATTGAATTTCATTCAATTTTTAGCATTTTAGAAGTAATTTACTCCATATTGCTTTGGAACCCTGGGTTTTGGTGCTTTGAGAGAAAAAAAATGATGTTTTGAACTATTCCACTGGTGAAATGGCCTAAGAACTGATGGAATGGAGGTATTTAGGTTTTGTTTTTTGTTTGTGAAATTTGCAGTAGTAGGGAAGGAAGTTTGATGAAGAATAGGTGATTCCCTAGGGTGAAAATGACTTGTTTTTGGGTGAAAAAGTTGCATAGAAGTAGGGTTTTGTAGAATAGTTGGTTGGAGACTATTCTAGTTGATAGAATTTGCATGTGAATACCCAAAATGACATGCTAGGTGCTCTGGAATGAAGAATTGAGGGTTGGAGATAGTAGAGCCTGTAGTTTCCTTATCATACAAGCCTAATTAGGCCTTTGTTCTAGCGTAGTTGTAGATTTTTGAAGGTGATGTTACAAAACACCCTTAGTTAAATTTTGGACATGTTTTAAAAATCATAAAAGGGTATCTAGAACGGTTTTCAAAATGTTTGTTTTAAATATTGCATGATATGACATAAAAGAGGTGTTTGCTAGCCTACTAGAGAAATAGTGGATTTGTGAAGGAAATCATTGTGCTTGAGGATTTAATACTTTGGTAAAGGTTTGTTTGAATTACGTTTTGTTTTCCTACCTTGCTCTGCATGAAAATTGAAGCAAGAATCAATTTAATAATGCCAATGTAAATATCACACTTCCTAGGGGATGTATGCTATCATCACTAAGAAGGAAACATGCAAACAATGAGGGGGCACTAAATGGCCCCTGCTTAAAATGTCAACATAACTTCTATGTTGGTATTTTAAGTATAAAGAGGAGAAGAAGGCATCCTTGAAAAGAATGCACACCTCCAAAATATAGTTATCCTTGCCCCCCAATCGTAGAGACAAATATATAACCACCACACACTATCATGTAGTTGCCAACGTAAATATGGTTGCACTTAAGATTGTACCATCATGAATGACAATGAGCAAAGGGCAATACACAAGTGCATAAAGGAGGGAAATTTCATCATGGTCAAGTTGTCTTGAATCTTACATTTTAAGTTCTCTATAAACATCATTTGAAGATGTGGGTCAAGAACCTTGACATCAATTTGTGAATAAAGTGGCTGATATCGTGAGATAAAATCAATTATCTTTTCTTCCTCATGCTACTTGCATCTCATCATGGGAGTCATATGCCCTTGGAAATGATTTACAAATGCATCAACTAGTTCATTAAATGAATGAATTGAATTGTTCGCTAGAGATGAGAACCATTCCGAGGCAGTGTCTTATAAAGTCCAAGGAAACAGTTTTGCTAGTAGTTTATGAGCAAGGAAAAAGTCACTACCCTCCATATTTGTCAAATCTAAGCATCTCTACACCTTGTGGCATTGGTGTTTTTAATATTTCAAAATTCAATGGGCTGCTTCGAACATAATAGGTGGGTGGTCCATTATGATTTTGGTTGATGGTAGAGATTTGTTTTTGCATGGAAGAAACAGTTTGGAAGAGTTATGTTATGAGAGGATTAGTATAGGTAGTATGAGGTGGAAGTGAAAGCGGTGGTGGAGTGTATGTAGTAGTAGGGAAAGTGAATGGAACACTTATAGGTGGTAGCTTGGTAAAAGATAGAACATTCGATGCCACATCAGAACTGGGGATGCTAGCATCACTTTCAAGGATACGGCTAATGTTTTCTATGGTTGGAATTGCAGTGGTAGAAATATTTTCAAGGTTGACTTGGTGTTGCAAATGTACTAAGTCCTCATGAATTTAAATTATCTTTTCTTGTTGGATGTCATCAGTCTTATGTTCAACATACATGTTGCTTGAATGCAAAGAGTTACTAAAGTTATTATCCATGCTTAATGCACTATTATCAATACTAGGAGTAGTAGCTCTAGATAACCCAAGATCCACAATGAAGTGTGTTATCACGGGATGCCATGAGTCTTGAACTTCTTCTCACTAAGTTATTAGCAATAGGGAACCAAGCAGTCATGCAAAGGCTTCTAAAGATGGGGTGAATGCAAATGCAATGTAAACTAAGAGCAATAAAATGCTGATAACTAAAATTTTGGAAAGTAACACAAAAATGCAGTAATAACAAGCACAAATGCAGAAAATTAACTACAGTTGACAGAAAATGCAAAGCAAACTATACAATTAGACTAATTCGTCCAGGGTGGCGAATGAGTGCATGTAGTGGATTTTTTAAAAGTTTTCACAAATTTTAAACTATTTTCTATGCTTTTTAGGTTTTTAGATGGAGATATAATATGAATATGCAGAATTCTGGTAACTTTCAATGATTTTAAATGCAATAATGCAATCTATATGTTCTTTTCACTAATGTAATGTTGAAAACCCTAAGATGCAAAACCTACTGCAATGTTGATGCACTTTAAATCAAAAGTAAAATGCTCTAAAGTTGGGTTCACCAAAATGTGGACAAAGATTTTGGCACCACAAGACTCTCTAACACTTCTAGTGTTTTTCACCTAAAAGCAGAGAGGTATGCCAAAATGTGCAATGTCTCCACTCAAGAATAATGCAAATATAAATGAAATATACCTAAATAGAGTGTCCTAAATGTAGAAAACTAACGAAAGATACTGATTAGTAAATGGAAACTAAACAAATGCAAGATATTTGAAAACATAATGTTGTATGCAAAAATGATCTAGGAATGCAAACAAACAATAACAGAAATGAATGAGACTACAGAGGTGCACTTGAAAGCTAGAATGCTATATAGAGGAGCTTTGGAATCTTACAAAAATTACTTATGAAGCCAACTGGGACACTTACGCCAAGTTGGGCGACTTAGTCTTGTTTCAGGGAAATTTTGGTAGAACAGGTTTCGGGAATCTGGGTATTCAAAATTGCAAAAATCACTTTTCAGGCCTGGCAGTGGGACTAATTTGCCACAGATGGTGACTAAGTCCACCTGTAAGTCTTGGAAAATTCAGGATAGGAATCTATGGTCTTCAATGTACACTTATGTTCCTGATAAGCTATGGGATCCAAATCTGCAGAATCTAGTCTGTAGGTGGTCTCCAAGTTTCTCTTAGGGTTTTGTTGACTTTGAATGACTTTGATGAATTGTTTACACCTTTTAACACCTTGGTCATTTGAAAATCTGCATACAAGACATGCAAAACACACATGCAAAGAGGGGAAAAAGGGTTAAGGGTTAGAGAATAGGGGTTTGCTTTGGTCAAACCTTGGTTTGGTAATTAAACCCTTCAAAATAAAGTGAAATGAAAAGAGAATGAAGAATGAACAACATGCAATGTCATAACTCACCAAACCCTTCAAGAAGAAATTCAAAGATATGCAAATGATAGCTCCAATATACTTGAGAATGCTTGATTGTATGATTGCTTGAGTGCTTCCTGGAGTGAATGGGTGCTGGAATAAATTAAATGAGGTTAAAATTTAAGAGAAAACCCTATATTTGTACACAATTGTGTAAAATTTCTCGAAAATACCACATCACAGGCCGACCTCAAGGCTAAGAGAATAATATCTCGCGAGAATTTTGAAATAATCTTGATTTTTGAGCCAAGTAGGACTCAGTCACCCCTACTGGAGACTTAGTTGCACTTAAGAAATTTAAGTGGGGGTCGAGAATTAAAGTGTATTAAATGTTGTTTAATGGTTGTTGTACCCCAAATTAAAATTTTGCTACACAGGCATTTTGAAGAAATGGTGAAAAGTCTTGTTAAAATTGTCAAAAAAGGTCAAAATTGGGGTTTGCATGTCTTGCATGAGGGTCAAAAACTCAAAATTTTCAAAATCTAACAATTTGGGTCTTCTCAGAACAACCAAGTCTACAAAACCCAGATCTTAGTTTTTCGGCCTTAAAGTTTAGGAAAATTTCTATTTTTAGAAAGTTTCTAAAAATAGAACTTTTTTCTTGATTTTTCTGGGTGTCTTTTGAAACAGATACTGGCAAAATTTTCTAAAAAATAGAAAGTTTGGCTTCTAGGGTTCAAACTAATTTTGATTGGTCGAAAATACGTCCTCGTGACACTAGTGCAGTCAGAATCACAAAAAGATCATTTTTGCCCTAGTTGCTTTTTTTAGAGTCTCAAAAATTGCTCAAATCAGGATAAGAAATGATGAATGTCCACGTAGAATGAAGAATGGAGAAAGAGAGCTATGAAAGTTGGAAAATGCAAAATTTTGGCCAAGTTTGGAAACTTCAGGTGCCCTAGCTTTTAGCCTAGGCACCTAGATGCTCATGACTTAATTTTTTTTTCATCTCCAGTAAGTGAGGCAAAGACAAGCACATTGAACGAAGGAGAAACATGAAAATTACAAAGTAAAACCTAACTCTGCCAACCATGGGCACGCAAGAAGGAGATAGTTGCACAAGTTTTTAAGAGATCAAATGATGAAATTAGGGTTTGTGCTCCCAGACAATGTTGCTCATAATCTTCTCAACTCCATAGTGAAACCATCAACACAGTAATTTGATCAAGCAGTCATCCATAATTGAGGATTGAATGGAAAGATCTCAACCAAGAAGCAGAAAGTATATCATGAAATAATCAGAAAATAATGTAAGTCTAGGAACTCTGGAAGCCCAAGGTGGCAAGGGGTGCCTAGCCGTTTGGAGTACCTAATCCAACAATTAGGGTTTGCAAATATGCTCATTTTATTTAAGATTTTATCTACTTCATAGTGGATGTCTTTGTTAGTGTTGTGACCTTTTTCACACATTACCCCATTGCAAATGGGGACCCCCTAATTTTTGCTTTGTCTTGAACTTTTGGCTTGATTTTAGTTAGTTTTCCTGTTGTCTCTCTCTCTCTTTCTGTCCCTTTTCTGCTGTCTGTCTTTTGAGGTGTGCCCGTCGGATGTGGGATTTTGGCCAAGTCGGTAAAATTAGGGTTTTCAACTTTGCAACCAGTTTGTGGTCAAGTGAGGTGAATAAATTGAAAATAGAGACTAATATTGTTGTCAGGGTGATTCCAGCAAGCTTCCACTGAAATTTCATCAAATTCTGGCTACTTAATATTTTTAGTAAGTGTGCAATTCAGAGCGGTTTTTCAACACTTTCAAAGTTTTAAACAGTCATACTGCATTTAGAACACATCAAGATGCTCACTGGCAAAGTTTGAGCTGAAACAAACGACTTTCTATTTTTAGCAGACCGGCTTCCAGGGCAGATTCCAGGGTTTGGATGCTAAGTTTTTCAGTGCATGTCTGGAGATTCCTTCTGGGTTTTTAGAGACCTTCGCAACGGTGTAACATGCAAAGTGAGATAACAACTTTCAGAGTTCAGCCTTCAGAGGCTATTTTTAGGGTTTGCATGTCAGGATTTTCTTTGCATGTCTGCATATTCCTTGTGGGTTTTTCAAGAGCTTCGCGATGATATGACATGCAAAGCGAGATAATCACTCCTTTAGCAACTTGCTATTTTTAGTAGATGCATCCTGACAGCCGCCTCCTAGCACTTCAGAATCACAAACTGATCGCAATGCAACAAAAACGAGGACAAACAGAGGTCATTTGATACGCATGCAAGACCAATTAGGGTTTCCAGCTTCGGGGCCCAAAAAGAGGCGTAAAAAGTCAGAATTTTTGAAAACCGGTGTATACCACCGTGATCAGCGTCTTTCAAGCTATCCGCTGGTAAAATTTGGAGGCAAACAAAGCACTTACTATTTATAGTAAGTCATTTCAGAAACTAGCTAAAAATAGAAAGTCAGCCGCATGTGCCAACGTCAACGGGCAGGTCACGTGGTGAGGAGCGCGTGATTCGAATTTCAAGTCAAACGGAGTTATGGAAGTCTTAGAAGCAAGCAGTTACTATAAATAGTAAGTCACTCCAGAAACATGCTATAAATAGCAAATCAGTGCAAGGCATCAGCAGGTACAGGTCAAGCAAGTGATGAAGACCCTATGGCGTGAATTTCAGATTAAACGGAGTTGTAGAGGATGGAAAATCGGACACTTACTATTTTTAGCAAGTTGGTACAGAGGAATTAGGGTTTCCTAAATTCAAGGGCAGGACAAGATAGTCATGCAAAAGTAGCATCCAGCTATGATCGTTACACTTCAGGCATTTAGTACATGAAATTTGAAGACATTCTGAGCAGTTGCTAAAAATAGCAGGTGCAGACAAATAGCAGGTCAGTGCAACACATCAACAGTTAGATTATCAAACTTGTTAATCAGTGGACAATACAGATCAAACTGAAGGTATAACATGAAGGTTGAAAATCAAACTAAAATTGTAAAGTTTGGTAATGGTGGGCACCCTAAAAGGAGATAGGCACCCAAGCTTTTGACCCCAAGGATGTAGCTTTCAGGAGACATCACTCCCAAGAGACCCCCTTTTAGAATCTTCCAAGATACCCACTGAATCTGACTAGTGAATTGGATCAATATATATCTTCGAATCAAAAATTCATCGGAAGATCAAGGAAAACAAGTAAAAGTTGAGAAACACAAACGTGGATAACACTGGTAATGGTGGGTGCCCCAAAAGGAGATAGGTACCCATGATTTTGCAGATCAAAATGAAGTTTTTAGCAAAACCTGCCTCGAGAATAATCTCGCCAGATCCAATCAATCTTCGTGATGCATCGTTCAGCCTATCCATAGGATCAATCTGGAAGCCGAAAATCAAAGCCAAACTTGAGATGAGAAAACACAGAAAGTTGAAATTTTAATAAAAGTGACTAACATTGGTGATCATGGGTGCCCTAGGTAGCCAAGAGCGCCCAACTTTTTGAGGGGAGAAATAATGTTTTTATCTAAAGTTGTCTCCAGGATAATCTTCTCAGAATCAATTAGGCTCTGCGATGGATCACTTCGTCAATTCACAAGATCTTCCGAGCATCCAAAAATTGAAGATCAAATACAGGATAAAATCAAGCAAAAAGTTGAAAATGGTGAAAACTTGGCCAAGTCTACCAAGTAAAAGCACCCCAGTCCAAGAGAGGTGCCCAAGAATCCATGCCTTAGTCAAATTTTCAAGTTTCATCCTCCAATATTCCAAATAGTGTCTACATTCGATGAACCTGCTCAGGATAAACTCCGAAGGAGTTAAAGCAAAAAGAAAGTGATTTTTCTCAAACATCAACTTATTTAAGAGAGCTTCATTATTCATTTTTGCAGGTTGGCGTCTAGAGTAAGAAGATTTTCACTTTTCTCTCAATGAATATTTGAAGACTGAAATGACATGCTTTTTCAATGTTCTTTGTGGTTTTGAGATTAGTGAGCAAGGAGGAATGCTTTTTCAGGCTCTAAACTTCAAGGGTGTTGCTTTTCCAAAACAACCACTCAGCTTTTTCCATTTCTGATCACATGGGTCTCTCCTCTTTTTCAGCCTCTTTAACATTGAGAAACTTTCCCCTATTGTATAAATTGCTTTTTGGCTGCTTTTTCAAGATGGATTTAGCTTTTTCAGCTTCTAAGCATCTGGGTTGCTTTGGAATGTGATTTTCTACAAAACCCAGGTCCTAGCTTTATCCAGAGAAATTACTTTGTCAATGAATATCAACTTTCTAATTTCAGCAGCACTCTCCACATAAAATTATGAAACAAATCAGCTTTTTGGTGGAAATGGACGAGATTTAAAGCAACAATAATCTAGAAGCTTTCTTCTAGCTTTCTTTCTATTCTTGTGTTAATTCTTATCCACTCTTTGAAGAAGAGAATGAAAACAGGTTGTAATAGTTGGCATTTCCCTATTTTTATGCTTTCATAGGTGGTTAGATAGTTATCTTGTTTTAGTTTTAGAAATAAAGCTTGCATGTTGGCAAGCCTTAGTTGTAAAAGGAAGGAGATTTTAGGGTTCCCTACTCTGCTGCTTATGAATAAATAAGGGCAGCGTTGCCCATGATTTTCGGAAACCGTGCTTGTGATAGCGAATTGCAAGCCTATAATGCTGCAAGTTGTTATTCAGTGTCAGTTCACTTTATGTAAGAGCAAGCTTGCATGCATCTTTAGCCGCAAGTTATTGTTCAATTCTTTTGTCTTGTGTCTTGTGTCAATTTGTTTTGGTTGATCGCTAAACTGTAAGCTTATTTTACTACAAACCTATTCTCCCAGAAGTGTAATCTTTGTTCTTGAGATTTGAGAATCAAAGTCTTGTGCCTACTTTGCCCTGATATAATATCTTAGATTTCCGTTTTATGTGTTATGCTTATATGATCTTTATTTCAGCTTGGATTGAAAGTAAGTAGATGTGCATTGTGAGAAAAGTTTATTCAAGTATTTATGTTAGAGAATCCTTCCTTGACCATTTCTAACTCTCTTGCCCTGCGTTTACTTGAGAAGTTAGTAATGTCATTAGAGAAGGCTTAGTCGTAGTTGAAATTCGAAAAGAGAAAATCTCAGGTACGTCGCTTGAGTTTTATAACCTTGTGCTCTTAGTTGAACAAAAAGATAGGAAAATTAGTTTTAATTTACTTTCTTAAGCAACATTAGGAAAGAGGGAGCTTTCCCTCCTAATCTGAAGACCAGTTTATCTCTGCATTGTTGTACATTTCTAATCCACTTTCCAGAGGTGCGAATTGAAACGCCAATAGTTTTCTGTCGCCCACCATGGGGCACGAGGCATAAAACTTCAAGAAAGTTTAGGCTTTATGACATGAGAATGACCATATGACACCCTATTGCATGATCCAGCCAGAAGCAATGGGTGATAATAACAATAATGTTGGCAGGAATCTGGGACATCCACTCCATTACCTTGGGGTAATAACATTGGACCTTTGGCTTTGCATGAACATCATGAGTTACCTAAAGGGTTGAGGAAGCTATTTCCCCGGTTTCACGGCGATGGAAGTCAACATCCTAATGATCATCTTTGCACCTTCTCCATGTAACAAAAATTCAAAGAGATAGCTATAATCTGAACATCCAAACAATCAGTAACATATATAAGCTTACTCCAACTCATATTAGAAATTTCACTCTTTATCCCTCACAAAACTCGAAGAGATCACACTTTGTTATTTCCTTCCCCTACTTTCTTTTGAAGTTTTACAATGAATAGGAGGAAACTTTTCAGTTTTTGTAACTAATTTCTTCTTGGAAAGTAATAAAGATTTTACAAAATAAAATAACTCACCAAAGTATGCTTCAAATCCTATTCAATACAAATATTAAAATAATGATTACATAACGTAATGATGTGCCTTTTTTCTAATTTTATAAGTGTATGAATTTTGGGGCTCGATGTATGAATTTTTTTAATAAACATTATTTTGAACATACTCCCTCGGACGTAGTTGTTGGGTTCAGTGAAGCCCAAATTAGCATGTTTCCCTCACATTTCGAAATAGTTTCTTTCTTTGTAATAACTTCTATTGGCATGTGTTCACCAATTTAGAAGTTTTCTATTTTGAATGGATTTTTTTGTTTGTTGGATTGGAGACTGATTTATAAATAAGTTGCTAGCTGAATATGTATTCAATTTAGAACTTGATAATAATAAGAGATAATCCCTGAGAGTGGACGTAGCCATTAAATTAATGGTGAACAACGATAAATATGGTGTTCTTGTTTTATGATTGATTTTAATCTTTTATTTTCTGCAATTTATTTTTCATTTGATTCTACAAATTATATTCAATAATTGGTATCAGTGCAGGAAACTGTGAAGAACTTCTGCAGCCATGGAAGATGCAGAAAAGTGGAAAATAGAAAAATTTGCACAGAAAAAATTTGGTCTATGGAAAGTGCAGATGGAATCATTGCTTATCAAGCAAGACTTTTCGAATGCTTTGGCTAGAAAACCCAAAGGGCAAGGCTCTTTATCTAAAAGGAAAGAGCTACAATTTTCCTGTCGCTGTCTAGTAATATTTTATTTAATGTCTCTGCAGAGAAGACTACACTGGAGTTATGGGACAAACTGTCTTCAATGTATCAGATGGTATCTGCTTCCAATAAGGTATTTATTATGAAAAATCTATATAATTTAAAAATGCGAGGAGGGGTTATGTCAAATCATTTGAATGAGTTTAATACATTAGTCACCCAACTGATTTCTGTAGGCATTAGTTTGGATGATGAAATCAAAGCTATTTTATTGCTGTGTTGTTTACCAAATAGCTGGGAAGGCGTTGTGATGGCAGTGAGCACTTCAGTGCCTGCCAAAAGCAAGCTAAAATTTGATGATGTTGCAACCACTCTTCTGAGTGAAGATATGCAGAGAAAAAATCAAGAACCCTCATCTGGTGATGCATTAACTGTCATAAGTATTGGTAATAGAGGTAGAAGTAAAGAAAAAGGAAAAAATAATAATAGAAGAAGATCAAAATCTTCACAGAGATCGCAGTCAAGAGGAAGGACAGGTGCCTGTTGATTTTGTGGCAAACCGGGCCATACAAAAAAATTGTTGGAATTATAAAAGGGCACAGGACAAAGTTAGTAACAGTGAAGCAAACACTGCAGTTGACAAAGACGATGGAGTTTCGATCCTGGCTACTAGAGACGTGACTGCAGACTCTTGGGTATTTGATTCTGGAGCTTCTTTCCATGCTACTTCATGCCAACAAGCTTTTACAAATTTCAAAGAAGGTGCTTTCGGTAAGGTTTTTCTTAGTGAGAATAAGGAATGTGAAATTGTTGGTAAGGGTGATATAATTTTGCATTTGAAAAATGGAAATCAATGGCTTTTAAAGGATATGAGATATGTTCCTTTATTGAAAAGAACTTTAATTTTTGTAATTTAGTTAATTGCTTCTTTTCAATGAGATCAACTTTCTAGCTTAAAATCAGTGGATTTGAAGTTCTGTGAGCATTGCCTTTATGGAAAACAAAGCTGGGCTAGCTTCTTGAGGACATGCCATGATCAGAAAACTGCCCCTTTGGAACTTGTGCATTCAGACATTTTTGGTCCCACGGAGGTAACTTCTTTTGGTGGTGTGAATTACTTTGTTACTTTCCTGGATGATTATACTCGAAAAGTTTGGATTTACATGTTAAATAAGAAATCATAAATTTTTACAAAATTCAAAATTTTTAAGGCTCTTGTTGAAAACCAAATAGGGCATAAAATTAAATGTCTGAAAACTAATAATGGGGGAGAGTTTTTCTCCTCAGAGTTTGATAATTTCTGTGCAGACAATGATATTCATGGAATAATGGTCGTCCCATTCACCCCTCAGGAAAACGGTGCAGCTGAGCGGTTGAATCAGACAATTTTAGACAGAGCTCGATGCATGCTCTCCAATGCCAGTTCGGGAAAAGAGTTTTGGGCATAGTCATGCAAGACTGCAATATATTTAATCAACTGTGCTCCATCATCCTGTTTGGATTTTGATATTCTAGAGGAGAGGTGGCTTGGGAAAAGAATTTCATATGATCATTTGCGGGTGTTTGGTTGTGAAGTGTTCGTGCACATTCCCAAAGAACAACAAACGAATCTTGATTTCAAATCGAAGAGGTGCATATTCCTAGGCTATAGAGAAGATCAGTTTAGTTTCAAGCTATAGGATCTTGTTTCTAAAAAGATTGTTCGTAGTCAGGATGTTGTCTTCAATGAGAAAAAATTCCCAGGTTTGCAGCCTCATGACACATCTTCAGATCAATATTTTGATGTTGATTTCCTTAATAATGGTCATGTCAAAAACACTTATGTTTCATTCTCCCAGCCTTTAGTTGTTTCTTTATAGCCATCAATCATCTCTGGGCATTGTTCCAATTTAGCATTGCCTGCATCCACTTTATCGCTGCCTCTGTTTAATACAAAGCAGTCTCTTATTCAAAATGCCCCTTTACAAATTGTAACGCTGCCTTCAATTGTTCCAACGCAGCCTTTAAATAATGTCCTCCAACCTTTGTTTTGTTCTACGCAACCTTCAACAAATAGTTTGCTGCCTCTTCTAACTCCAACGCTACCTATGATAGTTCCCAGGCATCCACTAGTTACTCATAGGCTACCTCCTTTTAGTAGTTTGCAATCCTCATCGCTGCATTAACAAGATGGTCTGCAAGTTCCCAAATTCAATATGCTATTTTGTCCTTTTCATGCGCTGCCTCTATCAAATAGTTCACAACCTTCAAGTGTTATTACTCCTCTGTCTTATTTAAATAGTTTGCTGCTTGTTGCGCTATTTCCATTAGTCACTATGGAGCCTACCTTGGTTCATGCACAGTCTCTCAATAAGAAGTCTGTCAATAACATGCCTGGTGACAGTGTATGAGGAGAGTACAAAAATAGGGCAGTGGTCATAATTTTCACAATAATGGATAAGATGTAGAGAAACAAGGTGTTTTACAGTCAGAAATTAGTTCTCAATTGAATTCAGTAAAATGGTGAGGCAGAGCCACCGACAACATTTAAACAAGCTCATAAAGATGTGAATTCAGTAAAATGGATGAAGGCGATGAATGAAGAAATGGAGTCTTTGCGTGCAAATGAGAATTGGGATTTGGTTCCTCTTCTGCCAAATCGGAAAGCACTGAAGAATAAATGGGTATATCGTGTGAAAGAGGAAGATGGAGGTCATAACCGTTACAGGGCTAGATTGGTTGTGAAAGGTTTTGCTGAAGAAAAAGGAATTGATTTCAATGAAATATTTTCACTAGTTGTGCGAATGCAGACGATTCAAGCAGTGTTAGGGTTGACAGCTATGTGCGATCTGGAACTTGAGCAATTACATGTCAAAGTAGCTTTTCTTCATGGAGATATTGAAGAGGAAATATACATGGAGCAGCCTGAAGGTTTTGCAAAGCTGGGTCAAGAACATTTATATTGCAAATTGAAGCGGAGTTTGTATGGGCTCAAGCAAGCCCTAAGGCAGTGGTATTTAAAATTTGATAGCTTCAGGAGTCAGCAACATTTGATTCATTGTGATTCAGACCCGTGTGTTTATTACAAGAAGCTTCCAAATAGTGAGTTTGTTATTTTATTGCTTTATGTTGATGATATGTTGGTTGCTAGAAATAGTGTGAGGATAGTTCGTGAGTTGAAACAACATTTATCTCAAAGATTTGCCATGAAGGATTTAGGGGCAGCAAAGAGGATTCTTGGGATGAATATAATCAGGGATAGAAAAAAGAGAGAACTTAGATTATCTGAAGAAAAATATATCCTTAAAACCTTAGATAGATTCAATATGAAGAACGCTTCAACCAGCTGAGCATCCTTCTTTGTCGATCACTTTCGCCATCCCAGCTATGTGTTCTAAAATGGGGATGAAGAAACACCCACAGCCATGGTCCATTCATCGTTAGCCAAGGCCAATGCATGCCATGACTTAGCCCGATATCGTCATGAAAAGGCGCAGGAGCAAAACCTTTATGAGTAATTCAGGGTAAACAACATTGAAGGCATTATGAGGCGGATATTGGCGGCATTTGAAAGCGCAATTTCCATCACCCGCTAGATTGCCTCTGCATGGTAGGCAAATCACCCGCGTTACGCTGATTTAGATATATAATGGACGGGGATGCAAATGATGTTCTACTCACCGGTTATGTTCACCTTTGCCGTGGAAGCCATCAGCTGGTTTCCCATTGCAACAGTGGTTGCACTTTCTCTAATGCAAGGGAGAAATACATTGCTCTTCTCAAGGATGGAAATGATATGGTTTGTAGCTGCATTATTAGGTGATTTATGGTTTCAACAATTAGTTTTTACTCTCTTTTGTGATAGCAATAGTGCTATTCACTTGTCCAAGAATTCAACCTTTCATAATCGGACGGAGCATATAGAGCTACGATATCATTTCATTCGTCATTGTATCGAAGAGGGTAAGTTGCAGGTGGAGAAGATTGACACGAAGTCGAATCCTGCTGACATGTTGACAAAGGTAGTTCCGAGAGAGAAGTTTGAATTCTGTAGAGCTTCTCTTGGACTTGTGCAACTCTAACATTAACTCTGCAGCGGTGGGATATCTTTGAGTAACAATTTGGCCTTGAAGTGGGAGATTGTTGGATTCAGTGAAGCCCAAATTAGCATGTGTCCCTCACATTTGAAAATAGTTTCTTTCTTTGTAATAATTTCTATTGGCATGTGTTTGCGAATTTAGAAGTTGTCTATTTCGAATGGATTTTAACGTTTATTGGATTGGAGACTGATTTATAAATAAGCTGTTGGCTGAATATGTATTCAATTAAGAACTTGATAGTAATAAGAGATAATCCCTGAGTGTGGACGTAGCCATTAAATTAATGGTGAACCACGATAAATTTGGTGTTTTTATTCTGTGATTGATTTTAATCTTTTATTTTTTACAATTTATTTTTTATTTGATTTTGCAAATTATATTCAACAGTAGTTATGGTCAGCTAGTTGAAATTTTTTCATTTTGACTAATGTATATTCTGGAAAGCTAGAATATGTCCTAGTTGCTACCCGAAAGCCTCTCTTTTGAAACTTACAAATAGATGTATTGTAGTGGGCAAAAATCTTGGATTGTTCAAAATTGTATTCCTCATACTTTGTGCAATGAGATTGCAGTTAAATTGTCTACTAGTCAGAAAGCTGCACTATTCACTGTCAGATTCATTTCCAGAATCTCTATTATTCGTGGGTCCGCTTTTGTAATCTGCCATTGCATCCGTGTATCTTTTCTGATCAGCCCTGGCGTTTGACTCAAAGGGCTCTTTCTCCTCCACTAACATCTTTTTCTCTCTCCAAGCGCCTTCGCAACCTCTAGATGGCATTTTCGAATTTCTCTTTTTGATACTCTCTTTTAATTTGGGAAAAGAACATAAAGCCAGACATGGCCCTCTTTGGTGCATTTGGACAATTCTTTTTTTCTGCTTCCTCTAAACCTTCTGTTGGAGATAAAGTCCTCATCCTCTTCATCAATCTCTTAACCACCAGGCACCATCAACATCAATTGCATTTTCTGTTTGTTCAAGATGTGGATCCACAGCTTCATCATCAGAATTCTGAAGAACAGAAGGAACTCTACCAGTACATTGCCCATCTCCTAGATTCTGAAATTTTACACCCTTGGAATTGATGAAGTTGAATAGATTATGATATTCATTCCGCTGAATGTCACAAAACTGGCGCTCCTGTTCACTGTTGCGTCTTATATGGACCAGCAACACCATGTCTCTGAAACTCAAGATATTCGATCTCATCATGAAGAAGAAGTGTTGGCGGTTTTGGGAAGAAGAAAAAACTCTGTTCGAAAGTATATAAAATCCCATCTTTTTCCTTGAGGGATGCTCTAACCGCATATCCATCCTGGCTGCTACGAAACTTCCCTGGCCGAGTATATTTTGCAACAAAAAGTGTTGAGATAAGTGTTTGTCGTAACCTGTGAGTTATCCTCGTAGTTAACTATATTAACTTGAGCGCATGAAGGAGGCCTCTCACAAGTCACATGCAATGTGTATGTAGTTAGGCGTGGATCGGAGGTGGTTGCATTGTATGTAACTACCAGAAATAATAAATAGAGTCCATGTTACAATGCGGTTATCTTCATGTAGAGTTGCTAGTTGAGTGGTGGTTGTTATATTTCCGCCAATTGCGATGTTCAGTTTTCACTCAGCTTTACACTTTGAGTTGGCTTCCAATATTGCGGTGATGAAGCCTTGTATTCATTGTTGTTCTTAATTTCTAAGAAACCGTTATGTTGCCACATTTATCCCAGTTTTTTTTTGTTGAAAATTGGTGAACAGAGAACCTTAGTGCTGATATTGTATTGCAATTGTTTGTTACTAATAATACAAAGCACTGTGTTTCTAGGGTATTTGTTATTGATAATACAGAGTATTGTGCTTTTGGTGTGTGGGGTCTTTTTACCTAGAAAGGTTTTCCCCATGTAAATCTGTGCGTTATGGTATTATTATTTTATGCATATGTTTGAATGTGTTTCATTCACTGTAACAACTAAAGGATTTGTATGAATTTGAACTATCTGCCCCAAATAGATTAGTGTTGGAAGTGTTATTCTGCACCTCTGCTTCTTTTCAGTTGGTATTAGAGCCTGGCGAGTTTGGGCCCCATTGTTGGGTAGTAGGTTTTTGGTACTGATCTTTGTTTGAGCGAGAGTCTGTGTAGAAGTTTTTGAAAATCTTGTTGCATAATAAAAAAAAAGGATAGTAGGCACATCTAGTAGAATTGAGATGGATAAGTTTGATGGAAGCAACTTGGAGTTATGAAAGTTGAAGATGGAGGATATGCTCATGGATAGAGATCTGTGGGTTGTAATATCCAAAACAGAACCAACCAATATGAGTCGAGAAGAGTGGGATCTAAAGGATCGAAAAGCCAAGGGTTTGGTTGGACTTTGTTTGGCTGATTTCAAGCTCCTGAATGTCTATGAAGAGAAGACTGCAAAAGCTCTTTGGAAGTAGCTTGGAAATGTTTATGAGGCTAAATCCCTGGTAAACAAGTTATTCCTATGAATGAAATTGTATTCTTTGAAAATGGAAGATGGAGGATCCTGTGCATACCACTTGAATGCATTTAACATGTTGATTACTCAGTTGGGTTTTATCGGTGACAAGATTGAAGACTAGGATCGTCGCATGCTTCTATTATGTTGTTTGCCAAACTCATGGGATCGGTTGGTTATGGCTATTGGAAGTACTGCCACTAGTTTCAAAATGGATGATGTGGTTTGATCACTCTTGTCTTAAGATATGCAGAGGAAATCTTTTGAGATGGCTGAAGCAACCCTTATTGTTCGTGGCAGACCTAAAGAGAAAGGAAATTAAAAGAACAAGAAGTTCAAATCAAAATCTTTGGGGAGATGTAAGTCTCCTAGCAAGTCCAAGGCGAAATGTTGGAACTGTGACAAACTTGGTCATTTACCTAACGAGTGTAAGGAGGAGAAGAAAAAGAAATGTAAAAATAACTTCTCTGATTCTGACTTTGAAAAATCCTCTCACGATGATGCAAATATTTTTCTTATAGCCTTGGCAACACATCCATTAGAAGATGTGTGGTTAATAGACTCAGGTGCTTCTTTCCACATGACCTTGCATATGGGTTGGTTCACAAAGTATGAAGAGTATGATGGTGGGAAGGTGTATCTGGGTGACGAATCTCATGTGAATATTGTTGGCCATTGAAGAATCAAGATTAGATTCCCTAATGGTAGAGTGAAGGGGATTGATGGTGTGTTGCATATCTCGGGTTTGGCACGAAACCTTCTTTCTGTGAGTAAGTTAAGTAATGAGGGTGTGCAGGATTTTTTCTCAAATGGAGGATGTAAGATGACAAGAGGATCTAGGGTGTTGGCTAAGGGTGTTCATATTGACACTCTGTACAAGTTGGATCCATGCACTATTTAGTGCAATACTTCTTCTGATATTCCAAAGAAAAGGCCTTTAGATTCTTCATCCTCACTAATAGATCTAGCAATGGAGAAGTCTATTGTTTGTACATGTGATGGTCACGCTTTTTGGGTACCTAAGGGTGCAAATGATTTGGAGATGAAGCTTCTAGCAGAGAAGACAATGTTATGGCACTAAAGACTCGGTCATATCGGTGAGAAGGGTCTTAGAGCCCTGAAAAATAAAAGCCTTGTTGAAGGCCTTAATGATTGTAATCTCGAGTTCAACTTTTGTGAACATTGCGTATATGGTAAACAAAACCGTATTTCTTTTTATTCCAGTTCTCATAATTCTTCTGAGGTTTTGGACATTTGTTAAGAAAATCTATATATTTTGTGTCTTTCATAAATGATTATAGTAGGACATTTGTTGATTTCCTCAGGAGTAAATCTGAAGTCTTTAAACGGTTTAAGGAGTTTAAGGCTTTAGTTGAAAATCAAAATGATACAAAGATTAAATGTTTGAGGATTGACAGCAATGGTGAGTTTTGTTTGGCATAATTTGATAGGTTCTATAAGGAGCACATGATTGAAAGACATATGGCAACTTCATACACGCCACAACAAAATGAAGTTGTAGAGAGGATGAATAGGACACTAATGGAGAGGGCTAGGAGTATGCTAAGTGGGGTTGGTCTTGAGTAGAAGTTTTTGGCAGAAGCTGTAGGCACTACATGTTAACTGATCGATAGATGTCCTACATCAGCTGTTGCTGAAAGGACACTCGTGGAGGGATGGTCTGGTAAGAAGCCTTCGATGAGACATCTCAGAGTTTTTTGTTGCAAAGCTTATGCGCATGTTCCGAGTGTAAAGAGTTCTAAGTTGGAGAAGTAAAGCAGTTAAGTGTATTCTCATTGGCTATGGTGTTGGTGTGAAGGGGTACAAGCTTTGGGTTCTAGTGGCTGAGAAGGTTCTCCATAGCAAAAGTGTAATACTTTGCGAGTTGAAACCTTCCATAGTTGAGTTGCAGCCAAAGAAAGAGGAGGAGGTAGTTGAAATTCCACTTAGTCTGACGAAAAGTGAACTACGTACTCCTATTGGACTTGGTGATGAGGAGAGCCCTAGCAGTTTTGAAAGTTTTGAAGAAGAAGAACCACAACCTCAACAATTCAGGAGGTCTACATGTCATAGGCGGTCAACAAAGAGGTTTGATTATTCACCAGAAAGATTTGGTTATTCATTATTGGATTCTAGTTGTGTTTTTGCTTTGATTGCTAACACTGATGAACTTAGGACTATTAGAGAGGATATGGTATGAGTAGTGCAAATTCCTAGATGAAAGACATGGACAAGGAAATGGCTGCTTTGAAGAAAAATAATACATGGGATCTAACACCTTTTCATAAAGGACAAAAACTTGCTGGATGTAAATGGGTGTTCAAGAAGAATTGTGGTCTTGATGGAAGTGTTGAAAAGAACAAGGCATGGTTGGTACCATTCGGTTCTTGTTATCACTTGCAGCAGTGCATGATCTAGAAGTGGAATAGATGGATGTGACGACAAAGTTCCTTCATCGTGATTTGGAGGAAGAGATCTATATATCATATCCAGAGCATTTTGTGGTAAGAGATAGAGAAAATCTGGTTTGCAAGTTGAAGAAGTCTTTATATGGTCTTAAGCAATCTCCTAGAATGTGGTACTAGAAATTTGACACCTTTGTGTTGTCTTTGGGATTTCTTAGATTTAAATCTGACCATTGTGTATATTACAAATATGATAATGGTCGCATTAGCATAATTACATTGTACGTAGATGATATGTTGTTTTTTGGGAATGGTATGAGTTTGATTTCAGATCTAAAGTCTTAGTTGTCAGTACAGTTTGAGCTAAAGGATCTAGGCGCAACAAGGTATATTTTGGGGATGGAGATTAGAAGAGATAGAGCTAGCAAAAAACTTTGGTTAAGCTAGAGAAACTATGTTAATTTAGTGTTGGAGAGATTCGACATGGCGACTTGCACGTAATTAGTTGTTCTAGTGATGCTGGGGATGAAGCTTTTTGTGGATGATTGTCCAAAATATCCTACTGAGATAGAGGATATGACTAGAGTACCATTTGTGAGTGCTATTCGATGCTTGATATATGTTATGGTTTGTACGAGGCTTGATATTGCCCAAGTAGTGGGATTCCTTAGTCGGTATATGCCTAATCTTCGATGGGTACATTGGGATGCAATAAAGAGTGTGTTTAGATATTTTTCAAGTACTTCTAAGTATTCCCTATGTTATCATGGTTATCCTATTAGTTCTCATCATTCTATAAGTATTCGTCGATATGTGGATTCAGATTGGGTAGGTGACATTGACAGCAAAAGATTCACTAGTGGATATGTGTTCAAGATGAATAATGGTGCTATAAGTTGGATGAGTAAGCGATAGGTTGTAGTCAGTTTGTACATGACAAAAGTAGAGTACATGGTAGCTACTCATGCTTGCAAGGAAGCTATTTGGATTAAGAGGTTGTGTTCAGATACTGGTTTTGATGCAGTAAGGATTACTATCTGTTTTGACTATCAGAGTGTCATTTGTTTACCAAAGAATCTCACTTTCCATGCCAAAAAAAAGTACATTAATGTTCAATTTCATTTTGTTCGTTATATGGTCGAAGATGGAAAGGTAATATTGGAGAAATTTGATACTTTGTGAAATGTTGTAGACGCACTAACGAAGTCAGTGAGCATAGAGAAGTTTAGATGGTGTGCTATTTCCATGGGCCTTGGGGCCCTGAGTAGTTGATTAACAGATGACTTCATGATAGGTCTTCGACAAGTGGGAGAATGTTGAGATAAGTGTTTGTCTCAACCGGTGAGTTATCCTCTTAGTTAACTATATTAACTTGAGTGAATGAAGGAGGCCTTTCACATGCAATGTGTTTTCATGTATGAAGTTAGTGGTGGATCGAGGGTGGTTTCATTGTTTGTAACTACCAAAAATAAAAAAATAGAGTCCATTTTACAACACGGTTATCTTCATGCAGACTTGCCACTTGAGTGGTGGTTTTTATATCTCCGCCAATTGCTACGTTCAGTTCAAAATCAGCTTTACACTTTGAGTTGGCTTCGAATATTGCATGTGATGAAGCCTTCTATTCATTGCCATTGTTAAATAATAAATACTCTATGCCTCAGAGTATTGAGGATATTGGAATTTGATAATTTTTGAGATATCGTTATGTTTCCACATTTATCCCATTTTTTTGTTGAAGATTGGCGAACACTTGGAGAAGGTTAGTGTTGATATTGTGTTGTAATTGTTTGTTATTGATAACACAAAGTAATGTGCTTATGGTGTGTGGGGTTTTTTGCCTGGAAAGTTTTTCCCCACATAAATCTGTGTTTCATGTTATTATTATTTTATGCATATGTTTGAATGTGTTTCAGTCATTGTAACAGTTGAAGGTTTTGTATGAATTTTTACTATCTCCCCCACATAGATTAGTGTTGGAAGCGTTATTTTGCACCTTTTCTTCCTTTCAGAAAGGCCATATAAATTTTTTTTGAAAACTTCATGAGGTAACTTTTATTTATTTTTATGATAAAAAACATATTACATATGCTTTTTTTTTATTGAGGTATTTGGAAAAAGAACAGAAGAAGAAACACAACAAACAATAGTAAAACTAAACTAATTTCTAATCTGATTTTAGTAATAATAGCAATTTCTTTTTAGAGTTTTTTATCTCATGCGTACATCTACAGAACAACAATTGATATTTTTAATTCAAATTGGGAGAAACTAGGAGGTTATTCTAACACTCCCTCTTAATTTCTATCAATGCTAATTTCACTTTTAACAATGCCCAATCTTTGTTTTAAATGTTGAAAGTTATCGTTTGCTAATGTCTTGGTAAATATACTACTAATTGTTCTTCAGATCTACAAAATTTCGGTTGAATTTCAGCATCATTCACCAATTCTTTGATAAAATGATATCTCTGTATCAATATGCTTGCTCCTCTTGTGAAATACATGATTCTTTGACAACAGAATTGTTGATTTGTTATCAGAAAAGATTGTTGTTGGTTCTTCATGTGTATGCAATATATCCATCAAAACTTTCTCGTCCAAACAACTTGACATGCAGCTGAAGTGGGTGCTACATATTCTGCTTTTGGTGATGAAAGAGTCTTTATGTGTTGCTTGTTTGATGCTCATGACACTGCACATGTCCTATAATGAAAGACATATCCAAAAGTACTCTTCCTATCATCAATACTACTTGCAAAATCATTGTCAATATAACCATTCGAACAAAAATCATTAATTTTGGAATACAAAATTCCATATCTTATTGTTCTTGCCACATATCTCAATAACCTCTTTCCAATTTGCCAATGTGATTCCTTTGGTGACTCCATAAATCTTTAGATTAAACTAACACGATACATGATATCTAGTCTTATAGTTGTAAGATACATCACACTTCCAATTAGTCTTTTAAAGACTGTAGAATGAAAATTAGGTCCTTTGTCTTCTTTGCTAACTTTAGTGCTTGTTACAATTGGTGTAGATGTTGGATTAGAATTCAACATCCTAAACATTTTCAACACATCCTTTGCTTATTTAGATTGACTAATGAAAATTCCTTAATTTGATGGAACAACTTCAATGCCCATAAAATACTTTATCAAACACAAATTTGTCATCTCAATTTTTTTCTTCTTTGTTGATTTAAATGTGTCTACAAGCAAATTTCTAGTAAAAATTAAATCATCAACATATATACTCACAATCAAAATCTGACCTTTATTGATCTTTGTGTATAGTACGGGATGATTCTTGCTTCTGTTAAATCCATTGTTTTATATATATGAATCAATCCTACTATACCATTCTCTTGGTGCTTGTTTATGACCGTAGAGAGCCTTCTTCAATTTATAGACCATGTCTTCATGTCCATGTACTTCATAACCTGGTGGTTGTTTTACACACTTCTTCCTGTAGAAAACTATTCAAAAAAGTAGATTTGACATCCATTTGAAAAACTTTCAAATTATTTTATGCAACTATTGTCAAAATCATTGTAATAGTATCAAGTCTAGCAACTGGAGAAAATGTTGAGCATTATAATCAATTCCATAATGTTGTGCAAAACCTTTTTCTACTAACCTTGCCTTGTATTTTTTAATTTCACCTTTTGCATTAAATTTAGTTTTATAAACCCATTTGACTCCTATGCAATCTCTATCTTTAGGTAGATCAACTAGCTCTCATGTGTGATTTCTCTCAATGGAATCCGTCTCTTCATCCATAGTTTTGATCCAATGTTCCTCCTTAACTACTCCTTCAAAATACACAGTATCATGAGAGAGTAAAGCAAAATTTGAGCATAAATCCATTTTTTCTTTTTCTTAATGATATACCTCTTTCAAATTTCTCACTTTATTACCTTAATGAGGCAAGAGTAGGATCTGATTCATCACTTACTTTTGAATTGAGAGTAGGATGATGTGCATGACCTGATGATTCACCTTGTGCAACCTTTTGTTGAGTTCTTGTTGGTGTATTTATTTCTGCTTGTGGATTTGATTAATCAGCTTGCATAATTTGTTCTTCAGATTCTTCTTCATTCTATGGTATTGATGCTCCAATTGTGATTGATTTGTCAATGCTTCCATCTCATGCTTCTTCCTTAAATTTGAGATATCTTCTAATAATCATTTTCAAAAAAAAATTAGGTTATAGAATTTATAATCTTTTGATTGTTCACTATAATCAATAAAAATACTAGTGAATATGCAACACATCGAATTTTTTTGAAATGAAATACACTATGGTTCTTAGCATTCCAAGATTCTTGTGGAATTTTGTTCTTGACATTAATTGTAGGACTTCTGTTCAAAATGTACACTGCACAAATAATTTTTTTTCCCAAAAATCATTAGGCAAGTGTTAGCCTTTAACATGCTCGTATCCATTTCCATTATGTTTTTATTCTTCCTCTTTACTACACCTTTTTGTTGTGGTGTGTACCTTGTTGTAAAGTATTTCTTCATCCCATGATCTTTGTAAAAATCTAGAAATTCATTAGAATTGAATTCCCCCCTCTATTAGATTTGAGTGCTTTGATATAGTGTCCACTTTTCTTTTCCACCATAGCTTTGAATTCCTTGAATTTATAGAAGGAATCATACTTATGCTTGAGAAAATATACCGAAGTCTTCCTGGTAAAATCATCCATAAAAGTTAGAAACTAAATACTACCTCCAAATGATGGAGTTTGCATAGGTCCACATAAATCACTATGAATTATCTCCAATAATACCCTTGCTCTATATGAGACTCCTACAAGAATCTCTGTGTGTGTTGTTTTGCCAAAATGCAACTCTCACACATGAGTCGGTTGTCTGCTCTATAGGTGGTTATCCTTTTACCATTTGTTTCTTTTGTAACAAATTCAAACCTCCAAATGTAAATTTCCATATCTCAAATTCCATAACCATGATTGGTTTAAACACACAAATTTGAAATTGGCTTCTTCTACTCTTTGGGTGGACTTAATTTAAGGGCGAACATTTGATGCTTGGTCATCTTCACTCTTGCAATCAATCTGCCATTGGAAAATCTAAAGCATATTGTACAAATATTATCCATAAAAGATATCTTGTAACCCTCTTGTATCAATTGTCCAACACTCATAAGATTATGCTTTAGTCTAGGTATAAAATAAACATCAGGAATAAATTTTCTTTCACGATTTTTTGTCAAAAAATTTATTACTCTTTTACCCATTACAACCTCCTTATTATCATTTCTCAATTTCACTTCAAACTTTATAGATTCATCAAGACTAGCAAACAAATCTTTATTCCCAGTCATATGATTACTGCATCCACTATCCAAAAACTAAATATTTGTTGTGCTGTCTTGAGCAACATGACAGGTGATGAACATACTTTCAAAATTAGATCTAGATTGCTTTGCATAGTTAGCATTTTTCTTATTCATATCTCCTACATTGCAACCACAAAACGAAAATAAAAGCTAATGATAAACCATGCAACCAATTATAATATAATAACCATGAATAAATGTACATCCATGAACCAAGAGCAAGTATCTTAAGATACCACATAATACAATCATATGAATCTCATCAAATAAAATTACATAGAAACCTGACTATTACATCATTGTTATAATGTTACATTACAATCTTTTGATATAATAATTACAATGAATTTCCCAAACAAGTGGGATGATACAATTTACAATGAATGTTGAATAACAAAGTGAGCACTGGTACATCTCCAACTGCGGAAATGCTGCGAACAAAGGATGCTGATGGGGAACCCAATGGGTGCAGAGCACATTCCACCCAACCATGTGAATTATAAATAACTCACCCCCCCATGCTCAGAGGTGACAATGAAGTTAACTCGACCATGATTGTCAAACCGACTCCCAGGCAACAAGGTACAAACTGAAATACAAACTCAAAGAATATAATTAAGCCAAGTAGTGACAATAACAAGTCACCAAAGTATACTCATAATCACTTTCACAAAATCTGCATCAACAATAAGAGTACAAAGCTAAGGAAACTGATACAACATCCAAGGTCCAAGAAACATTTCTAGAGGAAAAAGCAACAAGGTGAAACAGGAAGTCTAGTGGAGAGTGTCATCGCACAACTCTCATGGGATCTCCTGGCTCTTCCTCCAACTTGAGGCACCGACACCCATCTATGGATCTCCTGACACTTCCTCCTACTTGAGGCGTCGGCACCATAGGGTAGCTCGTGCGGAGTCAATAACCTCTCATGAAGACGATATTATGACTTTGCCGACCACGGCCTTCTCAATCTATCATTAGTCTATGATAGCCCTAATGCATAGATGAGGAATCCAATTTCTCTTATCTTGAATGTTTTACTACCCATCCCCCTAATTCTATTTTTAGGTTATCAGTTGTTTAGCTACTCTTACGTGGGTTCTCCTATGCACTTCCTCTTAACCGAGGCGCCGACCCCCACGAAGAGCCACTCTCCCTAAGAACCCTAACAAAAAATTGAAACAAGACAAGGGTTAAACCTCAACAAATAAGCATGATACCAAAACCAGAACAAGCGAGGCATTGACCCTCTTGCAACAACTCGGAACCAAAAAGTCTCAACAACCGTTCAACCCTTCCAAACATGAACCATAAGTTTTCCACTCCAAAGAGAAATTCAAAACGAGAATAACATCCAAAAATAAACAAGCCTCTGGAACAAGGTTTCAAATCAACGACCGGGTTCCCACATCGACATTTAAGCCAACACAAAAAAAAATAGAATGTAACTACGCATAATTTGATGATCTCAAAACACCATACCACTTACTCAAAACAATTAAGACAAGAAGCACTACAATTTTCTCAAGATAAATTATTAAGTTCATAAATGCAAGGAACAATTGACATATGTAAATAATACATTAAATTTTTATTATAATAAAATTATCAACATTTTATTTCCCAAAAACAACTACATTTCTATTAACAGAAACCACTTAGTTTTGTAGTCTAATCCTTGAATATGAAAATAAAACATTATAATTTATCATGTATTTTTATATAAAAAAATAAGCATACATAAACATATATATAAATATACATATATATATATATATTAAATTTTCATAAATTAAATTTAAACTGAAATGAATAACTAAAAACGGATTATATACATGTTTAAGTTTTATGTAATTTAAATTTAATAAAAATAAAACAAACGAAATGAAGCAAGCTGCCGTCGCAGTCCTTGCAAGGACTGCCCATGACAGTCCCTGCAGGGACTGCACAGAGCAGTCCTAAGGACTGTTGTGCGGCAGCTTTAGCCACCGCACCTGGGTACAAGGGGGGGCGGCCAGTCCGTCCCCCAAACCCTTTATAAATTTTTTTTAAAAAAATTATATATTTTTTAAAATAGAATTTAATTTTTTTATAACAATGAAAATTTTGAAATTTTAATTTCATTCAACACTGCGAAATGCAATTTCGTACGGCCGACGCACAGTGATAAATAATTCCGTACAGCCGACGCATAGTATAAATAAATTAAAAAAAATACTTTCATATATATACAGAAGCATATATATATATTAATATAAAAGAGTAAAAGAAATACAGAGGAAGAGATTATATATATATTTAATAGAGACAAATACAAACGGGTAATTTAAATATGTAAATAACAGAGTAGAAGATACAGAGGGATAATTTCAATATGCAAATAACAGAGTAAAAAGATACAGAGGGATGATTTCAATATGCAAATATCAAAGTAAAAAGCTACAGAGGAATATTATGTCAAATTCCAAAACCTTAAAAACAACAGATTTGTCCAATTATTTCAAACAACAGATTTTTCCCCAAACACTTGAAAACCCAGATTTTTCCCAAATGCATAAAAAACCCAGTTTTTCCCAAATTACTTGAAAATCGAGATTTTTCCCAAAAGCATGAAAACCCAAATTTTCCCTATTTTATTTGAAACCAGATTTTTCCCAAATACATAAAACCTAATTTTTTTCCTGTTTCATTTGAAAACAAATTTTTTCCTAATTTGTTTGAAAACCCAGATTTCTTTCAAATTTATTTGAAAACACAGATTTTTTTCTAATTTGTTTGAAAACCCAGAACAATATGAATTCAGTTGAAGTTTTAAACAAGTAAAGAAAAAGGGATTTTATTGGAACCTGGACTCCTGCTTGTTGAATTGTGATGAAGTTCTTGCTCCAACCAGCCCTTCGAATAGCTCTCGCTCCTTTCCTCAATCCTTCGTTTTCAGCTTCTTCTTCTTCTTCTTCTGTTCTTTCTTGACAGATTCTCCACACAAAAACCCTACCAGCACAATCTCACCCTCTTTTCAAAACTAAAATTCTAAAATACTGCCATCCCCTTTTTCCAGCAAAAGTATTCCCCTTTTTCAATTCATTTTCAAAAACTCACTATATTTTTCTCCCCTTCCTGCAACCCAACCAACATTTTGTATTTACAGCATTGCATTTTCTGCCCACACATGATTTCCCATTTGTCCTTATTATTATTATTATTATTATTATTATTATTAAAAATCCATTTTTGCCAGCCTTGCTCATGCACAAAATTTAACTTTATTTATTTTATTATTAACTTCCACCCGGTAATTTATTTACATTGGCAATACACCATTTAATATTTAATAAAATACATGGCTATTCAAATAAATAAACATTTAAATATTTTAAATACAATTTAATCTAATATTTTAATCAACAATTTCAAAATTGAAAACACCACAACACATAAAATACCAACATTAATTATATACAACATAACACAACCACAACCGCAAATCATGACGACTACAGAACATACAATACCATTCAACAAGGCGGTCTGACATCATGGAACGAGAAAACTTCATTGTCACCTCTGTTTCAACTTTATACCGTTGGGTTATTTGTGCTCACCCTGTCCTGCCAAAGCAGGTGGAATCGAGACTATGTACCTACAATTCTTGCATACAAATGACGTCGTGTACATGTGCATATATATATATAAAATCAAAGCATTGTATTGTGAGAAGGAATCACAGCGTAACAGAGCACTCACAATGAGTGATGCTACACTGTCCTTCATCACACCTATCCTAACAATTATAATAATGATTGATAAAATACATTTCTAAACTAACCATTCATCTCATGACATAATCTATTAAATCACTACATTATAATATAAATATGAAATCAACTAACATCACTAACCACAATGTCATATGAATTAATCATGTCCAAAAAGGGGTAACAACATCATCAAATTTCTAACTAACCAATCACACAAAATAGTATCATCATAGTATCAATGTATCAAAGTATCAGATCAAAGCATAAAACTAATGAGTCCAACTAGCAGCCAGGAGGGTTATTACATCCTCCCCCCCTTAAACCCGGCTTACTCCTGTAAGCCAGAAAACAAGTAAGGGTAGGATTCTCTGATACAGAAAGCATCCTCCCATGTCGCTGAAGTCTCATCATTGGGGTCCCACTGGACCCTCACCTGCTCAATATCCCTGCCTCTGAGAACGACTCTCTTGTGCTGCACCACGACCACGGGCTCTAGAGCTAGCTGCCTGTCCTCGACCTATAGAGCATTCCAATCAAGTACATGAGTAACATCAAGAAAATAAGGCCTAAGAATAGAAACATGAAACACATCGTGAATTCGCGACAGACTGGGTGGCAAGGCCAGGCGATAGGCAACAGGACCAATATGCTCTAACACCTCGAACGGACCCACAAAACGGGGTGCAAGCTTAGAACCCTTTCCATAACAAATAGGGCTCTTCCGAGGATGAACTCAAAGAAACACTCGATCACCTACAACAAACTGTCGATCAACTCTGTGTGCATCAGCAAACTTCTTTTGCCTGTCCTAAGCTGCTACAAGATGCTCTCGAATGCGTGCTACCTGCTGCTCCATATCACGAAGCATCTTAGGTCCAAGAAGAACCCTTTCCTCCAATCAATCCCAGCTCAAAGGGGTACGACAAGGATGACCATATAAAGCCTGGAATGGAGCCATGCCAATCAAACTATGATAACCATTGTTATAGGAAAACTCAACCAAATGCAAATAATCTTCCCAACGAGATTGTTGTTCCATGACATACATGCGAAGCATATCCTCAAGCACCTGATTAACTCTCTCAGTCTAACCATCTGTCTCAGGATGGTAGGCAAAACTAAAATTCAACTTAGTCCCTAAGGACTGCTGCAAAGATGTCCATAAGGCAGATGTGAATACCGGATCTCTATCAGAAATAATCTTGTGCGGTATCCCATGTAATCGAACAATATCTTCCATGAACACCCTAGCCATCACAGAAGCAATATAGGAAGATTGAATGGGAGAGAAAAGGGCTACCTTGGTCAACCTGTCAATAGTGACCATGATAGCGTTATGTCACCTGGAAGAGATAGGCAACCCGACAATGAAATCCATAGAAATAATGTCCCACTTCCACTCTGGTACAAGATGAGGCTGCAACAAACCTACCGGATGATGATGCTCGACCTTAACTCTCTGAAATTCAAGACACCTAGCCACAAAATCAATAATGTCACGCTTCATCCCAGCCCAAAAATATAGTGAGCGAAGATCAGCGTACATTTTCTTAACTCCTGGGTGTTGTAAATAAGGAGCTCTATGAGCTTCGGTCAAGATTAGGGTACGAAGACCCTCTGCAGGAGGTACATACATTCGGCCTCCATAATGCAACACACCATCTGAATCCATAGAGTAACCAGAAAATTTTCCTTCCAAAGTTCTGCCCGACTCAATCTCCGATTTCACTACTTGATACCAATCATCTGAAGAAAGAGCTGCAAGGATCTGACTTTTCAAATCAACCTCAAGAGCCATAGCAGAAATCTCATGCTTGCGTCTACTCAGCGCATCTGCCACCACATTCTCCTTGCCCTGAATATACTTCACCTCAAAATCATATTCGCACAAGAATTCCATCCACCTTCTCTACCTTGCATTTAGGTTCAGCTGCATAAAGATGTATTGATACTACGATGATCTGTATGCAACTAGAACTGATGACCAAGGAGAAAGTGTCGCCACCTTACTAAGGCATGCACAACTGTGGCTAACTCCAAGTCATGAGTGGGGTAATTGAGTTCATGATCCTTAAGCTTTCGTGATTCATAAGCAATCACTCGCCCCTCCTACATCAACACAGCCCCTAAGACTTCCAATGAAGCATCAGTACACACAACAAAATCCCTTGACGGATCAGGAACTGCTAAGATTGGAGCACTAGTCAGCTTGTCCTTCAAAGTCTGGAAAGCCAACTGACATTGCTTAGACCAAAGAAACTTCTTTCCCTTCCTCTGCAAGGAGGTGATAGGATGAGCCAACCTAGAAAACCCCTGGACAAAACGCCTATAGTATCTTGCAAGTCCCATGAAGCTGCGAATTTCTGAGACATTTGTGGGTGCGGGCCAATCCACAACAACTTGGATCTTTGCAGGATCAACTGAAATTCCCTCACCAAAAATCACATGGCCCAAATACTGAACTTCAGTCTTATAGAATTCACATTTCTTGAGATTGGCAAACAACTGATTACTCCTTAAGCACTGCAACACCTATCTTAGATGTTCCTCATGTTCCTCCATAGACATAGAATAAATCAGAATGTCATCGAGAAACACAAGGATGAATCTATCCAAGAAAGTTCAGAACACTCCATTCATTAGGCTCATAAAGATTGAAGGTGCATTCGTCAACCCGAACGGCACCACGGTGAACTCATAATGTCCATACCGAGTACGAAATGCTGTTTTATGAATGTCTGGATCAGCAATCCTCAACTTATGATATCCTGACTTGAGATCAATCTTAGAGAACACCTTTTCCCCTTTTATCTGATCGAAAAGATCATCAATTCTGGGTAATGGATATCGGTTCTTCACTGTTACCTTGTTCAACTGCCTGTAGTCAATACACAAGCAAAGAGAACCATCCTTCTTCTTTACAAAAATCACAGGTGCTCCCCAAGGAGAAACACTTGGGCGGATAGAGCCCTTAGCCAACAAATCTTCCAGCTGCAAACGGAGTTCCTGAAGTTCCTGCATTGTCATCCGATATGGAGCTCGAGATATTGGCTCAGCTCTAGGTACCAGATCAATCCTGAAGTCTATATCTCACTTAGGTGGCATACCAGGTATCTCTTCTGGAAACACATCGGAAAACTCCTTAAGGAGAGGGTACTGTTCCAGCGACACCCCTTGACTATCCTCTAACTCCAAGTCACTCAAAGATACTGTAAAGAGCTGACAACCCTATCGAAAGTACTTTTTGAGCTGCATGGCAGGGATCATTCGCAAAGAAACAGGTTTTTGAATACCCACAATTTCCACCTCCTTTCTAGAATCATCAAAGCACCGCACCGCTTTACGGCGATAATCAATTATAGCATAGTGTGCACTCAACCAGTCCATGCCTAAGACGACATCATATGAGCAGAGTGGTAAGATTCTGAGGTTTACTTTAGTTGACAAAGCTCCTATACTCAAGCTACAATCCTGCACAAGCTTCTCTACAACAAGCTTTGACCTGAAGCCAATTCAACTTGCCATTTCTCGCCTTGACTAGATGCCACCAGTCCACATCGCTCAACCAGTAAAGGATATATAAAGGAATCAGATGCATCGGAATCAAAAATAATAGAAATGCTAGAATCACGTAACACACCTGAAGTCTCAATGACGGTGCTCTGGTGGTCTGCCTGTCGATTATCCACTGCAGCAAATACACGATGAGATCTCCCTGCATCACCTACTATCGGCTCTGATCCAACTAGCCTATGATTAAAACCTGATGTACTCTTTTGAGGACACAATCTAGCAATGTGCCCCTGCTGCCCACAAGAGTAACACCAATACCCCTGCCAAAACCCCTGCCCCCTGATGGATCATTTGACTGGTGAAAGCTCCCATGACTCAGCGCTAACTGGATACTAGGTGTAGGCTGTGCAAAACATTCCTGTCAAACTTGGTTTATGTTCCTATTCCGATCCTTGCGACACTGCAAATTGCCACCCTGAGGAGATTGGAAGTTCTTCTATCTTGACTGCTGCTGCTGAGGCTGCTGCTACTGATGACCCCCCTTCAAGGGTTGAAACCTGTTTCTGGAAGATCCTGCTCCCTGAGACTGACCCCCATGAGTGCTAAAACCCTGAGAAGGTGCACTGCCAATCTGCACTCCAATGTGGCCACCCAAGGCCATGGCCAAATTCTTCTCCACCAATCGAGCCTTCTCAACTGCCATTTCCATTGTCTTCGGCTCGAAGACTCGTACACCACCACTGATGCGGGCATTAAGGCCTCGAACAAAGTACTAAACCAACATGCCTTCATCGTGGCTAATCCCTGCATACTACTTCAACTCATAGAAGTGCCACTCATACTGTTCCACTGACATAGACAACTGCTTGAGATCATGAAATTCGTCAGCCCTGCGCTGCCTCTAATGGTCTGAGAGAAAATGAGCCCTGAACCTATCCAAAAATAATTCCCAAGTGACCATACTAATATCAAGGTGCAATTTTTGTTCCTCAAGGCACCACCAAGTAGATGCGAAGCCTCTCAAGTGCATAACCGCACACCAAGCCTTGGTATTGCTACCGTAAGGGTGCATGGCGAAGCAACGATCTAAGTCAATTAGCCAAGTTTCGGCTTCTAGTCCACCTCCTGAGCCATCAAATGTCGGTGGGTGAGCTCTCAACAAATCCCTCATATGGCCTGCTAAGATTGCATCCTGATCAAAAGTTATTTCCCTCCGCGTCGGTGACCTTTCTCTTTCTCTTTCAATCTGTGGCTCCTCCTCTGGCCTGGGTCCCAAATGAGCCAGAATTTCTCCAAGAATATGTTGTAAGGAACCATCTAATCCAGGTTGCCCTGGGTTCTGCCCACCTGACGGATTATTGTGAAGACTCGGTTGTTCCTCATGCTCAGAACCATGAGAACTGGGAACTGAGGGACTTCGCCGGTTTGCTCTACGACCAGCACTGCGACCTCTTGCTTGGCCACGTCCTCTACCTCGAGGCATATTTCTGCACAACAAGATAAAGGTACAAATGAGTTCAAGAGTTCAAACGAGAGGTTACTTAATGGACCTAACTACCTAGAGACCCCAGCGTTTGCAAACCTGGCTTTGATACCAAGTTGTAACACCCGACATGCAAACCCTAGAGAACTCAAAAAGGCAAATAATTTTTTTTTAAAAACAATTAAATTAAACTTACAATACATTAATCATAATCACATAACATATTACATCGCATTATCACATTGCAACCACAAAACGGAAATAAAAGCTAATGATAAACCATGCAACCAATTATAATATAATAACCATGAATAAATGTACATCCATGAACCAAGAGCAAGTATCTTAAGATACCACATAATACAATCATATGAATCTCATCAAATAAAATTACATAGAAACCTGACTATTACATCATTGTTATAATGTTACATTACAATCTTTTGATATAATAATTACAATGAATTTACCAAACAAGTTGGATGATACAATTTACAATGAATGTTGAATAACAAAGTGAGCACTGGTACAACTCCAACTGCGGAAATGCTGTGAACAAAGGATGTTGATGGGGAACCCAATGGGTGCGGAGCACATTCCACCCAACCATGTGAATTATAAATAACTCACCCCCCATGCTCAGAGGTGACAATGAAGTTAACTCGACCATGATTGTCAAACCGACTCCCAAGCAACGAGGTACAAACTCAAATACAAACTCAGAGAATACAATTAAGCCAAGTAATGACAATAACAAGTCACCAAAGTATACTCATAATCACTTTCACAAAATCTGCATCAACAATAAGAGTACAAAGCTAAGGAAACTGATACAACATCCAAGGTCCAAGAAACATTTCCAGAGGCAAAAGCAACAAGGTGAAACAGGAAGTCTAGTGGAGAGTGTCATCGCACAGCTCTCATGGGATCTCCTAGCTCTTCCTCCAACTTGAGGCACTGACACCCATCTATGGATCTCCTGGCTCTTCCTCCTACTTGAGGCGCCAACACCATAGGGTAGCTTGTGCGGAGTCAATAACCTCTCATGAAGATGAGATTATGACTTTTCCGACCACGGCCTTCTCAATCTATCATTAGTCTATGATAGCCCTAATGCATAGATGAGGAATCCAATTTCTCTTATCTTGAATGTTTTACTACCCATCCCCCTAATTCTATTTTTAGGTTATCACTTGTTTAGCTACTCTTACGTGGGTTCTCCTGTGCACTTCCTCTTAACCGAGGCGCCGACCCCCACGAAGAGCCACTCTCCCCAAGACCTCTCTGAACAGGAAAATTGGAAAACACAAGTGCTGAACCTCAACAACAAGCATGATACTAAAACAAGAACAAGCGAGGCATTATCCCTCTCGCAACAACTCAGGACCAAAAAGTCTCAACAACCGTTCAACCCTTCCAAACATGAACCATAAGTTTTCAACTCCAAGAGAAATCCAAATCGAGAATAACATCCAAAAAAAATAAACAAGCCTCTAGGACAAGATTTTAAATCAACAACCGGGTTCCCCATATCGACATTACAGCCAACACAAAAAAAATAGAATGTAACTAATGATAATTCACGATCTCAAAACACCAGCTACCACTCACTCAAAAATGTAATTAAGATAGGGAAGCACTACAGCTCTCAAGGATCAGGCCACTATTAAGTTCACAACCAAGAACACTGACATGTAAATAATACATTAAATTTTATTATAAAATCATCAACATTTCTGATTCCAAAACAACTACATTTCTATTAACAGAAACCACTTAGTTTTGTAGTCTAATCCTTGAATATGAAAATAAAACATTATAATTTATCATGTATTTTTATATATAAAAATAGACATACATAAACATATATATATGTATATATATATACATATATATATATATATATGTATATATATATACATATATATATATATATTTAAATTTTCATAAATTAAATTTAAACTTAAATGAATAACTAAAAACGGATTATATACATGTTTAAGTTTTATGTAATTTAAATTTAATAAAAACAAAACAAACGAAATGAAGCAAGTTGTCGTCGCAGTCCTTGCAAGGACTGCCCACGGCAGTCCCTGCAAGGACTGCGCACAGCAATCTTTAAGACTGTTATGCGGCAGCTTTAGCCACCGCACCTGGGTACGGGGGGGCAGCCTGTCCATCCCCCAAACCCTTTATAAATTTTTTTTTTTATTTTTATATATTTTTTAAAATACAATTTAATCTTTTTATAACAATGAAAATTTTGAAATTTTAATTTCATTCAACACTGCGAAACGCAATTTCATATGGCCGACGCACAGTATAAATAAATTATAAAAAATACTTTCATATATATATAGAAGCATATATATATATATATATTAATATAACAGAGTAAAACAAATACAGAGGAAGAGATTATATATATATTTAATAGAGACAAATACAAAGGGGTAATTTAAATATGTAAATAACAGAGTAGAAGATACAGAGGGATAATTTCAATATGCAAATAACAGAGTAAAAAGATACAGAGGGATGATTTCAATATGCAAATATCAGAGTAAAAAGCTACAGAGGAATATTATGTCAAATTCCAAAACCTTAAAAACAACAGATTTGTCCAAATATTTCAAACAACAGATTTTTCCCCAAACACTTGAAAACCCAGATTTTTCCCAAATACATAAAAACCCAGTTTTTCCCAAATTACTTGAAAATCTAGATTTTTCCCAAAAGCATGAAAACCCAGATTTTCCTCCTTTATTTGAAACCCAGATTTTTCCCAAATACATAAAAACCCAGTTTTTCCCAAATTACTTGAAAATCTAGATTTTTCCCAAAAGCATGAAAACCCAATTTTTTTTCAAATTGCTCCAAACAATATGATTTTAATTGAAATTTTTAAACAAATAAAGAAAAGAAATTTTTGGAACCTGGACTCCTGCTTGTTGAAATGTGGTGAAGTTCTTGCTCCAACCAGTCCTTTGAATCGCTTTCGCTCTTTTTTCAATCCCTTTTTGTTTCCAGCTTCTTATTCTCCACCCAAACTTAACCAGCACAATCTCCCTCTTTCAAAAACATAAAAATGCAGAACACTCAAACAATCTCCAGCCAAGAAGAATTCCCCCCAATTTATTTTCAAAACCCCTCTATATTTTTTTCTCCTACATGCAACCCAACCCCCATTTCTATTAACAACATTGCATTTTCTCCCCACACAATATTTCCCATTTGTCATTATTATTTTCCTTTTTTTTAAAAAACTCCATTTGCTAGCCTTACATGCTCATGCACAAAATTTAAATTTAATTATTTTATTACTATCTTCAACCCGGTAATTTATTTACATTGGCAGTACACCATTTAATATTTAATAAAATACATGACTTTTCAAATGAATAAACATTTAAATATTAAATACAATTTAATCTAATATTTTAATCAACAATTTTTTTTTAAAACATATAAAATACCAACATTAATTATATACAACATAACACAACCACAACCACAATCATGACAACTACAGAACATACAATACCATACAACAAGGCGGTCTGACATCATGGAACGAGAAAACTTCATTGTCACCTCTGTTTCAACTTTATACCGTTGGGTTATTTGTGCTCGCCTTGTCCTGCCGAAGCAGGTGGAATCGAGACTCTGTACCTGCAATTTCTGCATACAAACGAAGTCGTGTACATGTGCATATATATATAAAATAAAAGCATTGTATTGTGAGAAGGAATCGCAGTGTAATAGAGCACTCGCAATGAGTGGTGCTACACTGTCCTTCATCACATCTATCCTAACAATTATAATATGATTGATAAAAATAACATTTCTAATACTAACAATTCATCTCATGGCATAATCTATTAAATCACCACATCATAATATAAATATGAAAATCAACTAACATCACCAACCACAATGTCATATGAAATAATCATGTCCACAAAAGGAGTAACAACATCATCAAACGTCTAACTAACCAATCACACAAAATAGTACCATCATAGTATCAATGTATCAAAGTATCAAATCAAAGCATAAAACTAATGAGTCCAACTAGCAACTAGAGGGTTATTACACTCGCATAAAGCATCGGTCCCTCCCTTCTTAGTCTTAGGTACCGTAGAATCCTATACATGTCCTCTAGTGTCACTATCATCTCACCGGTGGCCAAGTGAAAGGTATTATGCTCACTATGCCATCTCTCTGCTAAAGTTGTCAGGAGACCCCTATTAATCCTAATCTGAGGCATATCTATCAAAGAGAACAATCTGCATTGTGCAATAACAGCTACCTCAGTCTGTATTAGGTGGGGTATCAAATCCCACATCCTAGGGAAGCGCTCTCGAATCTGCAGATTTTCCAAAGACTCCTATAATCACAAAATATCACAAATCAGTAATCTTGTCAATCAATCAAAATCAATCAGCTTTGGTGAGACTTTGATCAAATCTCATGAGCATCAATCTATCATTCAACCTCACCTATCATGAGGTTAATCAATCTATCTATCAATGAACCTTGCCTATCATGAGGTTAATCAATCAATATATCATTGCACCTTGCCTATCATGAGGTTTATCAATCAATCTATTATTGAACCTTGCTTATCATGAGGTCAATTAATCAATCATATCTATTATTGAACCTTGCTCATCATGAGGTCAATTATCATCAATCAATCATTGAATCTCACCTATCATGAGATCAATAATCATCTAAATCTATCAGGATTATCAATCAAAATCAAATCAAAGGTTGACACAATTGAAGAACATCAAAATCAAGGAGTTTACTATAAATCTAATCTTTATGAATTAGATGTGCTAGAACAATGATACTATGCACTAAAAAGGTGGATGTGCTATAAAAGTCCACAAATGTGCCAAAACAGGCCATCAATGCACCAAATCAATGGATGCATAATTTAATGGCATCAATGCACTATTTCAGGCTATCAACGCACTATAACATCTATGTGCCACAAAATTTTGTGGATGCGCTAATCTAGGACATGAATGTGCCATAAACCCTACTACACTATTTCATTTAGTAGATGTGCTAAAACTAAGTGTCAATGTGCTAAAACTGTATATGCACTACAAAATCCTATGTATGCACTAAATATTTACTTTTATGCACTAAAATAACATATGCACTATTACAGTCTATGAATGCGCTACATCGAAAGGTGTATGCGCTAAAACTCTAAAATATGATTCAAAATGTGAAAAAGGAGGGAAAACCAAATTGCATAAATTACGAGGACATTTTTTGGGGTACATACCAGAGGTCCATACGCTGTTGGGTGGTTGTGATTCCCACGCGCTCGAATCGGTGTGTGTGGAAAGGGATCACCATCTTGCTAAAAATTGCTAAAATCACTCACTCAAATTTTCAAATTTACAAATGACATGTGATGCCCCTTAGTTTCCCTAGTTTTAGGATAGATACTTGGAGACTTTTGAACATTATGATTTTGGCTTGACAGTGTGGTTTGTGATATTTTCATGATTATGACTTTTGATGCTTCATTATGATGACATTATTATGACTATGATGATGATGACATTGCTTGTTTATGTTTAGTTGATCATGATTAATGATGCTTGTTATGTGATATGCTTCATGTGATAGTTACATTTACATTATGTGCAGTAGATTAGATTAATTGCTTATATGTACTTTCATGATGATGATCATTAGTGGATTAAATGTATGCTTCTATCATGCTGGTTGATATTGTTAGTATACGTGTGTTGATGTATGGGTGAAGGGGAAACAGTGTCACATCACTCGCTTGTGAGTGCCCTGCGATGCTACGACTTTCCCTTCACGGTGTGCCTGGCTATCTTCATTTATATATATATATACATGTTCAACTATGTAGTTTGCTACAGGCTGTAGGTAACAGGCATTGACTCCACCTGAATTGGCAAGTTTGAGCGTGCCTCTTGCCCAATGGAGAAAAAGTTATTTCAGAGATAGTATTGAGTCCCCCACATTGAGTCGCCATCCTCGCCCAGGGTGAGTGTTCCACATTCCATTTGTAAGGTCAATTGTGTTGTTGGTCATGGTTATCCACTGTTGTTAGCCAATTGGTTCCCTTTTTACCTCGTCTATGTTTTGGTTGAGTTTCATGATGTTTTAACTCAATTTTAAATGGATAGTTGATTGGGTGAAGTAATTAATTAATTATATGTTTTGTGGAAAATTAAGGAGAGTTAATTATAAAAATTAATAAATAAAAGTGTTTAATTAATTTGCATGTTTATGGAAGGTGGCATCAAACATAGGAAAAATAAAATATAACAATTGCATGAAAATAAATAAATAAATAAATAAATGGAAATATGTTCAAATTAAATTTCATGTAAAGGAAATTGGTAAATAATAAGGAATATGCTATTTTAAATATAGGTAAATAAAATAAAGAATAAAATAATAATAAAAATAAATAAAAGAAAGGAAAGAATGGTTATATGGAAATAATTAAATTGCCATGTGGAAGCCTTTTGGCAGCCTCCTCACCATGCACAAGTGGCCTCAAAGAAAATAGTAAATGGGGGCTAAATATGAAAGATTCTAATTTTGAATTTTGAAGGAAAATAAAATAATGATAAATGATTTTTATCTTTCAAAAATAGTGTCCGTGAATACATGCTGGAAAAATAAAAATAAAAAAAGAGGAATTGTTTTGGTTTTTGCAAAAAATGGTGGGTGAAATAGAATAATCTTCAGCAAACTTCGCTTTCCAGGTTCCTCTTTCTTATTGCAATTTTTTTATAGTAGACTGTTATAAATTTTTTTGAAATGTGTGAAAAAATCCTGTGATTTAATAAATTTGTTAATTTTTTTGGAAAAACTTCTCTGCATTTCTTGTATCCCTATAGCTAGATAAATTCCTAAGTGCCATAATTTGTTAAATCTTTTAAGTTCTCCTAGGAAAATTATTTGTTATTTCCCTTCGGTAGATGAAACACTATAAATAATAATATTTAAATTTGCAGAGACAATCCTTGATTAATCCCTACCTATGGAAAAATGTAGTTTGGTTGCTCTGGAGCTATTCTATTCTCCTATGAGCTCTATGTATGCTTATATTTTATTTTATGATTGTGCAAGTGCTTGTGTTGCGTTGTTTTTATGGGGGGTAACCATGTGTTAGTAGGGGAGTGGCTTTCGATGGGGGTTGACACACAAAGTGGCACCTAGATAACCCATGCAAAAGTTATTTTAACAAGTGATAACCAAAAGAAAATAAAATTAGGGGGGGTTGGGTAGTAAAACATTAAAAAAGATAAGATTGTACCTCGCTCATGCTCAAGTGCTCGTTTAGGCTTGGGATGAGACGAGAAAGCCTGGAATGGCAAGACCACCACCTCATCTTCATGAGAGGTAGGTTGGTACTACATAGGGATTGCATGAGGGGCCAGAGATCTGTAGAGGCTGCCAGGATAACCCAGGATGGGGGTCGAGGCCTAGGAAGATCTACCTAGATAACCTATGCAAACTATGTGATGACACTCCTCCTATGACACATTTGTATTTTGTGATTCATGTTCTTGTTGTCTTTCTCATTGTGCCTCTGGAAGTGTTGTGATAGTCAGTTGGAAGTTAGTTCTTTTATGTTCATCACTTTTGTACCATCATGTCACTTACTAGTTTATACCTTGCTATTTGTACCATGTCAGTTTGTATCATGTTAGCTCTATTCATGCCAATCTTTAAGTTGGTGGGACCCTTACTATCTCCTAGCACGAGGGGTGGACCTATGAGTACCACATGGTTGGGTGGAAAGTTCCTCATTCTCCATTGGGTTTCTCTTCCATTCATGTTGTGAAGACCCTTCCAAATTTTGAAGACTCTTCATCTTTCCAATTGTTTAAAAATGTAATCAATTGATATTCTATGTATTCTCTGATGTACACTCCTCATTTGTGTTTGAGGATGTGAAGATGTAATCATGTGATTTGAAGGATGTATTTATGTAATGTACGAAGATGCAACATGTATATGTAATGATAATAATGATGCAATCTCATTGATGATATGTATCTCATGTATCTTTATTGCACTTGTAAATGAATTTAATAGTTCTCACATTATCATGATTAAATGTTATAGTTAGTTCAATGATTTGCTAGTAGTGCATTTATTATTTATGTAAGATATTTTTGTAATGAGATTTCATTCATAATGTTAGAAATGGGTTAAACGTAACAATGACACAAAACCTTAGGGGACACATAATAGGTTAGTAAGCATTGAAATTGTGCTACACTTAAGTTAAATGATGATATCAAAAAAAAAAATGTTCCATTTTTAGGTATTAGTTTCTTGTCCTCTAGGGTTTTGTGGTGGGGCGTTACATGACACAAATGAATTCAAATTCACAACTTTTTCATCTTTTAAGGGGTAATTTGAGTGGTAATTAAGGGGGGTAAAATTATTTTTTCTCCAAAAGGGGTCTTAATCAATTAATTCATCATAGCGGCAGTTTCAACATCATTTGTTGGGAGATAAATTGCTTCAATATCATTTCATCATCAAATCATCATAAAATCATAAAAAATTTGAAATTTTTCAAAAAATGCTAAAAATTCAAAAATTCATTGATTTATCTCCCGAGGGGACACATATCCATTATCACTTCAAAATCAGTGTCTGGGGCATATTGAATTTTTTTGTTAGTACTAGCAGTAAAATTGTTCTTTAAAGCAATGTGTAAACACATCATTTCAAAGAGGGGAAAAATGTATACACCTAAAAATGGTCTGGATAAATCTAATTAATTAAATACAATTATTTGATTAATTAACCTTTAATTAAATAAACAAATTCAATAGTTTGTGTAATTTAATTATCTAATTCTTCCTTAGATTAATTAAATAAACAAATTCACATAGTTTGTTTTATTTAATTATCACCCTTTTATTAAATAAAAAAGATTCATTTGTTTGTTTTATTTAATAATATTCTTTCCTCCAAAATTGAATAATTCCAATTTTCAATTAAGCACATGTCTACAACTTTTGTCTCAACAAAATTGAAAGTTTCAAATATATTCAATTATGCTTTATCTCTCCAACAAATTTTGGAACAATCTTGAGAGACTTGGCTCTCTTCCTCCACTTTTTCTTCCTGGTCACTTGGAGGAATGTTTTATCCTCTCATTGAGACTCTCTAACTTCTTCATCTTTCACCAATGATTTATCTAGATCAAATCTAAACCATTGCTTGCTTCCACATCAAAATTTTCCTTTGAAAATCTATAAAAGCAACCTCCTTCTACAAGAAATGGATCCCAACTTTGAGAAAACTTACTTTGTAGGAATTACATTTGAGCATACAACATTCAAACATTTAGCAAGTATCAATTTAGAAGCATTTAGCATAGCATAATCATGGCTTTTGTAGTTGCATCTTAATTATTATAATAGCCTCATATTATCAACATTTAGCATCATAGCATTCAACATCATTATCACAACATATCATTTAGCAATCATAATATAGGATTATATTCCTACATTTTTACATCATTCTCATTCTCTAGGTTGTCATTTTAACAATCATAGTGCATACACGATCTAGGAGCCATTTTGATTTAATAATCCTTGGAGATAGAGAGCAATGGGACAGTTTTAGAGAAATCTGTGTGTTTTAATTAGATTTATCTCATGTAATCTTTCATTGAGTGTGGTTTGTTATCGTTTATACACATTTTATCCTCACATAGGTCCATCCTCCATTCCAAGGGTCTTGGAGAATTCCCAAGTAGTGAACCTACCATAACTAGGTGGATTCCAACTTCAATTGCCTATAGGCCACCAACAACAAGTCTATCCACCAAGGAAGAAGTAGCTCCCAACATATACCACCGTGTGACCTTAGTGGTATCAAGTTAGCTTTCTACTTCACAATACTAGGTAACACTTGGCATCAACCACTTGCATGCTTACCAGTGACAGCCAGTGAACCCCCTTGATTCCATGGTTAGCCTTGGATTATCATTACCCGCATGGATGGGTCCCTACCCATGCAACTACTATGGTCATGTCTTAATAGGATATCTCATAGAAACCTTCACCTCCATGAAACAGGTGAATTCGAGCTAAGTCCCTAGCATTTTCCTAGACATCGGTCATTGGTATGGTCCAATGACTTTCTGTCACTACTCAAATGTCCCTGGGGTTCACTTTTGGGTCTTCTCTAGATCGGTCCTATTCGATATTTTAAGTAGCAATATACTCAAATTGGTGGGAATCCTAAAGTGATTGATGATTTGATTGGTTCTACTAAATATAAGTATTATAAACCTTCTAGATGTACATGGTTAGTTATTAACAATGAACGATCTACTATTCTAGTAATATACCGAGTACTCCTTAAGCAGTAAGAGCTTCTACATAACCCATTTATTGGTTCAATTAAGGCTACAATCAAGGTTTACCTATTTGGTTCTAACCTTAATGATGTTCTAGTTAGCTTATCATATATATAAGTCAATCATAGACTTAACTACAACCTCCTAACATTTTCAATTTATTGGCATATGTAAGAAATCGTTAAGATGGTTGGTAAAGTGCTTATGAGATGTCCAAAGCCTTAATTATTCTATCATTTCTTGATGGTCATGAGTTATCATGCACTTGGATTCACCCTTCCCCCTAACTTGTTAGATATTAAGTCTATTATATTAACTATTAATTTACTATCCTCGACATGTTCCACTTGAGTTAGACAACACCCTATAAAATATTATTTAACTCTTCCTCTTCTTATAGGAGCCTATTGGAGGGTCATAGAAAGGATATACAGACTAGTTAGCACCCCACCATAAGCAGTTCTAAATAAATTTAAGTGAAGGTAGCAGCCTCCTTAGTCATGAAAAAAGTTTCCCACAGTTGTATGAATGCAACAACTTTGACTATTAAAGGAGATATGTCATACCCTTGGTGAGAGGAAGAAAGAAAGATAATAATGATGTTAAAGATTAACTACTTCAATTCCTACAATAAATTTTATGTGATATAGAGCTGCCAGGTAAGCGTTAAAGGGTTAACATTCCCAAATGAATATTTATTAGTTGCATCTAAAATTTAAAATGGTAATCTTCTATAGAATATTCAAACATATTTGCACTGAACATAGACATTATTTAGTTTCCCTTACATTCTATATACTTTTCCTTCTTGACAGGAATTAAAACTTGTTCTTGGTTGTAATATTTTGGACAGTCTTAAAGGGGCAGCTACAATTTACTCCTCCAGTCTTAGCAAGTTTCATAAAATTTATATCTAAATAGAATCAATTCTTGTAATCTTAACAGTTGAAGATGTATATATATTTTTTATAGAGTACACTAAGATTGTGCATCGTTATCATTCATGGTTTGACTACTTCATGGTATTTTATAAACCATGGCATGATTATTGTAAAGATAACAAAGAAGGAAGATTATTTTTTGCATTATTAGCTAAACAATTTGAGATTTCAAACCCTAAATAGTTGTAGAAATAAAGAAACATGGATATCTTCTAAACCTAGCAAGAATGGAGGAACCTGTAAGGCGTTTGTAGCTCGAATAGACTCAACTCTTGGCATGTCTGGATTTACTAGTACTCCTCTACTACTCCCTTCACACCTCTACTATTCCTCTTCCTACCCAACCCTTTTCTCCTGTGAGCATTATTATTTCAAAAAGGGGGGGTTGTGGGGTTTTCTGGTGAGTAGCCTATCCATTATTCCCAGGTGTTGGGAATTTTGTAAGGCTCTTTGAAGCATGGATACCATACCCTTCTTTATGGAGCATTCGTGTCGTTAGAGGTGTGCCCCCATCCTCATAAATGTGGGTTGTCTCTAGCGTGCAAAATAAAAATTTCCTCCTCCAAAACAAATCACGAATTCTTATTTCTATTACTCATAATGTATAATTTAGCATTTGCCTCTTATTTTTCCATGTTTTAATTTATATTCTCCTCTTTCAAAAAAAAAAAAATTCTTATGTTTTAGTTATTATTTTATTTTTATTTATTTTTTTATCTCCAAATAGTAGGGTTTTTGTTTAAATTAATTAAATCTTATTTTATTTTATTTGTCCACAAAGGGATAAGAGGGTAATTTATCTACCAACAAGAAAAATAGACTTATATAGATCAAGCCTTACTAACAACGTCGAATAGACTCTTAGTTTGGGTGGAATAACTGGAGTGACACAACTTCAACTAATCAAACTAGGCTATTGGGTTTAAGGTTCTTTCCTAGAATAGGTTGCTAGGTCTACCTTTTGTTGCACCTTGAGCACCTACAAAACTCATCCACATTCTCACAAAATTATTAGTAGCTGGTTAGTCTGATAAACACATATAGATATATCCATGCCAAAATCAAATAAGACCATTAAATTCATAAATATAAATTATTTAATAGTTGTTTGAAATGGCTATTTAAAATGTTTTAAATCTATTATATTATTAATTACATCCTTATGATCATCCAAATAAGAGGTGCAATCATATTTATAAGTTCAAGGTTTCACCTTCATCCAAATTACATTGGGACAACAGACGATTAACACAAAATAAAGTCTAGTGTTTGCAAGGAACGTGACAATATCCTAAAATATATTATGTATCTAAATACAATCTATATAAATATTTATCTTTAATAATATGCATACACGCCTACAAATTTTTGCACTCTTTATTTATAGGTAGATATTATTTATGGCACAATTATAAATGGTTACACTATGATGTAAATACTCTTTCACTACAATCATGTGCTTTATTCCCAAAACATCAACATAATCAAAACTAAGAGAATCACACAAGATCATAAAATGAGAAAATATTCCCTTAAAATAATATATATAAGAATAGTATACATATGTGTTAGCTATGGTATAGATCTATCACATTTTGGTTCAAACATTCATTATATTAATGTATAAAATTGGATGCCTAAGCATTTCTTAATCTCCAATACTAACATGCCTAAAACCACATGCATGATATCTAATCTAGTATCAATTAGATATAATAGTCCTCCAATCACTGAATTATACTTGCTCTTATCAACCTTGGGAGATTAACTGTTCTTACTTAGCTTGCAACCAGTAACCATGGGAGTACATACCAGTTTAGAATACTCCATTCCAAAATTCTTCAACATTTCCTTGGCATACTTTAATTGTGAAATGAATATACCTTTCTCTGTCTAATTTATTTGCACCCCAAGGAATAAATTCATCTCCCCAAACATAGACATCTCAAACTCTTTTTGCATCTCTTCTGCAAATTTATTGCACATAGCTTTATTTCCCCCAAAGAATATATCATCAACATACACAACCACTATCAAGATTTGATCTTTTTCAAATTTGAAATAAATATTACTATTTGTGGTACCTTTAATATTGAATCCTTGATGTATCAAGTACCTATCCAACCTTGCATACCAAGCTCTGAGAGCTTGCTTCAATCCATATAGTGATTTCTTCAATCTATAGACCATATCTAGTTTGTATGATAATTGAAATCCTTTCGGTTGTTCAATGCATACCTCTTCTTCCAAATAACCATTCAAGAAAACAAATGCCACATCCATTTGATATACTTTGAATTCTTTGTGTGTTGCTAAAGCCAAAAAAATCCTAATAAATTCTATCCTTTCCACCAGGGAAAATGTCTTCTCAAAATCTATTCCTTCTACTTGTGAGTAAACCTTACACACAAACCTTGCCTTGTTTCTTACTACTTCTCCATTCTCATTCAGTTTGTTCTAGAATACCAATTAGTTCCAATTACATTCTTATTTGTTGGTCTTGAGACAATTTTCCAAGTCTGGTTCTTCTCAATTTGCATTAGTTCTTCTTCCATAGCCTTGATCCAATATTCATTCTTGCATGCTTCAATCACTGTTTTAGGTTCAATTTTAGAGAGTAAACATAGGTTTAACTATTCTTTAGCCATAACAACTTTTCTTCTTATCGACACACCCTTGCTTTTGTCACCAATGATCTAATCTTCAAAATGATTCGTCTACACATACTTGGGAGTCTTGGGGATCCTTTCTAGAGCTTCTTCCTCTTCAATCTAAACTTACTTTTCATTACCTTCATCTCTATCATTTTCTCTGCAAGAGGACTCATCTGATTCATATTCATCTATCACCAAAAAATATTTTGTAAGTCTTTATCCACTTTGACATTTGCACTCTCAACAATCTTCTTTTTCCTCTTTTTATAGCATCTGTAAGCTTTGCTTCTTGTAGAACATTGAAGGAAGATACCTTAATCAAATCTTGTTTCAAACTTTCCTAAGATCTCTTCATCTCTTCTGATATAGCACTTACTTCCAAGCACTCTAAAGTATTTGACAGTAGGAACCTTCCATACCACAACTCATAGGGAGCCTTTGCACTATTTACTCTTGCTTGAACTCTATTAAGTATGTAGATAGTAGTATAAATTGCTTCTCTCTAGTAGACTTCTAGTAGGTTTTTCTCTTTCATCATTGTTCTTGCAACTTCCTGAATAGTTCTATTCTTTTTTTCAACCACTCCATTCTACTAAGGATTCCTAGGGGAAGATAAGTGCCTCTTTATCCCATGATTCTCACAAAAACTATTAAAATCATTGGAGGTGAACTCTCCACTTCTTTCAGACCTCAAAAATTTTATTTTCATATCCATTTCATTCTCAACCATAACTTCAAATGAATGCTTTAAAATTATCTAGAGCTTCTATTTTTTCTTTGAGAAAATTAACCCATGTCATTCTAGAATAATCATCAATCAATAGCATGAAATACCTATCACCTTGAATAATTCTTACTCTGGTAGGAGCATAGAGATTTGTATGCACCAATTTCAATAGTTTGGTAGTAGATTGTTCTTTAACTCTGAAACTTCTTCTTTCTTGCTTCCCAAGCTAACATTCCTTGTAGATAACATTGATGGGATTTTTAATCTTTGGTAGATCTCTCATAGCTTGAGTTGAACTAACAACTAGCCTATCAAAATTGATGTGACACATCCTTCTATGCCATAGCCAACTTTCATTAATTTGATTCATAAAGAAATGACCATCAACACCTTTGAGCTAATAAACATTTCCATCTATCCTTCTAGCAACAACCATAGTTCCAAAGCTTTTTCTGATCTTACATCCATCATCCTAAAACATAAGATTGTATCCTTTGCTACATATTTTTCCAACACTTAAGAGGTTATGTCTCAAAACCTTAACTTAAAGAAAATCATATGTATTAGGCTTTCCATCAAAATTGATTCAACCTTTTCCACGTATCTTAGTAGATTTATATCACCAAACTTTACTCGACCTCCTTCATATTTCTTAAGTTTAAAAAAAAAAAATTCTTACCGCTCATATGATTTGAGCATCCACTGTCAATAATCCATTAGTTCTTCTCCTTTCTATCATGAAAAGTAGTCACCATACTTCCTTTAGTATTATAATCACCTGCTTGTAAATTACTCTCCTTCACACATCTCTCAAAGTTAGCATAATAGTTCCATCTTTAATAGCCATGAATAAGAATTCACTATCCTCATCATCCACATAATCAAATTCATCATTAGATATACTAGCATCTACTCTAACATAATAACTTTTCTTAATTGTTTTACCTTTGTTCTCCTTATTCTTGTCATTCATAGCTTTGTTTGGACATCTTGAAGCATAATGACCCATCTTTCCACAACTAAAACATCTAAAAGGCAACTTACCTTTGTATTTACCAATTCCCTTTTTTATTCTCCTCATAAAGTTTGCTTCAACACCATCAAGATCCTCCTGATCTGATTCCTCACTCTTCTCTAATTTCCCAACCTTAAAAGTAGTCTCAACTTTTACATTACTTGGACCAATTTCTCTCATTTTAAAAGAAAATAAAGCACCATACAACTAATCTCTAGAATATTTTCTTAAATCTTGAACTTCCTCAATAACATAAACTTTATGACTATAAGATTTAGGAATAGTTCTCAGTACCTTCTTTACCACTTCTTCTTCAAGATTTCCACCAAGACCTCTGATGGAATTGACAACTTCGTCTACCTTCAACATGTAGCTTGTAATGTTTACATATTTAGAAATTCACAGGTTCTCAAATTTGATCTTTAGATTCTACATCTTAGCTTGCTTGACCTTATCATCTCCTTCATAAATACTTTCCAACTTTGTCCAGATATCTCTAAAGATTTCAAACTCATAACTTTCACAAGTTCAGTATTAGAAAGACCACTTGCAAGAGCATACATTTTTTTACCATTGTTCTCATAGGCCTTGATCTCATCATTAGTAATTGGACCACCAATAGGCATAGTATATCCAATCTCAACAAACTTCCAAACTCCAAATCCAAGAGATACTAGGAAACCTTCCATCCTTGTCTTCCAAAAACCTTAGTTAGATCCATCAAACAAAGGAGCATCCCTCTTGTGCATCATCCCAGATCTACCTCAAGTGGTTAAGCTTTCTTCCAAGGAACCTTACTTTGATACCAATTATTGAATGCACAAGACAACTAAGAGTGGGGGTGAATCAGTTGTACATTAAAATTTCAAAACCCTCATAAACATTTAGATCCACATCAATTTAATTTACCCTTAATCTATTAGAATGATTTAGCATGAAAGAAAATAACATAAATTGAAACACATCAACACAATATACAATAGAACACAAAATTTACGTGGAAAAATGAAGAAGGGAAAAAATAAAGTGAGGATTAGCTCACATTATAAAGAAATTGCTACACTGAATACAATAGGCTCATTACCAGGGGGCTCTTGGCCCAGAAAGAAAGGACTCATTGCCAAATTACAAAAAAGAAGAAAGATGTTAGAGTGATAAATCCATCTCAATGAAACATAAAATTCCACCACAACATCACCAACACATTCACAGTCCTTTTGAAGATTGTAGGCACCTTATGACCATTGCTTCTAGTAATCTAACTCATTAAGGCTTGCACTGCACTTCACAAATTCATAATTCACAACTCTACAATTCACATCACACACACTACACACAAATCCTACATCAACACACCACTTATTTGTACCTTCTTCAACCTTTAAAGCATTCTTCAAGGTCAGCTATGCACCTCAACCATGCAAATTCAAATTAGGTTGACACCAAAACATTCCTGCGATGGAAGGTAATGAAGGTAGAACATATCACACCCTAACTTGGACCCAAATACACTCATACACACCATGCCATGCATCCACAATCATTGAAGCAAATCTATAATTAGTGTAAACACCCAAGGTCAATCAAACCTGTGTAAACACCATTAAACTTTTAAGTACACACTTCCTATGATCCAAAGATGACTCATGGAAAGCATACACCACTTGAACACAATCTAGAATATTCCACAAACAATTTGAAATCCAAAAAAATCATTTGCAATAACTTTAACCTAAGGAACAAACTCATCTTGTTCACCTAGATAATCTTCCACACACTATAACTCAAGAAATCAACTTGGGAAGAACAAAACCATGAACAAATTTGAATGAAGGTAGAAATGAACCCTATCAACACACTTCCAGAATCACTAGACCATAAACCAAATTGTAGAGAAATACAGAACAAAATCAATTCTCCCATACACCACTGCAACATATAGTTCACACAATTGTGAACACAAATCTCTTTGCAAAGTGATTAAGACTAAGAAATTTTGGATATAGAACCTCAAAACACCTTTGAGCAACATATCTAAATCACACAAGTAGATCTTCAACATAGAAGAAATGTAGAACAAAATTAGAACACCACTCTGTAAACTAGAAAACCTATGCAACACACCATTTCCTCTTTTATTCAAATTTTATCAAAAGCACTTGGAAACCAAGCACCACATACACATATTCATTATCTTCAACACTTCCTCATGACCACTAAGCCAACTGCAACACTAAAACTCATCCAAAAACCATTCACAAATAGAAGCTTATCAAAGCAAGACTAGAGGTTGACATTAGTAACACTTACTATTGACAACATAATGCAACTAATCAAAGCATTATCACAACTTCTCAATCATTACTAGTTGACATTAATGACAACACATAAGCTTGTTGATATCAATGACAACACCAACTACTCATACTTGCAACACATGTCCCCTAGTGCTACCTCAATATGTATAAAATCATTCATAAACCAAAGCTACCTTGATGTCAAAAGCATTACACTTGTGGTTTATATAGGTGCATATCCCCTAACACCACATAAACTATGTATAGAATCATGCATAAACAAATTATAGCATGGACTTACAGTGAATTGAAAGTTGCATGTATCCTAAAATATATTGTGTCTTTGTATACAATCTATATACATGTTTATCTTTAATTTAATATGCATGTACATGCTTACAAGGGCATGCACTCTCTATTTATAGATAGGTATTATTTGTGGCACAAATATAAATGATTACACTATTATGTAAATATTCTTCCACTATACAATCATGTTCTCTATTCCCAAAACATCAGCATCATCAAAACTAAGAGAATCAAACAAGATCATAAAATGAGAGAAAATTCCCTATAAGAATAGTATACATGTTTTTTAGCTCCAGAAGATCTATCACATTTTGGTTCAAACATTCATTATATTAATGTATAAGATTGGATTCCAAGAACTTCTTAATCTCCAATATTACCATGCTAATATTTTATAAACTCCCACAAGCTATTATTATTAAGTGTTGTAGTTATACCCTTAATATGCCAATTGCTTATGTGTGTAGTTGAATCAATTGATATCACTTGTATTTTCATTTAACACAATAGGAAGCACTAAGATAACCTTATCCTATCACTTATGCAAGTGTTAACTACCATTTATTTTTGTATCCTTTCCTCTTTTCCTTGTGTAAATGCTTCTATCATGCACAATTGTGTGGTTGAATATATATATAATTCTCAATTATTTAGCATGAGATATAATTGGTTTAATCCATATAAAATAGCCTTTTCAATGGTGAAACTTCATCAATTGGTGGATATATTGTATTAATTAGGTTGATTTTGGAAAATATAATGAAATGGTCAGACGCTCAAATCATTGAGAATTCACAATTTATTGGTCCAATGAGTTAAATTACCACAAAATTATTTATGAAGCATTTATATCATAATATTTTTGCCACAGTAGGATACAATTTTTTAATCATGGATCAATTGGAATTTTGGAGGCATATTTTAATTAAGATTGATGTATTCATTAATAACTTTATGAATTCCACCCTATGTGATGATTAATTTTTCTAGTACCATTATAACTCTACACTTATATTGGGGCCATAATCACTTTGAAATCACCACTCATGTGCTAGATAGTGATCTAATCACTCAACATTTACATAAACCATTTTACAATAGCATTGGGCTCACCATATTTTATATCTTTTGTTACATCATTTTTCTACTTTCACTATAGTGAATTTAGATAAATACAATTAAAACTCTAAATTATTCTCTTACATATTATATTATACTTTTGATTTAGATTGATTAATTCTCAAATCTTTACATGCTTCAAAAAATTATGTTTTAGACTCTCTCTTTTGATTTCTTCTATGCCTAATGCCTACTTCCTACATCTAATTCTATTTTTAGTGAGCCATGAACAAATTTTTTAAGGCATTAGCAATATATTATTGATAGTTTCTTTATTATTCTATGAACATAAGATTCCTCCCATTTATTTATCTATTTGGTTTCTATTGTTATATATGATATCAACATTGAGTAGTGATAAATATAGCCCTAGGGATCATCTATGATTTATTGTGTTAATTTTATTAATTTAGTTCCATTGTCATAGATGATTATAAAATTGTTGGTGTTGAGTCTTTACAAATGATCTTAAATACCAACATGTTTTATAATTTACAATTAATGAAGGATTTTTAGTAGTTAATTTCTTGGAAGTAATAAAGGATACTCATCAAAATATAGAAAAATAGTATAGTACTTTGACAAAGCGTAGATCCAACAAGGTAAAAATACAAAGCTGTGTCACACTTTCACCCAACTTATCAATACAATTAAATTTAAGTATTTCTAGCTAAAAATTAATTTGGTCAAACATATGATCTAGCTAGGTTCATTATAAATAAATTAGATATATGGTCACAATTTTTCTAAATAAAAGTGTTCATATGTAGCACAACTTCAAGAGGCTAATTTACCAAAAAATAAAATTATTTGAAAAAATTAATGTTTGAACTCCTACTCATGTAAATAATATTTTTTTAAATATAAAAATACGTTTTTTTAGATCTTTAAGTATATTTTTCAAATACATATTTTTTAAAATATTTTAATTATTGTTTATATTTTTTTTTGTTATTACAAAATGTAGTTTATCATCACCAAAATATAAGGTTGATTATCTTGTCAAGAAAAATACTAAATTTTATTAAAAAAAGAAAAACAAAATGTTGCACTAAATAAAACATTCCATGCCAAAATTTTATATATATATATATATATATATTGGATAAATAATTAAGATAAAAGTTGATGTCCCATTGAAACAATTATGTTTTCAATACACATTTTAATATTTAAAAAAAATGTATTTATCAAAAAATAAATCCATGCGCTAAAGCTCTAACTTATAAATACACAAAAATTTGAAGGAAAACATAAAAATTACTAAATATTTCATTTTCAGCATTTTATCAACAACTAAATTATAGTATCAATTTTATAAAAATATATATTCAAATACTTTTTAATTTTTTTGTAAAAATAAAAACATAAAATACACTAAAATATAAATATTTATTAGTTTATATAATTTCAAAATTCAAAACATATATCACTTTTTAGTGATTCAAGTTAAAGATTTGGATGAGTGTTAGTCGATTCCTTTATAAAAGTGTGACACAACTTTGTACTTTTACCCAACACTAAATTGAGTTTTAGGGTAGAAAGAATAATATTATTAAACTCACCTGAAAAAGTGATAAAAAAATGAACTTGCATAAGGTGAAAAGAAAAGTTAAATGAAAAATGAGGTGTGAGTGGGATCTTCTAAGGAATTTTCAAATTAATTTGGTGTCAAAGCACCCATTCATTGAGCTAGTTTAGAATGAAAATAAAGATGAACCTTTCATAAAATTTAAGTGTAAGCTATTTAATTAGAAATATGGTAGGGACAAGAAATTTAGGCTAAAATTCAACACCAAGGAAAAATATATTGGAAAATTTTATGAAAACAAACTCATAGATGGAGAGGGAAAATTGGTGATAAGATGGAAAAAAAGAGAACAATATCTTCATGTTAAGTATGTCTTGGAATACATTAGTATATTAAAAAAATGTATGAGGCTTGCTACATGTGGAGGTAAAATTCAAGAACAATATGGAAAGATAATGGGAGTAACACAAATGGTGAATATTTTTTAGTTGGGTATTACTTTTCATATTTTGACTAGAGAGAATATTATGACAAACTACCCATAATACAATCATTTTTTATCATTTATAAGCATTCCTAACTTTTCTAACACACATTGTTCAATAAACAATGTGTTGGAATGGACAAGTTATCTTGCTAAGGTGGAAAAATAAAATGTATAAGAAAATAATATAGTCAAACTTTATTGCATTATCTTTAGGTGAAGTTACATAGGTAGATACTATTTCTTAGGCATGTATGTATGTCTATATTGTAGAAAATCATGTCCCCTAGCTTCACCTATAAAATTGGAGGTTGGAATGACTACATAATTTCTAAAATTAGTGCGTGTAAGGGTAGGTAGAGCTTCAATAATGCAAGATCATAGAAATAGTATTTCTTAACAATTCATTTATTTTGTATTACATCATACTGATCAATTATTAGTTGTTTATTGATTGATAATTGATCGATTAGTTGATCAGATTATAACTAATCCCTTCTTGTATATATTTTCATTTTGTTGCATAATGCATCACTCATTTTTACTTGCTCATTTAATATGGTATCAAAATAACTTTAATTTTGTGTGCTTGTGTGTCGCTTGCACTTAAAAAGAATCCATATGAAGACAATGAAGTGAGAGAAAACCACTGCATTCTCTATATCACATATGAGGGTATTTTAAATTATATGGGTGTATAAAATAACTATGTTTAGAAGATAAGATTCAACTCACAATCATTCCAAGGTATTTTAAATTATATGGGTGTCTAAAATCACATTCTGCAATACTTTGTTGATACAAATGTTAAAGAATTTGTGCAAGGAGATATTGGTCGTGTAAAATTTCTAGTGAATGTAATATACAATGGTCAGCATTTATTTTCAAACACATCATCAAATTTAAGTGGAGCCATGATAAAGCTATTATATTGCTGATTTTTTTTTTACCAAAGATAAGTGTGTAAATATTGTGAAATTGGCGTGAGTGTTTTTACCATTTGTTGGAAATATTGAGTAAATATTATGAACTTGCATAACATAAGAAGAATGGAAGAGTAGACAAGTCAAGTGGGAGTGAATTCATTTTCTTGTAATAGTTCATTCAATTTCTATTTCTATTTTATTTTTACAACTCTAAATATTTTGGAAGTATATAATTTTATAATCATTTTTCTAATAATAATATATAATATAATAAATTATTTTTAAAATATTTTTCTTTTTTAATAGTTACATAATCAAAAGTGCAAACTAAAATAGTTACAAATTATATTTTATTTTATTAAAATTTGAATTTGGAACAAACCTATATTTTTTTAAGTTTTCAAACAAAATACTTCCATAGAACTTTAGAATCTTTTTTCTAATAATAATACAAAATATAGTAAATTATTTTGAAATTACTTTTCTTTCTAATAGTTACATAATGAAAAGTGCAAATTAAAATAGTTACAAACTATATTTTATTTTATTGCACTTAAAATTTGAATTTGGATCAAGAGTATATTTTTTAAGTCATATTTTCAAACAAAATACTAGGGGCTATAAGGGTTTTGGTGAGATAAGAAGCTTTAAAACTTAAAAAAATGCTTAATAATGTACCTAGAACCATGCTTCCCAACTCTCATCTTTTGAGAGGAGACAATTATGTCGCTTGGAAAAATAAAATCCAAACCCAATTGTAGTTTGAATACCTATGAAATATTATCTCTGGTCACACAATTAGACCTACACATGCTCGTGCAAACCAACCCATATTGACAAACCCAAAATAATCATTTTGTTTGGAGTGTCTGATGAGGTTCAACTTCACATTAAAATAGCCACCATTACAAATAAAATTCAATATCTTCTTACTACAATATATGAGGCCAAAAAATATAATAAAATTCTCCACTTGCAATCTCAGCTACACCATCTTCAAATGCAAAATGATGAGAAATTAGAGACATATAGATTAGAACCATTAATCAAAGATTAGGACATCACTGCAATTATTAGGGGAATAAGTAACAAGTGTTTCTCTTGTACCCATAGTCCTAAGAGCGCTAAACCCTTCATTTAACATATTTGTCACTTGTCTCAATGTATCTAGTTGTAATGTAGGGTAAAATTTCAGGTTAATGTAAAATAGCATAAAAACTAATCCTAAACCAATAATAGAGCACAAATAAGCATAAAAAATGAAATATAAAGCAATATCATCATAAAGTCTTCATGCCATCATTGATTGACCTCCATTGCTCTTCTCCATCTTGCTTGAATGTACTTAATGCCCTCAGATTTGAGTGTGCAATAATAAGCCTATGACAATGACTAGCAAAATATTGAAGATTGTTGTCTCGCACTAGAGCATGTACTTGCATGTGAACTAGATGTGATGAAAATGACAAGGATAGAGTCTTTTATAGAAAAGACAAATTTGAATGAAGGGTTAAGATTGAATGTCAATAAAATGTCTTAATCAATGGTCAAGAATGAAAGTTGTAGTATGAAATAAGGTTAGGTCAAATTTAGGGCAAATGATAAGAATGAATGGCTCTAGGATTGAATTATAAGATAATTTAAACAAGGGTGGAAATTAAATGAGATGCCAACAGATAAGAATGGCACAAAAAAAGAAGTTGGAAAAAATTAAATAATTATAAAATTATTTGTTTGGAGAGGAAAAATGGATAATTAAATAATGATAGCATTATTTAATTATAGAAGACATGTGACAAGTTGACTTTTGAATTAAATATTAGATTAATTCAAAATGGGAAGAAAATGACAAATTAGTAAGCAATTAAATAAATAAAATTTATTTAAATGACATAAAAGACTTAGTGAATAATTAAATAATTAAAATGATCATTTAATTATAGTAGCAAGTGGTAAATAATTAATTAAATAAAATTTATTTAATTAATCAAGAGAATAAACTATAAAGGTAGAAATGAATTAATTAAATAATTAAAAATTATTTAATTAATAGAGGACTTATGACATTAGAAAATAATTAAATAATCAAAATTATTTAATTATTAAGGATGAAAGGGGAAATGATGGAGAGTTAGAGGTTATAGGCCTAGGACAATTTTTATTGTCTACATTTTGCCCCTCTTTGATACAATACAATTTATCACATTGTGTCAAAGAAATTTAATTCAAAAATATGCCCTGGTGAATGCAAGGTGAGGAAGGATTACTAGGAGGGTTGTGGTATGCCCCTACAAAAGGACATGCGGGTTCAAAGAACATGAGTGTGCTCTTGAAATGGATGAGAAGACTAGAGGATGAAGGATAGAAGAAATGTTAGCATGAAGGATATGGAAGTTAGTATGGTATTGGTAGAGACAACTTCAAAGATGTATATTTTGCCATACAAGACTTTGCACTAATCATCACTAGGCGGTAAAATGAAACAAATGGACAATAAAAACCATGTTATGACATATACCAAGGTGTGCAAGATTATCCATTTGCAAAATAGACAATGATAGACAAGGAATGTCTTGACTCATACTAAAGGCAACATTGCTCAGTCTATTTGCCAAGACAATCCACAAACAACAATCAAAGACAAGAGTCATGAGACATCCTCACTCTAAATTCTTCATGGGACATCATCGAGAGAGCTAGTAGCATAACTCAAAAGACAAATAAAAAAGATAAGATAAAGTAGCCCGACAAAGTCAACAACCATTCCAAGTGTTTGCCAAAGATTGATTGTTTTATGTTTAAATGACTAGGTGATTGTTGAGTTGATTGTTTGATAAATTCTAGTTTTAGTAGGGAAATATGTCATATATGATGTCAAGTCTGGTTTGAATCATACGACTACCTATATAAGGCAAATGACGAAGTTTGACTAATGACAATGTCTGACTCACATGAATGACACATCTTGCATAAGACATAAGTTGACTGGTGGATGATTTGATGTTGGTTTGGTATTTGTTGATAGTTTTTGACAATTTGTTTGATTTGACTTAATGACTTGTCGGCTTGTTGTTTTGTTGATTCATGACTTGTTTGAAGTTTTGATGACTATTTATGTTCAAGTTGATATTTCCTGATTTATTATGACTGACACAAAAAACCCTAAAGGATTGACCTAGGTGGCCTCGAGGGCTCATAGACAAATGGACTTGCCTATGTAACAATGCGTAGAGACCTTGTAGTTCGACATGACCTGACTTTGTTTTACTAAACAAAGACCGAATTATGATTTGATTGTTATTCAACAAACCCTAAAGGACTGACCTAGTGCCTCGAGGGCTCATCAACAGATGGTCTTGCCTACGTTATACACGCAGAGGCGTCATAGTTTAACTAGACTTGGACTAACATGACTGATATTGACTCTTTTTTTGGGATTTTTGTAGGTTATTTGGATGTTTTTATGTTTTTGGCATGTTATGATTTTTTTTGGATTTTTTAGGTTTTATGATTTTTTTGGTCTTTTTGAGAATATTTGATTTTTTTTGTCTTTTTGATAAGAGCAACCTTTGTAAGATTTAATGATGTAGATCAAGTATTTGCTCCCAGTCGAGTATAAGACCAATTTATTAGGTTTGAAATGGAATGGGGTATGAAAAGGTGAAGGGGCAAATGATGTCGACTGTTCCAAGATATGAAAAGGATAACTAGGCATTATTATGGATGATGTGGGAAAGGCAACTGACGGGAAAAGTCAGATTGGAATGATGGGAGACGATGGAGCAAAAGTCAACTACACATGGTGCTTGTTTGCCATGAACTTTAATACATAATTAGTCTAGATTAAATTTAACCGTTTTCTTTGGATGACCTTTCTTATTCCTAGTCAGTCAACTTCTTTGTATGGCTTTTATGCTGGAGAAGTAGTGTAGATTAAGTTTGATTTTGTAATGCTTAGAGAAGCTGGAAATAATGTACTTGAACAAAATTTAATACAGAGATTGCCCTCGTTGAAAGTGGATGTAACCAGTTGGTGAACCACTATAAAAATTCTGTGTTAAATCTCGTCTATGTATTCTTTATCATTCATTTGTTTTTATTTTTTGTAGTCTTTTTATTTGTTCTACGATAAATATATCAACAAGCTTTGCATATTTTTTTTATCATTGATGACACACAACACAACTTGTGCAGAATTTTTAGGTAAGTAGCTTGCCATGGTTTTAGTGAATTTAAATTTTTGGAATCTTTACACTGCTGGATCATTTTTTTGTGTTTTATTTCATTTTAACATCATTATTTTGCTATCTATTAATGAAGGGATTGGCTCTCCAGAATGTTGTCTACAACTTTCAGGTAGTTTAAACATTCCTCACCCCATGCCTGAAAACAAACTTTAACTCACAACCAATATTTTTGTTTAAAAGCCTGCAAATTTTTTGCCTTGAACTCAAGAATCGAGTAGCGCTAAAACCCCAATATTTTCAGATGCATAATTAAGCATGCATACAAAACTTGGGTGCATCAACATGTACTATCCCTTGTTTTTTAGGGTTTAAAATTACAAGGTTTGAAATCCAATGGTTTGAAATTTTACAGATCTTAGCATTTCCGTGATAACGAGTATGTTTATCTTATTTTAATTTATTTGGTTTCAAAAGATCATTGGAAACTCCCATTTGAAAGTTTTGTTTTATAACTCACTCTTTGTCAACACATCTACCGACCAAACCCAAGATAAACAATCTACAAGAGTATCTAAAATCTAGGGTTTTTGTTCCAATTTTAATTTCCCACTACTTATGGACACCCACTGCACATAAACTGTTAAAACAAACCCACCCAAAAAGTTTAGCATAAGAGTACCTTTTAATATCTATTTGAATTTTGTACTTTTGTGTTGAACAAGAAGAATGGTGTTGAGTATATTTGCAACGAATGTACTACTCCCTCTTGCACTTGCTTCTTTGATTTTTCTACAAAACAATTTCAAAAGCAAGTGGAGTAGTCATTCATACCCACCTATGGCTGCTACAATAGTTGTTCATATTCTCAAATTTTCAGAGGATACATGATTTCTATGTTGATCATCACTACTGCCGTAAAACATACAAATTAGCTTATCCTATTCACAACTATGTTTATACTACTAATCCTACAAATGTGGAGTACATACTCAAAACCAATTTCACAAATCATGGCAAGGTATGTCTTCCTGTTCTAGAGTCTATAGTACCTATTGACATATGTTTTATGGCTCTTTGAAATTGCAAAAGATGTCTTTTTTAATTGAAGAAATAAAATAAATATTTCTTAGTTCTATGAAAGAATTGATGAGTTAAGTTTTTAAACATTATAGGATATGTTTTTTTTTTTAAAGGGTATGAAAGGTCTAGGTTTAGGTTTATGTCGTATTTTTGTACTATATCAATTATATTATGTTTTATGGGGATTCAATTGGATAGTTTTGAGTGAATCTTCACACTTTTTTTTTATTAATGGATAAAGATGGGTGAGATATCTACAACCCTATATATCTTGAAAGCAATAGATACAATAATTAAATCAAAATAGCAGCCTAGAATTATCTAGGTAATACACGAAACAAAGCTACAACAATTTGAAAAGCAGATAAGAGACACACCACAAAGTCAATATCCTCATCCAAACACCACTATTATCTATCCAACCTTGAAAATGCATCTTTCACCATATTTATTAATTAATTGACAATTACAATATAACAAATTAACACCGCCACAAACACCAACTTTAATACTTTTTGACTATAGATCTCAAACCAGTTAGTTCCAAAGTACATTGGCTACTATTAGCAACAACATTTGAACTTCCTTCAAATTTGGCCTTCCTCTATTCCAATCCACCTCAATATCAGTTGTCTTTTTTGATTTCTAGTAATTTGACACATGCCTGATCACCTGGCATGCCACCTTTAATGAAGGGAGAAACTTTTTAACTGTTCAAGGCCTGGTCAAGCGTGCGAAGCACAACATCAACTTCAATTTTCTCCTCCAAAGAAATAAACCTTTAATCTAGATAGCTTGCAACATTATCTTTTTCTGAAGACCTGATTTCCTCTTCTTCCCAACCTACATCTGAATGGACACTTTTTCTGAAATCCTTTTCCTCTGAATCTTAGAAGCAAACAAACTTTTTTTTCCTTCTAAGGATTTAGCTTTCTTATCCTCCTTACCATGGAATTATAGTTCCCCCTCAATCTATTTATCCTAACTTCTATCTTCCTTCTCACCCGGTCTCCTCTCTGCCCTTTCATAAAAAGGATTGTTTTTCCATTGATTTTGTATTTTATTTTGATAAAATATATAACCTCTCCATACTTAAACTTGTGACCCTTGCTTAGGAATATAAAAAATATCACCATTGGACGAACTTGGGTTGCATTATTAGTTGGTGAATATTAAAGGAATTTTTTAGGTAAATAGTTTCCTAAGACTTTATTGTGCTAATTTTGGATTTACCAAAAATTATTATAGGGTAGACATGGGCAAAATGTTTGAGAAACTCTAATAGTGGGTGATTATTTGAAATAAATTATATGGTAAGATTTTAAAGATATAACTATGATAATTTTGGATTGGACCTCTTGTTGAATTTTTTAAGCACTCGACGATGTAGATGATTATTGAAGGAATCTATAAGGTAATTTTTTTTTGTATATTTGACAAATGTGATTTTGTGTTTATCAATATTACAAAGAGACCATGCCTATTAAAAAATGTTTGGAAGACTCTTGATTGTTTACCTGAATCTGCAAGGTGTTTATCAAGTAGAACCATATTGTTAGCCTATATTGAAAATAGTATAACTAGCAATGGCACCTTGGTGTGCAATAGGTACATTGAAGAGTTGTGGAAGTTCAATAGGGAGAGTTTTTGTTTTGATTTTTTGCAAATCATATTCTTCTATTTAGAATGTGGAGAGGAAAGTTTAGAATGTTTCAGTTTTATCTGCATTTACAGTTAAGAATTTGGACAGTAAACTTTAGAATGTTTCAATTATATTATAAGATGATAAGTTGGTTGTCCCATACATATTGGAGTATAACCAGCATCATGTTTTAAAAACATTATAGATATCAACAATTAAGATTATTTTGTATGAAAGAACAGTTATGAGTAAATTGTTAAAAGTTATACATCTAAATTTCACTGTATAATTTTAAATTAATCTTTATTTAAAATATAATTCAGAAGAAGATTGTTTTGTTTAGTAAAATGTTGGTTATTGACGACTCATAACCTTATACTATGTTGTTTTGCTGTTTGAATTTAAGTTGAACTTTTTCCCAAATCAGAGAAAGTCTTGCGATTTGGGATTGCATAGTTGTTGATGAAACAATTTTATAAACTTTTGAAAACTACAACAAAAGTTGTTTGCTAAAGAATCAAAATTGTTGTTGTGCAAAATGTGAACTTGTGTACTTCGACACATTATTGCCAAAGCACGATTGAAAGTTGAAGACTGCAAAAAATTAAGCCATTTATGATATATATCAAATTTTAATTGAATTTTTTTTTAAAGTTAATAAATCGGCCATACTACCATAAATTTAACCCATCCTTGTAATAGACCATTTGTTCTTGTCTCCAGCTGTGCATCTGTCATGGTTGTATCATTGAGACCTTGTGAGCAATTTATCTTGAGAAAGATATGAAACTAAATTATTGAGCATTAGGAAAGAAGTGCGAGTATATGGGTATTAATATATTTGGCTACATCACTTGTCAAGTTATGGAAGGTCAATCAAGGAGAGTTTTTGGTATGTTGTTTTGCAAATCATATCCTTTTGTTTAGAAAGTGGACTGGAAAGTTCATTCAACTGTATCAGCATTTATAGCTAAGAATGTGAAGAAAATGCAAAGCTATAGAAACAACATAAAATTATGTGGACTATCAAATTTACAAGGTCGTGACTATACTTATTTTGCATAGTCAATTGTGTTCCTCAAGATTTTTCCTGTGAACAAACATTCCAGCAAATAGTCTGACTTTTCAGTATGATATAGAGAAAAAAAACAGGAAATATCAAGTCTTAACAATCTTGTTGCATGCAAAAGGATTTCAAACAAATTAACAATCCTTCAAGATTTTTTGTAAGCCATTAGAATTTCTAGATAGATTACCTCGAATTCTACATTCGAATACTATTTTATTTATATCCATGGACAACTAAAACCAATCGATGGTCCAGTCATATCTGAACCAAGTGCACTAAATAGGCACCCCATAAAACATATTTTTACTATTTATATAAATTAGCATTGGAAACAAAGTAAGCAAGGACCCTGGAAAAGATTTGAAGAATATGCTTTAAGATTGATTCATAGCAAATAAATATCATCAATACAGTATGTACGCAACCAGACTATC